>VWZV01015938.1:0-56917 GCA_013397155.1 Irena cyanogastra | reverse complement strand
TCTTTCTCTTTTCCTGTTTATCCAGCGAACTTTTGTTAGGATTGTCTTTTTTCATCCTGATGTAATGGTTTTTAGCAAAATCAAACTTGAGATGATAAATGTCAGAGGACTAATCTTGAAGATGGACGTGTGCATCAGCATACAGAGAAGTGCAAAAAGAGGAACTAAAAGAACAGAAATTTTTTTTGTTAAATCTCAGTAAAGATACATGTCTCCAAAACTACGTAATGGTTTGAATGGGGGAAGGCTGCAGGTGTTCAATCCACTTAATCTTTGTCTTAAAATACATTAGGCAAATGATGTTTTCTAATAATGGATTAACATGGCATCAAGGACTATTTACAACAGTAACAAAAGTGACATCAATGTAATTTTTTGAGAGTTTTTTTTCTTATCCCACACAGCAGAATAGACATGGATTATGTATTTTATATAAGATATATATTCACAGGATCTTCAGTTATCTCTGGAATTTCTGTTCTGTTGTTGTTCAGTCTATAATCTCAGTAAGACCCCCAATGTTTGGCCTATGCCACTTGAGTTACAAGATTGCTCCCAATTTTCCAGTTAGGTCAACCAAAAAAATTAAGATATGATAGAGGGTCGGTAGAAAAAATTCATATCAAAACAACTGTTCACTATGTCATTATGACAACCTGCTGTAACAAATGTGTTTCTGTTTTAATTTATTACAATTAATTGGTAAAAGTAATTTAATCTGACAGTGGCAAAGTGTTGAAAGACTCCTGAAGATGTCATAAAAGTGACCTTTCTGCCCATGTGCAACCAAAAGCCATTTTTAACAAGGAGGCTCAAAAACAGTACAACTTCTTTTGTACTTTGTTAATTAGTTATTGATTTGAAACAATGCTCTGCCAAATATTGTCAGATTAGCTAGACGCCAGGAAGGTCACAGTGTGACAGTCTAGTCCTGATAATCTTATGGTATATAAGAATTCTTTTTTACTTTGAACCTTTTGTTCTGATATCCTGAGAATTACATTTCCTGGCTTTAGCATCTGTGCTAATTTAAAATACAGCCAAGCTGTCTGTTATGTAATTGGATGTTTTGAGTTGTTAAAAAAAATTGCGATGTGTTAGAAGAAAATTGCTGTTGATCTAATATCTAATGATCTTCAACAACAGCGATGCACCACTGCTGCAATGTGAATGGCCTTGCTAATCTGTGTGGAAAAGGGCCTGTTTTAATGAAATAATCAACACAAGGGAATCACAGAGTTAAAGACTGAGGTATGACAGGCAAGTTCTGAGGTTGTGTAGCAATTCATTGGGATGAAAGATCATTTCCTAGGGTACGTTATTGTGAAACAAAAATAACAGAGGTGCATCTGCACAGGAAAATGGGGAAGCAGAATTCAGGGTTAAATAGCTAAACATTCAACTTTTCAGCTTATTCAAATGAGAAACAAAAAAAGATTCAAATCTGTACTTCAGATTGTGTTTGTCTTTAGATAATTATAAGCTGATGACAGTTACTTCAAATACAATTAACTATAGTCCTCTAAATATTAAGGCACTTAAGCAAATCTTTGTAACTGTGCGTGGAGTAGTATATCAGTTTACTTAAAGCACTGAGCATTTTGCAGTCTTTATTAAAAAAAATCAAATAGCTTTGAGCCTGTTAAATCTTTCTTTCGCTTAAATAACCTGCTCTTCAGTTTAATAAATAGAGATGGAGAAGTGAAGAACAGTATAGAGCAAAACCATTCTGTTTCGTTTAATTCGCACAAAAGATATAAACTCTGTAACCGAGACTTTACAGCTGAGGTTTGTTCTGAAACCATAGCTGTTAGTGAAAATACTAAGTTGTTATCTTACTTAAATGTGTTGAAGTTTGTGTAGATTCGTTGTTTCCCGTGGTGGGGAAAGCTGCATTTTCCTTGGCAAAAATGGTATTTTCCTTGCAATANATGTAATCATTTAAATGACTGGCATGATCTCTCTGTATCTTGTGAAGATAGTTGTTTTTCTAAAAGTATTGTATTCATTTTTATTTAGTTGCCCTCACAATTAATCTGTTAATTGCCAGAAATTTGGCTGCTGAAGAGGATATCTATGAAGATACAATCTGATGGTTTGTTTAAGAAATACTCTTTGTTCCTGTAATCTGATCATACAAAGGCAGTGTTTGACGGGGTTTGTTATGTGGTAGGCAGAAAAACGTTGTGGGCAGAATCTCGATCCCTGAGACTGAGTAGTTTGGAAAAAAAAAGTACAAGGAGATGTAAAAAAGATGTAAAATTTGGTATTCATAACAGTACTGAAACGCAGCTGCCTCAGACTTTGAGTATTTTTACCAATTGGAGTATCTTTAGCCAAGCTGCTGTAGTTGTTACTTAAATTAGGATGTGTAAGTCCACCTGCAGAGATTGACAACTAATGCTTAGATCATCATGGTGTGATGATTTTCTTGTGAACTGCACAGGTGTTTGTCCATAGCCATGGTATGACTGTGCAGATAGGACTAATCTGAGGAATTGTTATTATATCTTCAGTCTGAGGAGTTTCTCCATGCAAGATTTCAAAGCTGTTGGCCAGAATGTGCTACTTCAAATTCAGCCTTGCTTTGCCTGGAACCGTGCAAATTATATGGAAAAGGGAAAAAATACAAAAAAATCAAGAAGTCTGTCAGAGAGCTAAAAGGGAAAGCAGTTATTTTTTCCTTAAAGTAAATCCTCCTCTGATTAACTACCCTCCTTCCTCCTATTTATTTTCTTCTCCTGCAACTTTTTCATCTCAGTGAGTCAGCAATGTTCTTGTGCCCAGACTATCACATTCTTCTCTTAATAATAAAATAATTAACTTATTGGTGATGGTCATAATTAAGAGGCACTGAGTTACTGATTTTGCCTGATTTTTTCTTGGTTTTGGTCTCCTTTCCTGCATTTTACTGGAAGACAGTTGGGTAGTGATGGCAAGACATGCCAGACTCCAACAGAAGTAATAATGGGAAAACCCAGAGTTGAACAACAGCCTGATAAAATTGTCTTATCCTGACTGACAAGCAGATCCTTTAACCAGAACAATGTAATAATATTTGAGACTTAATTAATTTAGCCTGAAATCCAGGATTTACTTTATAAACAGCAAACCCTTTCATATTGCAGTGTCACTTGAATTTCCAAATAAAAAGCTGAAGAAGTAAGAAGAGCATTTGAACAGAGCAGCAGAACGTATTTGCCATGCAGACAGGCTGAGTCATTGCAGAGTGAAGGACATGGATAATGTTTGCTGCTTTCCTTATTTTTGCACAGATCCATGTCCAAACTCACCCTGCTTAACTCTCAGTTCCAATGCAAATCTAAGAAATTCCATCTGCAACGCCAGCCTTCTAAAAATGGTCATATATCATGTAACATCTACATGCTTCAGACATGGTGGTGCTCTGAAGGCCTCCTGTGAAGGCCCACATTTGCCAAAAAAGAAGTATAGTATTACATCAGTGATGCAATAATGCAGCTGAGACCACTGGCATCTCTCAGTTACGGGCACTGACAGTATCTCTCCATGGTTTCAGGGCGTTGTTGAGCAGGTTTCAGACCTGCTGAAATATTTTAAGTGAAGGCTTGGAGGCAGGGCCTGTGGTCGAGAGAGTGGGAAGTGTTTTGATTTCCAGCTTGTTCCTCTCCAGGCAGAGGTGGTTGGAGATGAGAGTGGTTTGGGGTTTTTTAATCCAGAACTAGCTCTAGTTTTCGGTTAGGAACTGTAGTGATTGAGGGTTTAACTGGAAAAATGCTTTTCTATCTTGGAGTTGCTTTTTTTTCCTCTTGTGCACCATAAAGCTGGAGTGTAAAGGGGAAAAGTAACTCCCTCCCACTGCCCTAGCATGTTAGGATCCAAGCTTGCTCTGTTGCACATACATATATATATATAGCATAAGTCTGAATTTTATTTCCTGACCACTCTCATCAGGGAAAGCCCAGTTTGCATTTGAAGTGGGTAAAGTGGGACAGGATCTGAAGTCATCTTCAATGGTAATTGTAGTGGGAGCTGGAGAGAACAGGACCCCTGCGGAGGAGCCCGAACACAAAGCATAAAAACCCTGGCTAGACATCAGTCTTGCATTAGCTAAAACTTATAATTTTAAGCCTAATCTCAGGAGTCGTACAATAGCAAAGTGCATAGCACCACTTTGTCTCAAACAAGCTCTTGAACCTCTCTGCTCTGGCGGAGGAAATTTAAATTTTGTATCAGTCCACCAAATGCATTTTTGATTTACATCTTTTATTTGTCTGTTTGATATGCCAGATATTGCATGTTTCATGGAATACTTCTTGATTTAGTGGGACTGTTGAGATTGCATGCTTTCCCGATAAATTGTTGGCACTTTTGGTGGTGGGACTACTTTTAACTTAGCATCATGGACATTTATCTGCAATATGTAAGACTTCTGGTCTTTCTTTGTGCTGCTGACTTTATGCACACAACATTACGGAAGCTTCATGAGCAATATTGGGAACACTTCCATCATCAGCCCAATTCACAAATAAAATAGGCAGAAGAAATTGAAACAGAAACACCTCAAATAGATTTGGGAGTAAACTGAGATCTGTCATTAAAAAAAAAAAAAAAAAAAGAAGCCAACTTCAAGTCATTTACCATATTGCTTTCTGGAGGCATGTGCCAGATAACAACCTTGGCTATGCTATGACCAGACTTAGCTGTTGTGATACCTGGTCTCTCCTTCTGTCTCAAAACTGGCTACTGCCTACTGCCAGAGTATGTATCTTGCCCCCACCTCAGAATGCCCTTAAAAAGATGGTACTATTTTTTATTTCACCTCTTCTTCCTGCAAGTGCAAGAATCTGGCATTTTTACATCTGAAGACTCGTGATTTAATCCTTGCTAAGGTCATAAGTAAGGAATTTCTGAATACAGGTGTTGAATAAAAGAACATCGCTCATGCATTTACATTATTTTAGTGTTGAACCAATGCAGATACAATGCTCTGTATTTCCAAAGAGCTACTCCAGACACTGATGACCATGAACCCACTGTGCATAGCTGATCAAAACCTTTCTGAGTGTTGTGGTTTTAATATGGCAAAGTATGCAAATAAAATCCATACAGAACCCATAAAAGGAGGAAAGAAATGTGTCCTCTGTTCAGGCTTTCAAGGCCAGAACATCAGCTGTCTATGGTTTCATCTCTTCTCTTCTTGTTTTCTCTCAAGTTGTCTCTTTCTCACTCAGGACACAGCAACTAAAATCACTTGCTTGACTCCCTGCTCAGTCTTCATCATCCTTGCTTTCCTGTGCTCTTTACATGACCTGCTAAATTGAATTTCAGATACATGTCAGATTTAAGATTTGGTGTAAACTTTCCTCCACTGTCACTTTTCCTCCAGTATTATCTCCCCTACCCACAACTGCTTTGCTGCCGAGAAGGTCTTGGTGTTTCTTCAGCATCCTTTTGTCTGGTTTCACACAGCTGTAATTGCCCCTGAACAGAAAATATTGTTACAGCATGGCTATTGCTATGCTTCCTGAAAGCCCAGTTCTTTAAGAGTTCTGCAAGACCCAACCCATCTCCATGTTTACCTATCTTCTTCTATGTAGCATACAGATTAGCGTTGCCTGTGTCAGTAAGTAAGGCAGAAACACAATTCCTTCTGTTAATAAAAGGTCCTGCTGTCTCCTGGGATCACCTCTTCTACTGGAGTAGGGAACCTTTCCCAAATAACTGTACAAGAATTCTCTCAACTCTGTGATTGAAAAAGTAAAAAAGGTTTTCAGGTAGATGGGATGCTTCCTAATACACTGGAATTTCTCAGTTAAAGTCAAAACCTGGTTAAATGTCATGTCATGGAAGTCTTGTCTTCATGTACTCATGCTACAGAAATATATTAATACAAAATGCTTGCTTCCACTTCCTTTCTTGTTTTCAGTTTATATCCTCTCATTACTTTAGTCCTCCACTGTGGTTGTAAATCCATAACTGCGGTCTTTGCTGTGGGGGGAAAATCACATACTGGCTGGATTTTTTGTTTATGTTTCGGCTTTCTTGCCCTCGAAACTATCCTGGTTCTCAGCCAGGACAGATCTATTTTTTTTTGCAGTAACTGTGAGGGAACAGAGTCTGGAGCCCTGTGGCCATGTCCAGATTATTATTATTCTCTATGACCTCTAGTCACTGTTGAGGCAGAAATGAGAGATTCTTGCTTCCCAGAAGGAAGGATAATGGCTTGTGGTCAGGAAGAAGAGCATGGGTGAGGAGGGTCTGTCTGCCATTTTGTTAATTTGTGGATCACACTGGGTCAGCTCAGGCTCAGTGAGCATTTTATTGCATGTAAATCACCCTCTTTTTTGTATACTTTTCTAATTAATATTGTTACTGTTACTGTTTGTTTTCTTATTTCATTGCTGTTTCCAGTAAATTCTTTTTATTTCAACCCATAACCTCTGTGTCTTATGTCTCCCACCAGAAGAGCGATGGGAGGACCAGTGTCTTGTTTGGAAGAGTCTTGGTTGGGGGGATCACTAAATTAGGAAGTGACCTTCCTGATCCATAACAAAAGCCTCTTAGACCATGTCCTGCACGGAAATTTTGGAGCTGCGCTGGTGGTAGTAGTACCCATTGTGTAGTTTCATTTCGTTCCTGCCTAGTGAAGAAGTTTTTGTCTCATGTAAGGCAAATATTTGCAAAAGGAGTGAGAAAAATGCAACAGGTGATAAGCATCATTTAGTACTCACAAAAGATGCTGTTGTAACAGGGTATTTTTTTACTTACATGAATTTAAATGTCATGATTTTTTGGAGGGGTTGGGGTGAATTGCAAAAGTTTGCCTGCCTCAAGGCTCCCTGAGGCAATGGGATGAACTGTACGCAACTGTCGAGGTGCTACTGGTGGGTAAGATCTAACGTCTCCAGGGACAGGAGATCAGAGCCTTCTGTATCCTTCTGCCTCCCAGCCAGTGTGCAAATCTGTTCTCCCATATTTAACTCATGTACCACACTTGTTTACAGTAGCTTATCAAGCTAGAAGGAGAAATTGTTTTGCTGTGATAAATGGTAATTAGAGAAACCACCTTCAAAGCAATTCTTAAAAAGCTGTTCAGTTGTATGGCATATTTCCCTATTTGTGCATTTCACTTTTCCCTTGTCTCAGAAAAATGTGATTCCTACTGCTTGATTAAAAAAAGAAAAAACAGGAAGTAGAGATAGAAAACTTAATTTCATAGTCTTTATTTTTTTCTTTATGTGACTTTTTTTAGTTTTAGAACATAGAAATAGTTTTAGAACAAGAAATAGTTTTTTAGTTTAGAAGTTTAAGATGGAGATCTGAGCTGCTAATAGTGCATCAAGGCCTCCAGCTCTTGCCCTATCTGATACTTTCTGGCAACAGGTCACTTTGGGGGAGAAAAAAAAAGAAAAAAGGAAAAAAACCCCAAAGAAATAAGTAAAATCTGGCAGTGAAACACAAAATACGTGAACCTGTCACAGTAAGCCGTCTCAAAGGGCAAGCTGCTTTGCAGGAGCTAATTAACCTTAGGAAATAATTACACAAATATGCAAATGTTATTTAGACAATTCCATGTGTTATCGACTCAGGTAGTCCATCATAATGCAGACCTTGCTATGTCTAGGTGTTAGAATCTGGCATAGTTGATAAGGCTTCAGTTGCTGCATCACTCCAACCTGGTATTTAACTATTAATGACTGTGGTATTACATTGGTAAATTTAACCTGTTTTTTGAATGTGACAGAATGTAGTATTGTATTCACAGTGTGCATATGGCTTATCTGTGTATACATAATGGCTGGCTCCAGCCATTAAAATGTTATATACCTTCTGACTCCTAGCACTAGCTATACTGGAAAAAATGGCAGACCAAAATCTTACTTCACTCCCTCCACGTTTCTGCCTAGTGGATGGCCCAGTAGTAGCCTTGTTTGGCTACTTTATATTGGATAAACTTTGCACGAGGGTCTTTTCACATCATACTGTTCTTAATATTGTCTTCATTTCATGTCTAATTATATATATAATGGTCAAGAGGAAGGATTTTCAGAGGGATGGAGACCCACAACTATGACTTCCACAACTCCAAAGAATTGGACCACTTATTTTGACATAGAATTACCTGTTACAGGTGACCAGCTTTCAGCAGCAGGAAATCTAAGTTCAAGTTTTCCTGCACGTCTCCATCTCAATCTGTTTCACAAACAAGAATCCATTCAGACTGAAGTGCCTTTTGAGGGACATAGTGTGATTTCTCCACACTAATGTCCAGTCATTTCTGTACACTTGTATAGATAATTATGTAAACTCTGACCAGGAGACCCCCTCTCTATCAAATAATTTAACAGTGTTCTATATAAGTGCATTAAATTTAGCTTCAGTGAAATTACAGAAAACAACAGCTGCCTGAGACTGTCACCTTTCATGCTGAAAATGCAGCATCCAGTCTCATAAGTTAATCCAAGCCAGGCAGTAGAGGTTAAATCTCACAGACCCAGTGCCATTTCAAATCCTAAGGAGATAGCTGTGCTCTGCTCCTGCAGCTGGGTATTCCATGTACACACCTGGAGGCAGGTCTGAGGGTTTTGTAATATGGGCATGTTACAAGGAGGAAAAATAAGCAGATGCTCTAAAGAAAGAGCTTTTCTTCTAAACATATAGGACTCCTCCAAACTCCTTCTTACACATATATGCTTTTTTTACCTTGTTTAGGGTTTAGCAGAGTGTACAGCAACCCAGTTTATCCTGACATTTTATGGTTTGGGGGTTTTTTAACTGCTAATAAAGGATGTTTCAGTCTATTACTCATTCTAGCTCATTTCTTTTTGCTTTTATACAATCCTATTGAGTCTTTGTACTGGACTGTGAAGCTGTGAAGTTATTAATTTAGTTTACTAGACCAGTGGTTATGCTTTGATTGGTGAAAGCTTTTTTGAGCTGAGTTCAGAAGCTTTTTGCTGATGTCTTAGTCCTGTGGAATCTAAAATTGTGTGCTTTTACCAGCAGTATGTAGGATAATAAATACGAAGTAACCTGAAAATGCTATATTAAGCGTTCTCTTTTTCTCAGAATGTTAAAACAGCATTGAGTACCTATACAAAAATTGCTGTTAAGAGTATCAATGGCAGCATTATTATTGAAAAATAAGTACCTTTTGTGTATATAACTAAGATAAATCTTTTAGATAAATTAGTAATTCTGAAACTTTCCCAGTGTTTTAATGTGCTTTTTCTGTACAGATTATAGAGTACCTCACTTTTGCACAGGAAACTCCTGTTCAAGTTGTCCTTCTGCTTTATCTTAATAACGGGTTTGTCAATCATATTTTCTTTATGTAATTTCTTTGAAAGTTTCTCTTGTTCCTCACAAAGGGAGGAGTCTTTACTTTCTTTACCTATTTATACAATAATCAAATTTCAAAACAGCAACAAACTCTTTTGAAGTAAGTCCTTTCTCACACTGAGGTAGTTTACTATAGGTTATACAGAATTAGTTAAAACTACATTTTGTCATAGTCAATGAAGAGCAGAATCTGTCCACAAGTAAGCGAAGTTCAGGGTTTTCTGTCTTATAATCACTGCTTCTGAGGCAGAAAAGTACATCATTATTCTAAAAACTTTGAGTCAGCATCCATAAAAGATTTGTTGCCATCTCACTCTTACTTAGAAAACAGGATATGCGAACAGAAGTAAAAGCCAAGATCATTCACGTTATTTAGTTGTGTCTCTTCCCACTGATTTTAAACACTTGTAAGAGTTTGAATCTCCAAAACTGAGTTGCATAATGGAATTGAGATCTAGATCACCTCAACATTCTTGATAAATTTCAATAATTCACACTGCGTAATTAGCGGTTTCTGATTGCCAGTGCCTTTTGCTGGTTTATGCTTTCTTTTTCCTAAGGAAAAGGCTTTTGTCGTCTGTGTCTGAGTTAGCTAAGGATATGAAGTTGTTGCTGGCACAGAGCAAAGGGAAAAGGGAAGCAAACTTAGGAAATGACATGACCTTGACTGATCAGCTCTTTCTGGCATTCAACAGCCTGGAAAGAGTCAACATTATTATCCTGGGTGTGTAAAATACTGGCAGAGCAGGGTACCTAGCAGAGCATCTTATTCTTGTCCCTTGAGACTCGACCAAATTTGTGGTTATGACCTCAACAACCTGAGAAATAAGGAATATGTATAGGGGTATAGTTCCTTCCAAGAGCCTCTAAGACATGAGTACCCAACCATGAGTTTTGATGAGAGTGCACTAAAATCAACATGTGTCGCTCTAGTGCGTTCTTTGACTCTTACACTGGCTTTAGCAAAATCTTGTTCAATAGTAGGAAAACGTGGTCCCCTAGCTGCCAAAAACTCCAAAGTAATGGCTGCCACCAGTAAAAAGGTATTTTGTTTGCACCATGTCTCATAGTCTCCAGTCACTAAAAGTAAGATTTGAAAGAGTAGTTGCAAATACCATCATTTTAATCTTAATTCAGGTTTCCAGTGGCTCACAGTATGAAAACAAAAAAGTAAAAACTGAAATTATAGGTCTTTACCAACCTAAATTATTCTGCTATTCTGTATTTATATTGTTCCTACCTGTTTTTATTTACCAATCTAAGGCGTAAGTACTTTAAGCAAACCCTCAGTCAACAAACGTTTGACAAAAGAGTTGTCAAAAGAATGAAAATCTGAGCTGTGGCTAATAATTCCTATGAATGCCTCTGTTTTGCAGAATTGTCATCATGGTATTTACACAAAATTTTGCGGATGCATGATTTTTGTTATACTAATTAAGTAAGCCCAAAAAGCAACAATTTTACTGCCTCTATTTAGACAAAAGAATCTGTTCTCTTTTTGATACTAGTATGTATTCATTTGATCTTTAACAAAACATTCTAACATGTAGGAACATATTGCTTTGAGACAGAATTGCCATTTTTAAAAGATAATTGTCACAAATGTAATTTCTTTCTGCAGGATAATGGCTCTCCTGAAGAACATGCGGTTTATGTTTGGGACCATTTTATTTCCCAGTCAGCTGCAGAGAACGTGTTTTTTGTTGCTCACAGTTATGGTGGACTTGCCTTTGTAGAGTTGGTAAGTGTCAGTTCTCCATTGTCATCTTTTCTGAAGACTGTCACAGATTTTCTTCATTCTTTGTGATCACCTTCTTGAAAGTAGCCAAGTAGAAACAACTGAACCAGTGGTCATGTACAGGTCAGTCAGGATTTCTTTCCAACCAGAGGGTTGCTGTGTCTTTTCTGGTTTTGAGATGGACAGTTAGGTCCAAAGTGTGCGTGAACCTTAAAGACTGTGGGGAAACGAAACATGCTGCACCCTTCTTGTCCAGACTATGTACTGAAATGCACCAGTTTCTGCTACGGAGCAGAAAGATCTGGGGACATTGAGACTAAGGACATCTAAAAACAGTTTTAAAGTGAAGTCACAGACACAAATGCAGCTTTTTGTGTGTATCTTGGAATTGAACATATGGAGAAATATGGCAGTTTTATTCAGTTTTTGCAGTTTTTCTACAAAGATCTGCAGAACTTGCTGGAAGGACTTTTGCTTTCCCATTTATTAGGCTCTGCAGTGATATAAGGTGGCAAAGAATTTGCTCAGTGTAAAGCTGTTCTACATCTGGTGCTGAGTCTGCTAAACATCTAGTTTGTCAGTCTTTCACTCTTTTCTCTAAAGGCAGATCTCTTGACCCAATCTGGTATACAATGTGTGCTATTCTGTCAATGTAGCAACAGTCTCCTCATGTGATTTTAAATGAGTAGTGTAATCAGGATATGTTTTATTGAAAAAATTACAAAAAAGAAAGGGTCCTGTTTATCATGAAAAGTTAAATTGCAGAGCATTACCACTGGTTTTATAGACACAGGAAACAGCAAACATATATGTACATCTTTTGTCTACAACACATTTTAATCGAACTGAAAGTTGATTAAGGTGTTTGCTGCCTGAACATAAGATGAATACCTTAGTTAAGAAGAAGCATGCATGAGCGTGTTGGTTTGAGTCTTATGCTGCTCCATGTAGCAATAACAATCCAGATGATGGCCACTGGTATTATTTTAAGAATTTGAGATTTTTCTAACCCCTCCTTTTTTGTTGTTGTTGAAATTAATGCCATTTTCATTTTCTCTGTGGTGCTGGAAGAGTATGCGCAAAATACACAACGTGTACAGGTTTGAGACTTGAGAAACAGTTCGTTTTCCTGATCTGAAGACTGTTTGAGAATTGATCATTTTTCACAGGTGTTTTATTACCTGCTCAATGAATAGTCTCAAAACTAAATTTTTAAGAGATCTTGAAGGTGAGTAACTCCTTCTCTGGCCACATATATGGGCAAAAGATGTGTTGCATTGCATGTGCCTGTTGCTCTTGAGATGTCATGAACGTTAGAGAGCAATTGTTCTTCCTTGGCTTTCCTGAGTTGGGATTTTCAGCTGTTCTGTATTTCAGCCCAGGTTATTCTGGTGTAACTTGTGAGTCCAAAGTAAAGCTTTGGCAGAATTTCTGTAGGTTTTGTAAAGCCACATTGTTTGGTTCACCAGATGCCCTGAGATGCATACACATAGCAGAGGGCAGGAATAAGAATCAACTGGAGACTTTTCTCAGTGTTTCCTAAACAGAGTGCTGATTTGAAAGAGGCTAGGAGAGTTTTTCCATCACATTTCAGTCAATGGCTTGGGGTGGCCTGGGTAACAGATGACCAAGGTGCCGTTCCCATTTTGCCTGTTTTTCTCATCACACTGGTGGATATTTCTTCACTTTTGTTCTACTTTAATATGAAGCACACTGATGTTTCAGAACAAGACTTGGCTTCTGACCTTGGGGCTTCCAGGGTCAGAGTGCTCAGGGCCTGTGAAGTCATCACAAGCTGAGCGAAAATTTTTATAAATCGCAGGAAGCAACCAGTAAGTAAGAAGTTTAAAAGTATCTTTGTCAGAAAGACAAGATGGTCTCAGTAAGGGTCAGCTTCTGTAGTCTGCTGTCTCTGCAGGAGATGCATGCCTAAGAAGAAGAATGTAATATATATCTATTGACACATCACATATCTGTCATGCAAAACTAGACCTGAAATGCATTTTTAATGTAACTCAATGTTTTTCTAAAAAAAATCAAAGGGCATTAGCACCTGGTTTAGGCAGAGGTAGTTTGATATTTGAGTTCTACTAAAAAGAAGTTTGGTTAAATAATTTATACACTGAAGGACATATCATTGAAATAAACCCTTAACTATTTCATCGCAGTATTAATTTGTAAGGCTTTATTTTGTTATCATCTCCTTTCCCTTAAACTTTATATCCATAGGCACTTAGTAATTGCAATGAGCTCCAAAAGGAAACGGAACAGCTAATGGGCAATTACTGTCTTATGACAAATACATTTTTGATCACTTTACTTTCTTCTCTGATTCATGTGGGGGTGATGATGAGGTTGATAGAGCAGCTACACCATATAGCAACTGTACCACCTCTACACTTCCTTTGCAAGTTTTTGGGGTAACTGATTTATGAAATTGTAGGTTACAGTTGTTATGGAGACCTGTTGCACAGCTGCTCCTTCTGCATTTGTGCTTCTTACAGGAGAGCAGCGTGAAGCATATGGCTTTTATTTGGAGTGAAGGTTTCTGCCTGAGCCCTCTGAATTTTATTTTGCCTGCAGGGAAAAAGAAAACAAGCAAACATATCCAAAAATATTTGTGTTTTCAATTAATGTCTTCTTAGTCAACTTTCCATGTTCAGTGCTGCAAGGTCCTGTCGTGATGGCTTCTAGTCATCTCAGCCACAGCTTGCCACTTCATCATGGTGTAAGGCTCCTGGTGGAAATGGGATGTTCTGGCATTAGACAGAAAAACCCAATGGAGGCTGATATTAAGCAAAGTCTTGTTCATGGATGTTCATACCATTGTGTGTGAGGAGCTGCTGCTCTCCCAGGAAAAGGCAGAGAACAATGTTCAGCCTTCCATAGGCAGTATCCATCCAGATGCTCCTTTGTCTGGAGCTGCTGGGGGAGGTACGAAAGGCAGTGGTGCTCTGCCCTGTCCCTTGATTGGCATGCACTTTGTTGGGAAGCACAAAGTGAAAGCGAGCAGATAGGACCATCACATATGAAATTGGTATAAAAGGAGGGTCATTTTTTTTTACAAAACTTTGGTCTTCATTTCAAATTTCTTCTCACCATAAAAATGAGGCTGTGTTTTGGAAAATCCTTCATTAAACAAAGAGGTAAGGCTTGACTGCAATTTTCAAATACATGCCACATCAAGTAAAAATTTTATTGATCTTTGCAGCTTTTTGATCTACATTTTCTCGTGTCTGTGATTGTAGAATGTTAAGACAAATAGAGTGAGTCTGCAATATCATGCTCATATACACAGAAACTGTTACCCAGTTACTGCAACATAGGCACACATTTTCTGTATCTTGTTGTGTCACAGATTACTAGGGGGATAATTGAAAGTGATTAAAATGTGTGGGAAATAAAGTTTCACCAATAAATGTATTAAGTTTTATTGTTCTGTTGTTTATAGGTTGAATTACAAATGGTAAATCATAAGCCATATGTTAGAATGTATCTCAATATTTAGTAATTAAAACTTTGTGTAATTGTGGTTTGAAATTAAACATGCATGTGATAATATCTGCATGTAAATTACTTTTTGAATGCACAGCACTAAAAATAATTGTTGGGTCATTGTGTTTTGCTAATTACGAATTACTGATTTTTAAAAACTCAAGCCATGATTCATGAACACATCTCAGCTTCTTAATTCTGTTATCCTTTGCACAATTCAGTCAGGGATTTATTTTCAGAATCAGTTTGCTTTACTTGATGGTAAATTGTGGAACTTTCCCAACTTCAAGTTTATAATAATTTAATTAAATTTAACAGAAAGTGAGAGTTTCAGATTGATGGAGTCAATTTTATATTTAGTTTCCAGAAAATAAGAAGTTTCTGGTACAACGCCTCCTTTGAGTTTTTCTGCCAAATTTTATGGGTTTACAATTATTTTGCTTTAAAAATAATGTTTTTCCTTTTCATTGCCTGTATGAAAGACCCACACAGAATCTTTGTGGAAGATTCTGCTGTTTGCTTCCTATATTTCTGAGACCCTAGGCTTTGCATTTTCAGTTGTTTCCTCATAATCTTATAACTAGAGTTGTAGCTTTTTTTGTTTTAATTTTAGTTAATGCTATCTTTTAAAAAAATACCAAATATTATGGGAATCATGAGAAAATTGTGAGAATCATCAATGTTATCTCCATCTTACATCATTCATACTGCTGTAGAAATACAAAGTACAGAAAGGAATGTAATAATTAGGAGAAGGAGAGTAGATTGCCTTCAGCAGGTGTAAGCTATTCATTAGGTTCTTTTGGCTAAAATATTGGGTGTATATGTTGATAACTTGCACAAAGATGTAGGTAAAAAGGGGGGGAGGGTGTCCTTTTAGCGAGCTTTGTTACAATGAGAGGCCTTAAAACACACTGTTCAAATTACTGTATGCGCTGTAGAGTCCTAATTCCATGGAATCTGTGAGTTTTGGCAATTTGAAATAATTTTAGGTCCGTCATTTTGAGATCTTCTCTGCAACACACTGCCACTTCATTTTGCTGTATTGTGCTGAGTATGGCAAGGACCTAGCCCTGACTGGGACTGATAGGTGCCATAATAATGGTGATAGACAGGCACCTGCTGAGCTACCTGCAAGTCTCTGAGGCTGCATCATTATTCTGGCACAGGAAAAATACAATTTAAGAAACTTAATGAACCTGTCATTAGTTTTTCATTAATTTAATTTCCTGAAGTCTCAGACTGAATGGTTTGTTATATTTGGCTTTTTGTATATACTTATATAATTATATCTACTTATATATACTTATATAAATATACCTACTTATTTTTTAATTCAGTTTGCCTGGAAAGTTGATGAGTGCGTACTCTGGTCGTGCAACTCTTAATTCCCTTGGCTGACATGTTAAATCAAAATATGTCTACTGATGTGTGGTAGAGATAACATAAGATCTGTGATGGCTGTAGGAAGCATAGGAGAGAGCTAGAAGTAGAGAGCTGTGAAGGAAAGCACCTCAGTGACCAGGATCCTTATTGTGAAGACAAAAGCAAAATAGCGCTGTGCTTTAAAGCTTTGTGAGCATTTAACTGGGAAAAAAAAAGAAAGGGAAAAAAATACCCTTTAGATGTTGCATGTCAGTTGGGAGAGGAATATGGAATGCTGTCTTGAAGGTTTATGGGGACTTGGCTTGTATGTCTGGTCTTTGAAGAAGTTGTCTTACCTAAACCTACCTGGTTTAGGTCTCAGATTTTTCTGTGTTGGACACTTACAATAGCATCTTTTTGAAGCAGGTCTAACTTAGTGCTCAGATTCAGAAAAATAAATCTGAAAGTAAAAATGAAATCTTAATTCTTGAATGTTTGGTTATTTATTTTTGCTATTCTTTTTGTCCTTCTTGGAAAAGTACTCGTTCATCTGAAAAAGATCAAATGAGAAATGAGGGTGGACAAGAGAAGCTAATGGAGGAACCAGTGGTAGGTTGTGTAAAAAAGGATTGGACAGGAATAGGGTCTCTAGCCTTTATGCTGGCTTTTTTTAGTATTCCTGTTACTGATGTAGGCGCACAAATTAAGTATGAGCTCCTGAAATGGGATCCTGGCATTAAGTGATGAAGTCACCCCTAGTTTTCAGAAGTAGAATTTCTGCAGTAATAGAAAGTAATACAGACTTCAGGATAGTTAGGCATTGACTGGTCAGTCGTCTGCATTTGTGCACAAAGAGTGACCTCATCAACAGAGAACAGCAGGGCTGGAGAAACCCTTGGACAACTGTCTTCATTGCCAGTGGCTGTAAGTGAATGACCAGGTAATGCAACAAGAGTTAGATATGATACTGTGATTTTTTTGCTCTTGCTGTCCCAGGAAGGGCAGTATTAATGCTGTGCTTCATCTGAGGTAGTTTAAGACATTTGGGAAGATTAAGTCAGGCTGGAAGAGATATGGGGAAGAGGTGTTCATTTGCTCAAATCAATGGAAAGCATATTTTGCCAGAAACAATGAAGGATCCTCAGACCTGCTGTGATGTGGTGCCAACATGGACAGGTCCTACCTATCATAAGCACCAACATCAATATAGCCATAGAGATAGTATACACATGCTTCAGGCTTACCAGCCTTAAAAAGAGCTGTGTTAATTGTTAAGTTTGGTAGCTATATCTAGAAAGAGAAGGTTCAGCATCTGCTTTGTATTTCTGTACTGCAGAAACAGAGCTTAAAAACATGGCTTGTTCAGCCTGCTAAAGGAAAGCTTAGGGGGATTGGTAGCACTCAGCAAATATATCAGGAGAATAAACAGCAGGGCGGGAGAGACTTATAAGCTGAAGAACAATGTCAGCACAGGATCAAATGGATTAAAACAGGTCATGAATAAATTTAGGGTGGAGTTAGGAAGTCCTGCTTGGGAAAAGGTCTGGGGCAAAGCTGCTGCCAAGCATGACCCACACATGGCAAAAATTATATGAGTAATTAGCTGAGAATGTTAGTCCTTGGTGTGACGCAGAAGTCTGTGTTCCTGTGAAAGCCATCATATGCAGGTGCATATTTTCAGCCATGAACAATTAGACCATTTTTTGGATTAATTTGTCTGGAGTTGATGCTTCTTGGACACAAGGCTCACTCCTCTGGAATAGCTAAGTTTTAACCAAAACCAGGTCAAACCTCTAACACCAGTGTTGGCAAACCACTTTTTTCCTTCCTCTTTAGTTAGAATCATAGAATCAAAGAATATGCTGAAATGGAAGGACACATCAGGATCATCAACTCCAACTCCTGACCTAGGATGCCCCAAGAATCACATGTCCCTGAGAGTGTTACCACTACACTTCTGGAGCTCTGTCAGGCTTGGTGCTGTGACCACTTCTGTGAGAGCCTATTCTATTGCTCAATCACTCTCTGTGTAAACAACTTTTTCCTGATATTCAAATTAAATCTCCCTCCACTCACCTTTCTGCCGTTTGCTCAGATCCTGTTACTGATCATAAAAGTCACATCTCCCCCTGATGACTTTGAAAACCACAATGTCTCCCTCCGGTCTCCTCTTCTCCAGGCTGAACAGGTCACCTCAGACAGTCCTCATATGGCTTCCCCTCAAGGCCTTTTGTCATTATCATTACCCTTCTGTGGATGATCTCTAATAGCTTTATATCTTTCTTACATTGTGGTGCCCAAAACTCCAAAACTGCCCCCAGCACTCGAGGTGAGTGCAGAGCAGAGCGGGACAATCCCCTCCCTTGTCCAGCTGGCTGGATCCTGGCTACCAGGGCACTGCTGACTCATGTTCAGCTTGCCATTGACCAGGACCCCCAGGTCCCTTTCCACAGCACTGCTCTCCAACCTCTTGTTCCCTAGTCTGTACACACAACCGGGTTTGTCCCATCAACCTTGAATAACAGGAATTTGGGAGCAGACTTGTTTTTGGAAACAGTGGACTCTTTTGCTAATGCTTTTTGAAATGCATAAGCTTGAGGTAGAAAGCAACAGGCATACCAGATCCTACATTTTAATGCCACTTTGGTCAATGCATTGCATTTTGGTCAATGCAATCTAAGTGGTACTATATTAATTTTTTTTTCTAAAGTTACTTTGAATATAATACCTGCTAATGTTCATCTATCTCTCAAAGTGTTTTAGTGCTCTCAATTTTTCTTTCCCCAGTGGTACTGAATGTACTAAATGTGAATGTAGTAGGTTATTTCCCCCCAACACCCCCCCAAACAATATTATCTCACAGTCTTCCTAATTAAATCTAGCTGTGTTGTGGCTCTTGTTGTGCAGGATGACAAACTGGATTGTAATAACAATCCCTTTTGTGCTACAGGTCTGTGAATCTTGGAAGCTGGTTTTGTGTTTCTTTTATGCCTTACTTCTCTTGGCAGTTTCTGCCACTTTAATGTCACCTGCAAATTTAATAATTCCAGATAATTAATGAAGATGTTAAATAAAACCATATTTGGCATCTCTCCCTATATCTGGCTAGAAATTTTCATCTGACTCAGTAAATTCCTTTGTATTATTTTCCTATCCTGCATTGTTTCTGCTGTTTTAAATTCTGCAAGACAGTATAACTTATCAGTCAGTTTATTTTTCATTTCGAATTCCAGCTTTGAAAGGAAAAATAAAAGCCAAAGCACAAGACCATATTCAAAGAACATATCACTCATCCTTTTGGCTGTTTGCAGATAAACTTCATCCCATGAGCCTCTCAAAGCTGATGGGCAACATCTCTGTGCAACCATGTCCTTAAAATGTGTAGAGCACACTGTTGATTCTGATAGTTAATTTCAGAACCCAGGACAACTGATTTTCCTAAATTTCTTGCCTGGCTATTTATTTCCTCAATGGTTGCACGAACTTCCCAGAAGTTAAAAGTTCCATTGAGGTGTTTTTTGGATGAACCATCTCACACTCATCAGAGCTCTTCAAGACAAAGGTGAAATTCATCAGTGGTAACAAGAGACATGTCTTGTGTCCTCAACCTCTTAAGTACCTGACAATGCACAGTTTTGCCTTATCAGCATTCTTTTGATGGAAACTAATTCAGTTAATCTCTTTTTTTGGCTCTCTGAGGTGGACTTCTAAGGTGCTGGTACATATACTGCCCTGCTGAGTCAATAAAAAGTCACATCTCCTATTTTCCATTACACACTTAGAAGCTTTTCGCCCCATCCAGGTTGATGATCTTCAGACTTTGCCTTCTTAATCTTCTATGAATGCACATCTTGCTTTTTTAAAATCTAATCTACCTGTTTCTGGTTCTTACCAGAAGATGACTCTTTTTGCTGTGTTGCATCAGGACAGGAAAATGAAATTTCTAGAGCATTAGTTTATGTGGATATGGTCATTGGCTCTGCATTGATATGGCTGTAGAGTCAAAAGATTGAGTATGTTGGTTGTGAGATTCTTTTCCCAGCAGGTACAGTATGGAAAAAAACTGGCATTTTATGAAATTTTGTGTGTTGTTATCTCTCTAGATTGGTTTGGAGAACAGCACAATGCTAAAGATTTTACAAGATAGGACATTGTCTCAGTCTAAAGGTTTACAAGTTTTTTTTTACAGTTCTTTTTGAATGTATATAGGAAGACTAATAAAGAAAAGGAGTAGGAATTTTATATTGCTTATACAATGATAGATGTGGGAATATCACACATAGTATGCACTTAAAAGTTTTGTGGTGAATTGAGATTATTCCATCTGAAATATTAAGCTGTTCTAAATACTGGTGTTTGTTTTCTCTTAATGGAACAGAACATTTTGAAAAGGAAGTTGTCTCACTGTTATTTCACGTTTTTTCCCATTTTTATGACCTTATGCTGTTAAGACTGCACAAGTATATTATGTTAATTTAAATCGTAATCATGCTGAAAAGTATATATATGGCTTTTGCATGGAACAGTAGAGATTTTATAAAACTTTAAAACCCAGTTTAGTGGATCAATCAGAGGAATTACAAGTTAATATATTAGGCATTGCAAATCCAGGTGGAGTAAAAGGAATGCGAACATACTTTGGTAAAGAGAGCTCTCAAACTGTGGTACTGTAAGAAGCAGCTGGAATTTGCATTTTATCTTAGAACTTTCCTTTAATCTAGTCAAGATGTGTTAGATGGCTGTTTCAGAATATTACTGAAGTATTTTAATATTAATAATAGCATGACTTCCAATGTTTAAATGTTAAAATAATTCTATTTAAGGGCTTTGATTGAATGTGATAAGAAATAAAAATATGAGTAGATTTTGCACATTTATTAATAGAGAAAATTATGCTTTTAGTGCTGCAGAATTAAACTGAGATTTTAATGCAATGTGTCAAAGTACAGGAATAAAATTGCCTCATAAACACCTGAAAAATAAATAGTTTAATTAGTTATTTTTCTCCTTTCTATTGCTAAGGAAAATTAAGTCTAATAATGAATCTCAGTATCCTGCAGTATTAGGATAGAAAGGGCATGAGGTTTTAACTTTGATTAAGCTGAGGCATTTTATTTGCTTGTCAATATCTGTATTATATTTTGTCTTAGAGTGGCTCGAGACATCTGACAGGAGTAATATATCTTAAAAAAATTCAAAACAAAATAACCCCCGCCATCCCCTTCTTAGTCTCTATCCCTGTGGGCACGTAACTGCCAGTGTTTTAGAAGGTGTTAAAGTACAGCAGTTATATTATGTCATCCTTTAAAAAAAAGGCATTGTTAATTTAACCCTCAGTAATCTTATTTTACCTCGCCACCATTGCAGTCTACAGCCAGAAGACTTTTTTCTTAAACCAGCTGTTAAAGATAACCTAGTTTAAAGAATTCACGGCTGAACGTGAGGGATTCATCATTATATATTTACTGTCTGAGGCTGATATAGCTGTAAGGTTTTTCAGATGCCATTGATCTATTGCGCATGTTCCCTCCCTAGGTTGCAGGACGTGCTTCTATTTGCATAAGGCCCTGGGCAAGGTTTTTTCTTGCATTGATTGGCCTGTCGAAGGGAGCCTGATGTGCTCCTGCATTGATCACCCTGTCTCTTCTTGGAAGGCAGTGTTATACTGAGTTCATCTCAAACATTCTAGGGAAAACTCTACTGCAGATGTCACAATTTTGTTCAGATGTTCCTTTGAGTATAGTCCTTTCCTTCTTTTTCCTTTTCCAGGATAATTTGCTTTGTGGGGTTTTGTTGGGGTTTTTTTTGTTTTTTTTTTCACTTAATTTGAATGTATTTCCACAGTTATAGTGAAGCATAGACTAGAGTGTACTGAAAAGCTATATTACATTTACACCAAATTTTCCATGCTGGGGTTTTATTTTCCTTTAAAATAATGCCTATAGCTTCCAGCAAAAATCAAAACTACTCTGTCTTCAAAGAGTTCATAGTTATAACAGGAGAATTTATCTAAGAATATGTGTGCTGGTGCCTTAATTAATTAATTAATTAATTAATACTGTCAGTTTGTAATTTGTATGGTTTGTACTAAATTTTCTTCAGTGTTAGAAAAGTAGTTCTAAAATGGCACCTTCAGCATAAAACTGTGTTTGGATTTTGGTTTTCTAGGAGCATATTCCAAAATGGATCATGCAGGTAAATTGCTGAGCAGACCAGTAACTGATCAGAGGGGACAGATACTTCCCTAGAGTGTCCTTGGGTTGCCAACATGGTGCGTTGAGGGCTGTCTTTCCAAACCCAAGTTAAGCAGCAGAGTTCTTAAGGTGAAATGTGGTTATAATCAAAGGGTGGCTCGTAGCTAATTAATAAGCTGACATATGAACTTTACAAAGCACGTGATAGTACTGCATGTCAGTGAAAAACAAAACACTGTGGAAGAGTTCCTCTCCTATAGAGGACCAGAACAAAGATCATCACAGCAATGTTTCTTGATTACATTTAGAACAATTTACTGTGGATATTTTTGTGGATTTGGTAGAATTTTCTTTGAAATAAATATTCAGAGATACATAGCTGAGGTCATGTTAATGCAGTAACATAAACTGTGCAGGCTTTTTTATTATTACTTGAGTAATAGTTCCATGTCTTTCACTGAAGCAAGAATGTTTCACATTGCATTGTGATACTCTGGCCTAGGGAACATATTCCTCTGGTCATTTGGTAAAACAAAACTCAGATAAGTATAATTCATGTAGCATATATGAAATTTCATCTACATTATCATGCAAATGTGGTGGGAAGTAACATTTCCCAAGATGTCATTTGACTATTAGGATCTTTAGAAAATGGTCTCTCAAAGCCACAAAGCTAATATTCCAGAAGAAAGCTATATCATACCTAAAATTGTCTGTCCTTATTTTACATGAATAATAAATGTAGTAGGACAAGCCATTATTAAAATCACGAAAGAATGTGTTGACCTGTTGGAACAAGGATCTTTTTTGATTTTTGCATCAATGATGAAATTTGAGCTTTCCATAGCATAGAGGATGAACATGCAAATACGTATTTCAAAAAACTGCAGGGAAAAAAGAAGTAGGATTATAACTGGAAATCTGATCTATTTTGTTTGTACATAAATTGTGTTTGTGGGTATTCATACCGATCTATATTTTGTTATACATAATGATATCCTTTTCAAGCGTTATGTATTTTGTGTGTTTGCAACACTTCACTTTTCTTAAACTCCCTTTTGCTGATATTTGAGTTAAGGAACGTAGAAGATGGGCATGGGCTAAATATGGACTAATCTCTTAAATGGGGAATGGAACTTGATTTAAATTCTAAAATAAAAGAAGAGCCTGAGTATCTTGTAGCAGCCCATTATCTGTGTTATTCAGTTGTAGGAAAATGCTGTACTTGTTTATGTGTGTGAACTATGCAGGGCATCAAGACCTAAAAAAAAATTTCTGGTAGCAGAAGAGATCTTTTGCAAGCAGTTTCAGTTTTGAAAAAGAAAGATTGGGACATGACTGTTTATAATTAAATTAAAATAAAAAAAAGGAATCTAATCTCTTACTTCAGGCAGAAATAGTCTCTAGGAAAAAATGTATCCCTAGCATGCATTGTACTGTTAAACAAAGTGGATGCCTTAGAAAAACGTGACGAAGATATATGTAGATACTTCCAGACTTTCAGATATTCACTATACAGGTTGTAGAGTGAACTTTTTCTTGGCAGATATTTGCAGCCCCAAGTGATGATCTGGATGTGTTGAAATAAGTGTTTTGAATGAGTTTTAATAATTGCTTGATTGCTGGGCATCAGGAATGCAAGCAAGTTCTTCTACTCAGTCTGAGTAAAAGAGAACAACACAATGTAAAAACTGGTATTTTAAAGTTTTCCTGTTTTCTACAACAAAAAGTGACAATTTTCTAATGCCGGGCTGATAAAGAATGAAATTTCAGAGTCTGTGGTAATTTCAAAGTCTGTGAGTTTGGCTTGATTTGTTTTTGGTTTGGTTGGTTTTTTTTTTTTAGTTTGTAAATTGTAGTATTTAGAGATTGAAAAAATTACAGAGGATGTTTGAAGTGTCATTTCTCTTTTGTGCCACTGAGACATTTTCATTTTACAAGCACATTACTGAAGTTAAGAGGTAGTTCTGTGCTGTTTTGCTGAAGAGACGTTTTCAAAGTCCAGGTACTGCTAATGTGACAAACACCATGTACCAATTAAGAATCTTTTCATGTACCGATTAAGAATCTTTTTTGCTGCTTCATTCCTACCTACATGAATGATATGTATATGGTATCTCCCCTCCACTCAAAACCTCTTGATGCTCTAACTGGCACACTTCCATCACTCATGAGAGACTTTAAGTGCGTTTTATAAAAGTCACTGAACTTTATTTATGCTAAATTTTTTTTGCGGTAAAATGAGGTGTTTAAATGACAAAGATGTGATCAAGAACTCCTCAACACTTGTAATCTGATGCAGCATTCAGGGGAGGGAATTGATAGAGCCTCCCTGTCTCACTCCAGAAATGCTAATTTTCTTCATGTTCCTGTTTTGAGGAGAGGCTGCTTTGAGCACGATACAGACTGCTTACCACCAGATATAGTGGGGTCGCAGTTTTAGCCCTACTTATTGCTGAAAGGGTAAGAGTGGTAAAGGTAAAGAGTGTTGGTGTTCCTAACAATAGTGCGTGATGAAAGCAAAACAATTAGAATCATCCTGCTCTACAGACTCTGATGTTGCTTCCTAACACCTTTTTTCCCAGGAAAAAAAAACCAGAGCAATTGTCCTAATTAAGTAAAGACTAAGCTGGGCAACACTGATTTTTCTCAAATTGCATGGAAAATAGCAATGCTTTTTTATTGGCATTGCTTTGAATTGCACTTCTTTTTTATGTACTCAATACCTTTTTATATTTTGCAGCATTCTTCTAAGTAAAATCTAAGTAAAGTTTTAACTCTTAATTGTGAAGCAAGTGCTACAGAGAAAAAAATTTGAAATTTCAGTGTCACTATATTTGGTAGATTCACATGAATTGTGGGAAGGGATAGCAAGTCTATAGTTTGTAACTGCACAAAATTAAATTTAGTCATATAATGCACACTCTTTGGGTTATCTTACTTTGAATTTGAAAAACCTTTGTAGCTTCTGCTTCTCTTTCAGACAGACTAAGATACCTTTTTTCAGCTTAAACAAATATTTCAGAATCAGGTACTGCAGGAGACACTTTCTGTAGGGAGAAGCATCTGGCTGCATTCAGTAAGCCAAATGCATACATGCCACAGTGTGCTGTTCTATCATCTCCCTGCATACATCTTATACAGCTCGACACAGGATTCTATGTTGTATATAGTATTGGTATAAAATTCGTAATAAGTTTTAGCAAAATGATCTTCTATAACATCAAAGACCTATTGATGCTGGTAATACAAGAAGTATGTTTCAGTCCTTTCCTGCTTCACTCTGACCTCTCACATATCAACACACACCCCTGCAATTACTCCTCTTCCACCCAGATGTATCCCAAGTGAAACTTTTCCAGCCTGTCAGCAGCAAACACTTGGTGTCTGCCCTCACACAGCAGCCTACATCCATCCCCTTCCTCCCTTTTCTGCAAAGCCAGTGCACCCCAGCCAAACAGCAGAAGTGCCAAGGTCCCAAAAAAGCCTCCATTTTGATTGTAACCCTCCTTGCAGTGCAAAGATAATGAGTAATAGTGAGGAGATGTCAGTCTTCAGGTTCGTCTTTTCTTTTGCTGGTGTCATTCGTGCCACACAGATGCCTGTGTGGGGCTGCACCTTGTGCACGTTCTCCCTGTCCTCAAGCAAGCCACACATGGCTTGAGCTCTGAGTAAATTGCAACTGCTTTCTTCTGCAAAATTAGCTTCTGCTGTCCGGCCTAAAGTGTAACCTCCTATCACATTTTCTGCAGTAGGTTGGCATCCTCAGGCGCAAAGGATGAAGCATGCTATGGCAGACAACTTTGTCTTTTCTTCTGTTCCTTAAAATAGCCATTAGTGTCTTTGCCCAAACTATTTTGTGCTGAGGTGAACCATGCTGGGGTTTGGGATGGGCTCACCAGGTGGTAGCATCACCTCCTACAAAAATATTTATTGATAAAAGCCATAGATGCAGCATCTGCTGTAAAATGCAGTTTAATTATTTTAGTTGCTATTGCTGACTTTTTTCAGAATGCTAGATTACTGCTAAAATCTTCCAAGCAAAACTTTCCAAATTTTGGTATTAAGCCTAAATGTCTGTATTGCATTTAGAGATTTTAATGAATCTTACACAATAACGTTTTGTCAGCAATTGTGCCCTAATGGTCTTTTAAGGTATCTAAAGATGTACGCACTGTCGTTCCAAACCTTGTGTTTCCAAGCATTTGTCTCTTGAACTAATACATACTTGCTGCATTCAAATTAAACAGGAATCAACTTATAATGTGTATTGTAATCTTTTTGTAGAAGACTAATTATGTAGGTTGCTTTCTACAATGCAAGGATTGGAATAAATGTCTATTAATACTTTAGGTGGGAAAACAGTACAAATATCTTATGATCTGAATATATTTATAAATACTTGCACTTTTTATGCAAATGAAATTGAGTAACAGCAGGCTGCAATTTTAATTTTTTTTATACTATTAGAAGAATGGCTTATTTGACACCTTGTATAGATCTTTTTATATGTTTTAGGCTTTTTCCGTGTGCCTATAACTGGTGCTGTCCTGTATTATTCTTTTATACCTTTTCTCTTTGTTTCATTATTTTATTGCCTAAACTTTATGGATGATGAGGATACTAATGAACGTATGATGCATACCATCATTCACAAGATGAAGAGATAGCTTTCTCTCTTTGTCAAATGTTTATGGAGTAAAATGAAAAATTAAACAAACCCAGCTTTGACTCTGTTGTAATTTCAGCTTAAATAAAACATTTACTGAGGTTTTGTAGAATTTTCCCATGAGAGAAAATTTTGAGTGTGCTAGGAGACTATTTTTATATCCAGAGAGTAAAGTTTGAGGGTATTTACTAGAAGGCATAGAAGTTATCTTACAAAGTTTTTGATACTGGACAATAAAAAAGGCTAAATAGTTTTAACCTTCAATTGACAAAAAAAGTGGTTAGGATGTCAAAACACTCATTGCAGGTTTAATTGTATTTTCTGATGGATTCAAAGCCTTATGGCTGTGTTCTGGCCATTCCAATTTAGCCATTCAGCCCGTGCTGCCTGTATCATGTATTCAGCAGTTCCTGTTAGACACCTTCACAGGAGTGATTCTGCCGAGCTTTTTGACACCCATTTTAATGCATGGTCTGCTACTTTACGTTGAAATTCCTTTTTTTTCCTGAGCTGTCTGCAACATTAAAGATGCCTTGAACATGTCAGGCTCGGTGTGTGTGTGTGTGTGCATGCATACGTGTGCATATACGTGGGAACAGTATAATAAGTAAATGCGCTGGTGGATACACGTGTGCCGCTGTGCAGAAGTGCGGGGCGCGGAGCGCATTGCAGCAACATCCCGGTGGCGCGGTCCTGCAGCCGCTCACAGCGCGCACCGGCGTGCTCAGGGCAGGCTGATGCTCCCTCTCCCGCAGGCTGTCCCCGCGGTGCTGCGGGGGAGAAGCGGAGGGGGTCTCGGCAGTAGGTGACACTAGAGGGCACTGCTTGTCCTCGGTTGTAGCTTCCTTCTGGGACAGTGAGCCAGAATTAGGCTGAATTCTATAATCTTACTTTAATTAACAATTGAATTCTTACTAAGTAAGTCTAGGCTGTTTAATTCGTTGTTGTTTTGCTTTTAGCCTTATGTTAATATCATGGATGGAGTCATCAGCACTTGCAAATACATGCAGAATCAATTGTCCCATATAGTAACAATTTTATAAAAAAACCCCAGCTTAAAATGTTATTCTTGGCAAAGCCAGAAGGCTGAGTTTACCCAGTGATGGGGTTTAGATCCCTTGCCAGCTGTGCCTCCAGCCAGCAAGTGTGATGCATAGTGTTAGAAATGTGTTATAGGGAGTCTTGACAACTTAGGGTGATTTTTTTTCAGCAAAGATCAAGAGAAAAATAAGCAGAGGACAAGAATAGGAAATTTAAAGGGTCCATCTTTGGTATGTGTAAAATGTGTATCATTTACATTACTCTTGGAAAAATGTTTTACTATTACAGAACACTGAATCACCTGAATTGGTGCTCCAAAGTCAAATGTTTCTTCCATTTGTGGGTTCATTTATTTTGGATGGAAATTATGAAAGAAGTGGAATAATCAGATTAATCGGGCTAATAAAATCAGGCATCATTTCAGAAGAATCAGAAAATTAATATGAAGTTTAGATGTCAAAACAGTAACAACCAAGCTCAATGATACCACACACTGCTGTTAGCTTGGGCTTGTCCTCTGCAATTGGCAGAGCATTGTAAGGAGTGCCAGGTCAGGAAATTTTCTTTCCAATGAAATTCCAACACTCAAGTTCAAGAAATTTAGTCCTGTGGTTTAAAGTGTTGTTCATTGCAGTGATTTGAGATCAGGGCCTTCATTAAATCTTTTTTCTGCTTTGTGTCTCTGGTGTTTAGCCTGAATGTTTATTTTTAGTTAAGTGGTGCTGACTTTCGGTGAATGTGTAAATTGTCTCACACCAAGTATTAATAAATATGTGGAAACTAACAGCTAGATTGCCTGACCACTGGAAATGATGTGTTACTCAAGATGATGGCTGCTTAGTGTAACTAAAGGCTTTGCCACATATAAGTTCTAGATTTAATATGTTTGAAATATAATGATTGTCTTAAAAAGGATAAGTAATTTTCTAGTAAACTTCTAAAATACTGTTCAAGCCAGAGCTCATTGCCATTAAAAAGCATAATAATATAATAATAGGTTGTGTTTTGTGCGGAGTGAATTGTAAGTATTGTATTTTAGTCCCGCATAATTGCTTGCAAATGTTAATGTGATTTTGAACCACTCTAGTTCTGAGCAATCTCTTTGTAAACAGTGAGATGAGTATATGCATTTCTGAAAAATCTTCCTGGTAGTTACTGCACGATTTCAGAGGATAGTGTAATGTGTTTATTATAAATATGTAGGTTTCCTAATTATTTCTGTATGGTGATGTAGTGGTCTTGGACGGTCTGGTCGTCCACTCAATGTTTAGTAATAGACTCGTCATTTAAGAAGAGCAATCGTCACCTTGGTTTGCTTTTAAGTTCATAAGCAAAAAGAAATAAAAAATATGTTTGATCAACAAGAGAGCAACTCTTTTTACATTTGCAAAATGGTAATTTCAGATCTTATTTTGTGCGTACTAATGGTCTATAAGCAGTGAGATGCCAGAATTGCTATAATAGGATTTTCCCAGTCCTAGAAGGATTTTGCTTATGGCTATGAAAAGTTAATTTCAGATCCTGATACACTTGCATTAATTTTTGAGACATTAGCTGAGTGTAGTACAGCAAAGAAAAACACAAACACTACACCACTGTGGTGTAGCTAATTGTTTATTACCTCCAACCAAAGAAGCATTGGTAATGTGCAGGCCACAGTGTCTGCAAAAAAAAAGAGGTAGGCAGAAAAGGTCTCACAGATTTCTTCTTGAGGGTCTTGAGAAAAGAACTGAGGAAGAAAAGGAGAAACAATAGCTTCTCCATGTCCTGAAGGTGATACAAATGGGTCTTGGCGTACTTGGAAGATCCTGTTTGTTCATTAAAATACTGTTTGACAATCGAACTACAGAATGTACCAAACCTTTCTGCTTCTGAGTGAGAAAGCACATCTTCGTAGTTGTATGATTTATGTATGAGAAACAAATGATTTAGATGCTTATATGCACCATATTTGAGTAATGTGTTTGTATTCTGTGGAGTATTTGCTGACAAAAGGAGCATGTTATCTCTTCCTTTGCTAGTAAGGGATCTGTTAACTCCACAGCTGTGTAAAAACCTCTCATCAGCACCTATTTTAATCAGCGAGAACTTTACTATAAATCATTATCAAAAGAAACCGTTGTGCTACGCTTTTATACCACTACATTTATTTTGAAATTAATAGGGAAAAATAATACAGAGCTTGTGCTTGAGATGGGCTAATAAGCGTGCCCATGAGACTTTCCTTTTCAAGCACTAAATGAAAGCTTTTGCATTGCTAACAGGCTACAAAAGTTGCTTAGGTAATAAGACTCCTTTTCTCTTATCAGTTAAAAAGAAAAGGGGAGGGATGAGATGGCTCAAGGGATTGGTAATCAGATTACAAAGTCTTTCACTTCTAGGTCACTGGTTCAAATCTGCTCCCTGTTTAGTAGTGACCAAAAGCTGTTCCCATCTGATGGCTTTTCAGTAGCCTTTGTGCAATTCGTGAATGATCTATATCCAATGCCTGGTGAAAATCACTCCTAGCCATTGCTTTAGGAATCTCAACTCAAACCCTTTAAGTAGGAATAAATGATCTGCTCATGCATTGAAGAGTTTGGTGGGTTTATTTTTCAGAATAATTTTAGTAAGTCAGCAGAGCAGTGCAGCTGAATTTGCATTGTAACAGCTGCTGTGGGCTACAGCTGCCACTATCACTTCCCACTAGCATTGCTTCGTAAAAAGTTACCAATTTACCAGCTTACTGAAGAATTGGACTGATGTGTCTTAATTTGAGCCACATGGTATCATTCCAATGTACTTTTGTATTAGACTAGAACAGATAAAACCATAATTAAAAAAAGAAGGAGAAGTAAAAGAAAATTACTAAATTTGATCAGCTTAAAGGAAACATACTTATTATAGTAAAATTTATTTTGACAGACAAAGTGTGAAAACATTTTTATTGATTGTTTTAGTGTTGCAGTAATGCTGTTGAAGCTGTGAGACTGCAACTTCAGTGGGTTCTCATGCTATGTGACTTAGACCTCTGTGGTGTGCTCAGATAAATGTTGAAATTACTTTATAGATTGAAAGCAAGGGAAAACAGCAAACTTACCAGAACCTGAAAAGAACTACTTGCGAGTATATGTTTTCTAGTGTTGCCCTCACTGGTGCTTACTTTCTGGTTAGTTGAATAATGGACTTATATACTTGGCTCTTGTCAGCATTTTGAAGTGCTATTTTCCTTAAGGTAGGGGAATGCTAGAGGACAGTTGCTATAAAGGGAATGTAATTTCTGGTTCATTAATATAGGAACCTGAAGTGAGGACTTTCTGCTAGATGTACATTTCTGTGGAAATCTCTGCGACTGTTTAGAGGTGTGTTTATGTCCATAGGGATGCACACAACCCATTATAAAAGTATGACTTTCTCCTTAAAAACAGCCAAAATATTTCTTTTGAGACAGCAGGCATGCCACATATATGCTGTAGTAGATTTTGCAGTAGATTTTTTTGCACTGAACAAGGTATTTCATCAAACCTAAATGATATTTCATCAATATAAGTCTCACTGAGTCAAATTAATCACATCAGCCACCTCCCTCATTTCTCATATAAACTTCAGAGTTTGCTCATTTTTCCAGGTTTTCCTCAGCCTGGAAAAATAAAATACAGGTGCATGCTGAGCAGAGCTTGATGGGTACCAGCAAGTGGAATACACATTTAGCACAGAGCCAGCACAGGTTTTTACTCTTCCGAGAACATATCCTCAGATGTTGGAAGTGATCTGCCTAACATGCTTATAGCTTCACATTGAAAACCTAACCCAGAAGAGTGCTGATAAAATCTGTGTAGCACAACACATGTTCATACCCATGTTTTGCAAGAATGGCTCAGGTAGGAATTTACTGCCATATTTTCACACTTGGCTTTCAACAGCCAAGTTAGTTGGCCTGTGATGCAATGTTGTCCCCTCTGGAAGCTGCAGCAATTGCAGGAAAAGAAAATCCCAGACAATGTATCTATGATCCAAACCACAACTTTCTCTCCTAAGAGGTGTGTGGACTCAGAGCAACTGGTATGGCATCCCGCTGGAAAGCACAGGCTGTCCCAGCTGCTGCAAGAACAGTGTGTCTCCATGTCCTAGCACCAGGGTGTTTTGTGGATTGCTCATTGTGCTGAGCTCAAGCTTACCTGCACCTGCATCTCAGGCCTCATTTGCCGGAGGGAAGGAGAGGCAGTGGGATCTAAGTTTAGCAGTACAAGAGGTGTGGGCAAAAAAACCTGCCAGCTTCACAGGGCTGTTTGATCCAGGAGCACAGGTTTGTAAGCCAAAGCCTTCATTTCAGAAGTTTACACAAAGGCAGGGTGAGGGGAGGGAAATATTCTGAAAACACTGGCAGCACGCCTTTGCTCCTTTTCCACAGGGAAGGCTGGTCTTGTTCTGATGGTTAGGTCAGGGTATGTTACAAGTGGGAAGACCCATGATGGTTCAGCAGAGTTTGCTTATATTTCAAGGTGGTTGTGAGTTTAATCATTTGTTTAGAAAATAATTTGGTTAAACTGAGAAAACCTCCCAGCAAAGCATTTTTCCTTGTGTAGTAATGCTTCTTGTGAAGTTTAAAAGGATCCTTATAAGCCATGTATTGAATATGATTTGGCACTTGTGTTTCTGAAGTTAAGAACTGACTCCCTCCATTGGTACAACCCCTCCCAAAGCATGCAGAAGCCTTCAAGTTGCTCTCTCTGATGAATGGACTTATTTCTTTAAGTACTAGAGATATGGGTGTGACATGATCTAAGAGGACAGACATGGGTATTGAAGCTCCCAGAGATAGGAGCTGTGAACTGCATTTGGTGTCATGGTCCAGTAACATGCCGACTTTCAACCAACTGTGTGATAAGACATACTGCTCATCAGACCCCGCTCTGCCTGCGTAAGCGGATGTGGTGGTGGTGCTGGTAGTGAAATAAAGCAATGCAAACTTATCCTGGTGTCTTTCTTCACTGAAGAGGACTTAGGAGGAAGAGGAGCAGAAATAAAGCTTGCAGTTGCTTTCTAGTTTAATGGTGTTTCTGAACTTTATGAGATCAGAAGGTCATGTGGAGTATCTTGCTAGTGATGTGTAATGATTTGGAAAAAAACGGCAGGGGTGGCTCCAGCTGCCTTTGATCTAACTAAACGGCTATTTTGTATATTCTATTTAAATTACTTTAAAATTACGAAAAGAGCATACAGGAATGCTTCTCTAGCATGTGTGCTAGATGCTTAAACTTCCAACTGTGTGTTCAGGGCCAAACAAAAAGAAAGTGGTTCTCTTTCAAGTAGGTTATCATTTGGTAGATGTATAATAAATAGCAGACATGAAATGTTGTGGGAAAGAGGGACTGACTTTCTACCTTATCCCGTTTTAACATTTTTAGTTTTTATTTATAATAGCCTCAATATGTAGATTTCACTCAGTATATTTTGCTTTCCATGATCTCTCTGAAATCTTTTTTTGAAATGGGAATTCTTAAGTTGAAAATTATGAGCCTTTAGTATACAAGGATGGACAAGTAATTAAAGCCACAGCAAGCCTTCTTCAGAGTACACTGGCTAGAACCTGTAGAGTGTGTGCAGAAAGCTCAGCAGACACTTTGCTTTAGTGCAGGAGTGGTTGATCTTCGTGGTCCTGTGGCATCCTGATGAGCTCTCATGGTCACAGGACAAAGGCTGCCACTACTTTAGGTTGTACCTGGTGGACTAAACGTTCACTATTGCAGCTCTGCCTGCTGGCTCCTCCTGCATTGAGAGGGCAGGATTGCCCAGTGCTCTCCAAACCATCCCAGGTTGCCCACTGGTGTAGCCTGGTTTCAGGAGCCAACAGTGTGGCCTGGCTGATACCTCCAGGAAAGTCTGAGTCTGGCAAGCTGAGTGCAACCACCAGAGGCAGAGTCCAATACAAAATTTTCAGGAAGACTTTTTTACTTCCTAACAACCTTGAAAGTAAACATGCATCACTCTTAACAAGCCAGTCCCTCTTTGAGGCTTGTGAATACAAAAGTTTAGGTTATTTCACCAAAGAAGGATTGTGTATGATAAATGAGTACCTTCCTACATGGGCAGCTGGGAAATATTTGGTCCTTTTGTGCAGCATCCGTTGTCCTGACACTTAGGCACAGCACTCATTATGCTAAGAAGTGGAACTTGTTTTTCTTTTCTTGACTCGTCTCTACCTGGCATGACTTCTCTGAGTGATGTCATCAGTACTGGAGAGTGATTTGTGGTGTTTAATGAGCAGGCTTTTGCGGGCGGGCAATGCAGAGCATAGTACACATCAGTCTCCTGGAGCATTCCTCAGAAGTAAATTATGTGGGCAAGCTGATGACCAGGTTGAGGCAGGATCACTGAGCAGGCCAGGAGGAGGAAGGCAGAAGTACTTTGTGGCAGCAAGACAGCAACTAAGACACCCACCATGTTTCTATCTCCAAGAATGCTGAGGTGGAAGTTGTATGTTGCTGCAGTTCCATGGCTCTCCAGATGTGATGGAGAGCAGGTCCATGCCCCACATCTTTGAAGCGTAGAGAGTCTGAGCTTCCTTTGCCAGTAAAGCTGTGCTTGATGGCTTCTGGCACAGGATGTGGACCAGACATTTAATTATGAGTCTATCCTGTACCCTAAATTGGAAGATCTTTTTCTGAATAATTTCTTCCATTGTTTTTTTATATTATGTAACACTGTATTTTATACAGTTATACATCCTTTGCTTCACAAAGCCCTTCAGCATATGAAGTCTCTGCAAGGAGACTTGTTAGCCTTGCTGCTACTTTCCCATCTCATGAGTGGCTGGCAAACCTTGTTGGATATCTGATGGCATGTCCAATGTCTGATAAAGAGGGTTGATTTTTAAAAAATATATTATTTCTCCCACTTTACTGTTTTTTCAGACTTTGAAGATGTCAGTCAGGTATTGGAGTTGAAACTAGATGATGTAGAAGGTCCCTTCCAACCCAAACCATTCTATGATTCTATGGTATTGTGGTCTGCTTTGTGTAATTCAGGTTTATACCACACGTGCACATAATATTTTGGTGAAGAAGAATGCAAGTGGCAGCAGCATTTTAGTGGGAAAGAAAAGGGAAGCTCCTACTCTTCTCTTTTGGCTGCCTGCAATAACAAAGCACAATTTGTCATTCCAAAATCACAAGGAGAATTACCTCCTGACGTTTGTATGACCTCAGAAGTTTCAGTTTACATACCTTCTTGCTTCAGAGTCCTTGCCTGTGAAGATACTTTTCCTTTCTGAAGTTACTCAGAGGTTATAAGAGTCAAAACTGAGGCTTCAAAAGACAGGAAGAGTGAATGTTGCATTATCCTCTGGCTGAAGTGGAAATACAGCTATGTTTAAATAACAAGGATGTCAGATTTCGTGTCCACCTGTGAGGTGCTGAGCTTAACATTCAGTTTTTTTCATCTTCTGTTTGTTATTATTTTTCTAAAGTCTGGCTTCCTTATAAAAGTTAATATATAGGATGATATATTTGTGTGCATGTATGATAAAACCAGGGCAATTTCCTAAATAAATGACCAGTCCTTCTTCAGACGCAGCCAACATCTAGAAATCATAGGAGGATTTGCTCTTCTTGATGTTAAACCAATGCAGTTCTTTGTCTAGGTATACAAGTAAATACAGGGAAATCGATTATTTCCTTGAAAAATGTGCACCAGCATGAGATTTGCAGTAATTTAATGACAGTTTTCCATGTTCCATTCAAACAGAGGCAATGAAGAAGTAATGCCATTTTACCCTGCTGTATTTGATACTTAACATGTAAAAACAATTATTTACTTGACTGTTTCACATTCATTTCACTAATATGATTGTTCACTTTTACACTGAGTTATGGATTTACACATTTATTGAAACATGAGAAAATTACTTCCATAACTTACTCCAGGCCATGTTTTTCATTATATATGAACCATTACCTTTGTGATGGTATAATATTGAAACAAAATTCCAACCCCTTGTATCAGTTCATTTTCAAGCCTTGTTTATTATTAGTTGTGTTACACACTGATTTTCAAGAACAATTTATTTCAGCTAATATGTCATCTCAAAGATTTAAGATCACTGTATTCTATTTATCTGAATAAGAAAAATTACAAGAACCTACTTATTCTGGCTCAAGGCTCTTAGATGTTTTCACCCTCATAACACAAAAGAGGAGCCCAATAAGACAGGCTGAGAGTAAACAACAAGTTTTATTCATCAATGTTATAAGCATACTGGGTTTTTAGATAGAGCAGAGCTGTTCCATTGTAATTTAGAAGATGTTGAGCTCAAGCAAGTACCTTAGGAAGAACTTTTTTCCTATGTACAAAGCATCTGTTTCTCTCCAGCCCTGCTGCCTGCCTGGTCTGAAATCAGCCAAACTAATGACTGAGACATTGACCAGGCTTGAGGCCTTGGGGATGAAAACAGTGGCAGTTGGAGCTGGGCTGGGGGAGCAGTCACATCCCGCAGATGGGTGGACCAGATGGCTGAGGTTGTTAGCAACATCAACACTCCAGCTTCTATCTGCTGCCACCCTTCAGTGGAGCCCAAGCAAGCTGAGAGCTACTGCAGAGAGTCTGACGTGGCAACTGTGAAGGAGTCATTGTAACTCCGTCATCTGCATCCTGAGACCCTGCTCCTCCCTGAGACTGAAAAGTCCTCAAAGACTTTTCTCTTATAAGCTCCCTGACAGGAGCTTCCTGCAACCTCTCTCAATAGCAAGAAAACTGGTGGGGTTTGAAAACTTACTACGGTTTGCTCACTGATAGGTCTAAGGCAGCATTTGGTACCACACTTTGATGGGGCTTTGATGGGGCACCTCTGATAAAATATCAGCTGGGCTGCACTGCTGGGTGTCAGCTGTGCACTGCTCTTAAATGCTTCAGCTGTCTCTGATGGCTGTAAGATCAGGCTGAGAATCTGGCATCCAACCTACATTTATACAAGGAGATGTTCAAAATGATAGCTTGTGGTTTGACCGTGCGCTGAGCTGACTAGGACTGTAAAAGTAATTGTGAAAGCTGAGCCCAGGATGTTAAGTCTGGGGTAAGAGGCTGAGAACACTACCAATTTCAAGCAGAGATATCTCTGTTTCCTAGTCTATGGAGACCTTGACGTTTCTTGATACTACAGCACTTCAAGCTTTCAGTCACGGGTTTAGAGGGCTCCTCTTAGCACTTAACTATTATTTTGGCTTTATTGTGTTGTGATCAGGTTTGCTTTGGATTGTATTTATTTTATATTCTATTTCAATTTAATTTCTTTAGTGGTAGTTAATTTTTCTATTTTTTAATTTTATTTTATTATTTCATTTCAAACTAGGCATGACACTCAAATAGCTGTCTGCTACTTCAGAAATCCAGACAAACCAAGAGAAAACAAAGCTATGACCTACAGCCCATAAGTTTTTACTGGCAAAGACTGGAAAAATCCTTCACCATCACAGCCAAGATAACTTCGTTAACAAAATCTCCAGGGCAGGGCTTGCGTAGCTATGCCAATAGAGGACTGGTTTTGCTGGTTGAGTTCATGTCATTTGGAGAGCTGATGCAGACTCCTACAAGAAAACCTCCTGCACCCTTATTAAAAGGATGCTGCTTACACAGACATATGGTATAGCCAGAGCAGTGAAGTATGTGTTGTGCTGGAGGTTTGGTGTGATCACATGCTCACACCATCTTGCACTACCTAAATCCAAATTAACTGTGAGTACAAAATGAAATAGTTTAGTGAACTATGTGATTTTTCAGGTATGATTTTCCTGGAGCTCACGTACTTGCAGTGCACGTATGCAAACTATCTTTAAACAGCCTAGCTCGAGTATCAGACGCTCCTCAGTGTTAGTTGTGCCAAATACTGCATGCGGTAGTTTTGGACACTTTCTGGCAGCTTAAACTGACCCTTGTGGAGCTCCACTTCCTTAAGACCAGACTGTTTTTTATCTTATATGTTAGAGGCAATCCAACAGCTAGCTGCTGTTATCAGCAACATAGGAATATTAACACTTAAATTGATCAGGCTTTACATTCTGTACCTGGATAGGAGATAGGTAGAAGCTGTTGACCCTTCAAAACGTGATTTTCATGCCAATGAGATCTCCCCAGTTCAAATCTCCAACCTTGGGACAGCAGACTCGAGCTGTCAGGAGGGAGACCCAACTGACTGACTCCAGGTATACTCATCTGCTCCAAACCTCCTTTTCTGATCATCACTGTGGTTCTCGCAGCAGTGCAAAGGTAAGTATCTCAGCAACCGTCATTGCTGAAATGTGTTGAGGTCCAGTGAAAAATGGATTCATTTCTGTTTGCATTAGTTGAATTTCTAATGGGAAGGAGATTCACCAAACCCCCTTGTCTAATGTACACTTTTCACCTGCTAGTAAGTTATCTGCAGAATGCCAACATTTTGTGCTCCAGAGAGTGGAGTATGTCCTTGTCACCATCTTTTTTTTGTTTGGTCTGTTGGCAAGATGTAGCAGACCAATTTGAAGACTTTTATGCCCATGGTGCCATACCAATTTGTGTTACGTGATGGCCTTTCTGTTGAACTGCTGCACTTCATTCATGCTAAACAAATTGTTGGGAGGTTTGTAATTGAGGTGAGCCAGAATTCCTGCCCATAAGCCATGCCACACCTAAACTGCCTGTGTTTGGGAAGTTGTTGTTTCTCTCATTATTGCAGGTCCTCAAAGACTTTTCTCTTGTAAACTCTCTGTCTCTTGTACTCAAAATTGAGGGTATTTCAGAAATTCAGGAATTCTATTCAGGAAGCAGTGAAAGGTCTTAGGAATGCCAGACCAACAAACTTGCACTACAGAATACAGAATTACATACTTCCTGGTGAAGAGGAGTTTTTCATAGCTGAGGAGAGACTCAAGTGCTGCTAGGCAGACAGACTAGTTAATTGGTTTGTATGAGACTGAGTGAAATGATGGTTGAAGAGGATGTTGACTGTAGCCTGGTAACAAGCAAGTTACAAGGAGAGCATATGAAGTTACCAAAAAGGAATCCACGTGCCTTTCCAAAAGGAAGTAAAAATTGCCCTCTTGCACACTACTCCTACCATGTGATTTCTTCTCTCTTCCTATCTACTACTGCTTTTACAAATATTTCAGTGTCCAACTGAAGTTGTTTTGATCCACCAGAATTTCTACTGCAAATTCATTCCATGTCAGGAAACCAATGAGGACTTTTGGACAGGGGCTTCCAGTTGTTTCCTCTTGAAGGAATTCTGCTTGCAGATGGCAAAACGTCTTAAGAGTCTCAAACAAGTATGATGAAACTGGATACAATGGAAGACTTGCATCAAAATTATATTGCTTCAAGTCAAATGCTTGTTGTCGATGTACCCATTGAAGCCCACTGCATACTATGTAAACACCATGCCACAACTGAAATTGCTATGGAAGATGAAGAAAGTAGCTGAAAGGTTTATTTCAAAACTTCAAGAGAAATTAAAATTTGGATGTGTTTTTAATTCATTTTTAATCCGTTTTTCCTTATTCCTAATTACAAACAACTCAGAAAAATAAATATTCTCTGAATATGAAGTGATACGTTATTTATTTGATTGTATGAACCTGCAAAAATAAAAGCCTGTAAAAAAAATAAATATTTTAACTTACTTGAACTTTTCTCACAAGTTTGAATTTTTACCTGTTTTAAATGTTAGAATAGGTATAAAGAGTATGGGATCGACCATTCTAGGATTTACTCCCACAGCTGTTTACCTGAAGTCTAATTGTTACTTTCATGTATTTTCTTGTTGGCAAGATCAGACCTTTGAGTCCTCTTTTAACACTCTGAAGCTTTCATTTGACAGGAGTATTATGCTATAAAATACATACCAAAGGCATATTTTGTCATCTATTCTGACTATGTATGCATGCTAAATATGCTGCATATGTATTGTATGTGTGAAACTATGTTTTATTTTACACACTACACATAATACAGGCATCAACCTTTTGACATTATAATGTTATGATAACCGTGTAATATAAGCTTACACATTAGCAGTAGAATACTTGTTAAATTGAGGAACAAGTGAGTAATTATTCTGTATAAACTTAAGGAATGCATTTTTAGGGATTTTCAAGTTCTTGCTTATGTAACCGTTAGAGCTGAATACTTCTGCAACTAGATAATTGACATTTTCCCTTCAGAAGTGAAGAAACAAATTTTCAACCATTGGGATAAAGAGGACTTTTAAAACTACACTTGAATGCTTTCTAATTTGTAGCAAGGAGAGCTGGTCTACAACTTGTCATTCTAAAGGAATGAAATATATAGCGTTGGGATATGGTTAATAAGTTACAAAATCAAACTTTACTGTCACTGTGAAGAAGGAACACCGGAAAAAAGATAAAATGGAAATGCCTAAAGAGAGAAGCTTATTGGCAAAGTCTAGATGACCCAGAATCATGAGTGATGCAATAATACATGAGAGCCTATTTACATATTGTAGAGAAATGCCATTTTACCTGCTTCTGGTAGTAAATGTATTATTGGAAGAAGGAGTGTAAGGGGTGAGTGAGCCATCCAGCAGTGAGTTTCACAGAGAGCTGTTCTCCTGCAAAATCTATTCAGCTAAGAATAATTTAAGATTTTTAAATGGGCATTGAGCAAGAAATTAAGTAATTCCTAGGCTATGAAAACTTTCTGTCTGTGGAATTTACTGATATAAAAGGATTATAAGGCATAAATGAACATGGGATAAAATTCTTAGGCCTTTGTTTGCTTCAGTAAAAAAATATTATTCTGAAGAAAAATGTCTAAATTTTAGTATTTTAATAGACTATGGTCTATTAAATATCTTCAGGTTTAGTATGTCCACCTTGAAAGACTCTATAGGCTGCATGAAATAAGTCCTGGGAAATGTAAATCACACATACCACAATATCCTTTCCTTGTACCTAGAACAACTTCCATGTTATATCAAATTTGAATGGTAGCTGGATACTACATTTTGTTTAAAGTCAGTCTATTTTACCTTTACAATTTTATTCCACTCATTTAATTTTTAAAATTTATCTTAATTCAAAACTGATTTTAGAAAAATGGAATATGTTCTAACTGTTCTATCAATCCATTGAATCTGAAGTATTTAATGAGTATTGAAGCATCTGTGTACCCAAAGGTATATAGACTTCTTGTATCTTCTTGCAGGGTAAATTGCCATCCCTGATAAGAGGGTCTGCTGCTTGAGCTTAACCTGGATCTGTTCTCCTTGATTATTATTATCAGTGAATGTCTCATTGTAGAAGGAAACTTGAGCTGCTCTGATACAAGCAAAAGCGTCTTCAGTTTGACATGCTCTGTTGTGACATTTCTGTGTCACTGAAACATGGACACATTAAAGTGTTTAAGTGAAGGTTATACCCTTGATCCTTTCCACACTTGATGTATTGTTTTTGTCTATTTCTTTCTAAATTGACTCAGAAGGACATGGATGCCTACCAAAACTTTTTCCTTCTGGGCTGGGTGTTAAGAAATCTGTAAGTGAAGCTCAGTTAATCCCTTTGATCTTTGCTGCTGCATCCATGAGACCTTATCCTAACCCTAGCACTGTGGCTGAGTTATCAAAAAATATCACACTGTCAGCCTCAGTCACTTTGCTGACCTTTGTGAAGAAAATACGATTTTGCAGACATCCACAAAGCTGAATGGCAAGCACCAGGAGCATGTTGGGTATTGCATATTGTTTCCTATATATCATATATGATCTGAAAAGCAAAGACTGTATGTACTATATGAAGAAAGATTAGAAAGAAATGGTGATCAATGGCTGCCAGTTCTTACATGTGCATAGGGAAAGTGAGAATATCAAACCTGAGCTAGGTCTGGAAAAGAAAAAGGGAACTGCAGCTTTGTATTTTCTTGTGTTTTGAAGAAAAAGATGATGTTCTAAGATGGACTGGGTGGCTAGTTTTCGAAACAGAAACATGGGACACAGTAGCTTGAGAAAAAACAGAAAATAACTGCAAAGATATTTTTTATCTTTGCTGGTCATTCGAAGTGCTTCTGAATACCAGCTCTTCATGGAGGAAGTCATGCTGGAATACTCTGAGCTAGTGATGATTTTAAACTTCACCCAGCATGTAATTACTCTGGGTAATTGGTAGGTATGTGGGCTTCAAGGACAGTCATATTTTTGCACCTTTGCCTGTTCAATCAAAATGTTTTGTGGAAGACAGTGCAGCTGAATGAGTGCTAGAATGCACAGCACTGGAATGGGGATATTAGTACATAAGGTGTGTTTAAAACACTTATTCAATGTACGGAAGGGTTTAAAGCGAGTTAGGTGTGTGGGGCTAACAGATCTTGTTTTTAGATACTGTCTCTTTCAAAAAACTTTTTTCTGTTAGGTTTTTGGAATCATTCTTATGGCAAGAACATGGAACAGTGGGTTCAGAGGTACAGCCTGTGTGCTGATAAGCAGTTGCTAGAGCATGAAGAAAGAATACCTGATTTTAGAAATGTGGTATGTGTTACATTTATACAAAGGGAAGCTTAAAAAAAGTTAACTTTATTGCAGCATACACAGTGATAATGACACCAATTGTGAAATTCTGGTTTTGTAAGTATAATTTATTATGCTTTCTTTGATCCAGTGTTACAAATTAGGATCACTCATGTCAGGAGATTAAAACCTTTTTGTCTGTGTTTGATATCAAACTGTTATTTCCCAGTACCTTTTATCTTGCATAGCAGTGCTGAACGCCACATCATCTTTGTCAGTTCACTTGTGTTATTTGCAGCAATCATTTAATTTTTTTAGAACTGATATTATTTAGTCATACTGTCATTTGCAACAACAGAGGCTCTTTAATATCCTAAAAATGTTGAGAGGCTTTGGTGTTAGCTGAGTAAGCATATGAATAAGAGAGAAGAGAGAAGAATTTTGGGACTGTGGTGAGCATGCAAGATAGCTAAATTGAACAGAAAAAGAAGAAAACCTATACAAATCGAAGTGAGATTGTACATCAGAAAAACTACAGCAACCTACTGAAAATTAGTAGATGATAGTCATGAGAACCTTACAGTGAACCACAGGTACCAGCTTCCCTGAAGAACTGAAATAGGAACTTGGAGAAGCTTGTAAAAGGTGTCCTCAGGGAATCTTCCATTTTTTCACTATGATACCTTTAATCCTAGAATTGTCAAGCCACATGGAAAATAATAGGACTGAATAGTTCAGTCAGTTAAAAGTTAGTATTATTTTTTATTATCAAAAATATTAGGTATTTCTGGTTTTCTGGACGTGTTACGAATAGTATAAACTTTAAAACAAGTGAAGTCAAGTATTGTATCTGTATTCTTTCTAAATTTAAGATCATTATCTCTGAGTAAGCAGTAAAAGGAATTAATTTAAATTCAATATTTTTTAACAGATGATTCAACGAGAGGCAGAAGTAAAGAATAGGGTAACTGCTGTGGCGTTGACAGACTCAGTTCACAATGTGTGGCATCAAGAAGTTGGGAAAACTATTCGAGAGTGGATGCGAGAGGTAAGACTTTTTTTTTAAAGAATTTGAGTATGTATACATCTGTATATGGCTGAATAAACATGTCTGGGTGTGAAAGAGAGCATAATACAGAGAAGTGGAAATCATGTATCCATACCAGCCACTAAAATAACCAAAGTCAAAGACATTTCTGAACTGCCAAGTTAGCAGTCAAAATACTAAGCACCAAGTCCAGTGTTTCTTCCTGATGCGCAGCAAAATAGAGACATGCCAAGGCAGCCCATCCAACACCTGATACCTCAGGCAAAGTCCTGGTGCACCATGTGCTGCTGGTTTGATCTAGCAATGGTGGAAAATCCTCTTTAAGCTCTTCATGACTCAGTTTGATGATTTGCACAAATGGCAAAATGTCCTTTCTCTCAGCAGCTCTTTGATACGTAATTATTTCTGTAGCACTCGGGAGCTCTTACACTTAGGTATGGGGTTGCTGAGATTTTAAAAATCGTATTTTTAGAGTGAGACCAACTAAACTATTGTTTATGAGTCTCATGCTCACCAGATCAGGCTGTTTTCTGCATTCCCATGGCAGAACACTAAAACAATAGGTGCACAGAGTGAATTTAAACTAGTCATATCCTGAACTTCCTTTTATACTTGACTTTTTCTCATGGATTTAGTGAAACTTCATGTATGCAGTGCCTATTCCTGACTTTAACTTAAAGTTTTATAGGCCATGACTGATGGGAATAGAGGATCACCTGGGATGCAGCCTGACAGCTCTGACTTTAGTGTTAAAAATATAAAAAATGGTAACCCCTACAGGTTCTGTCAGAGAAATCCCCATTTTCTTTATGGGAAATCAAAACCTTAAAATATGTGTTATGTAGTAAAACTGAAATTTTAAGTCCTGTAATTTGAATCTGACAACTCCATTTTTTTAAGCATTTAGTCTGAATAAGAAAAGTGCATTACCTTTAATTTCATTTACAGAAAGTAGATGTTAAAGAATAAGTTAAATGATTAATGGCCTAAAAAGTGGATGGAGTGTCATAACTTACATTAGCATTAAAAATCTCCTATAAGAAAGAAGAATTTTACATATGTGAAATGTGGCTGAGTGGTATTAAGACTAGCATATCACCTGGATATCTCTTACTTTAATCAGGTTTAAGGCTAGTGGTAAAATGAATAATAATTAAAATGTACATCTAATCGCTGCCTGTCTGTAGGGCTAATTGCTGTCATTGAAAGAATGAATTGTTAAAATAAAGTAATTCTTCATTGGAGCTGTCTTTCCTGTATCACTGGTGGCCTATTTTTAGTACCTATAGGTGTCATGGTTTTTGAATTTATTAGCAGCTGTGATGAATGATAAAACAAATCATCCATTTACATATCGTGACACTGCTTTAGAGAATACTTATTTCTTACAGGCAAGTGTCACATTGTATATAAAAGATAGTTAATTGTGTGCTAATCTTCCGTATTATCTCCAGCTCTCTGATGTAGTGTTCTATCAGTAGTTAATATTAATTTTACTTATTTCAAATGATTGTAATACTTCATAAAAATTCTACTTCTTTTGTAACTTCTACCACCTTACATTGGCGATTTCAAATTCAGCTGTTAATTAAAATTGCACATGCAAATCATAAAATTATAATGCTTTACTACTTTAAATCTTAAAACCTTCGTGAAATACTTCAATTCTAACAATTTTTTTACTGAATGTGTTGTATTACTGGATAGTGTGTTTGTTTTTTTCTTTTTCCATTGAGTTCAATAGTTTCATTGATTTACTGTTTCTTACAAAAATCTGCCATGCTTTGTGAACTTCACTTTCTAATCTCATACAGCAACCCTTCCTTTATGTTGTCCCTGCTCTCCCTGGTCCCAGAACAGTAGGGTTGCCTTGACAAATCTATTCAAAAGCCATTCCTCGCCCTTTATTGGTGAGGACCGAAGCCTTTGAAATTCTCTCCTCACTGCAACACAGCTGACATCTTCTTCCAGAGAGAATGAATTAAGGAAATACAATAAGATACTTGATCTACCAGTCAAGGATCTTTCCACAGTGAGGACAGACTCCATGGTGCACAACTAGGGCAGCAAGCATCTACAAATACACAATACATGCTGTTTACCAGAAGAGAATTTGTCCATTTTTACTATCATGAATTTATGGTATTATTTTTTGAGAACTCTATCTGCAAATTGATTGGGTCTTTCTGAAAAGTTGTGTGATTTTTTTACCTTTTCCACTTAATGAAGTTAATCAGGTTTTCAGAAAGGAAAAACTCAGATTTTTAATAGACCAAGCCGTGTAGATCTTGTTGTTCAGCTGGTAATCTTATTTAAAATGTAGTTGATTTATAATTAATAGTTCAGTAGATTTGGTGTTGTTTCATCATATTTTATTGAAAGCAGATTATTTAATACTTCGGTTTATAGACTTTTCTGAATAGATAGCATTTGGAGCAAAACATTTAGAAAATTCATGGTAGATTCATCTTCCTCAGAGGTCCAGGAATGAAAGGTAAATGTAAAGGCTTCCTGAATACAATTCCCCAGAGATCAGTATTTGCCTTTCTTTAATGTTCAGGGACATTCATCTCAGCTGTATTTCCAGTTATTTGAATATTAATCTTCTATTTTGATGGTTTCTGTTATGTTGTTTCGTATTTTCGTTAATGTTTTTTCCACAGTGTACTCCATCAAAAAACCCTGAAAAATTCTGATTTCTTAATGCTAGCAAATTACAGACTCAGAGTTTGTACAACACTTGTTTATATCAACACCAACTGAGAAAATCTTAAAGCTTGTGGTGGTAGTTCAGGCACTAGTTGGTCCAAGCACCTGCTCAAGTCCACTGGCACTCAAAGTAGCACGTAAAAGCATGATACTTCAGCACATTACAGATCTGCTGCACATTACAAATCTTACTTACTTAGTGGGAAATTACAGTATTTCATCGTCAGTAAGTGTAATTTAGTGTAGTGTACTGTCCAGTTGTTTTTGTGACTGCTATGTAAATTAGTTTGAGTATTTTGATGTGATCATTATCCTCATTTACAACATCTGTATTTATTTTTGCTGAGTTTTTGGCTTATCCCAATAATTGCCTGCCTGCTCTTACAGAACTGCTGTAACTGGGTGTCCAGCTCCGAGCCCCTGGACACATCAGTGGAGTCCATGCTGCCAGACTGTCCCCGTGTCTCTGCAGGTACATCCATTTATTTGCAGGAAGCCAGTGTACATGTTTATATCCAGAAGCAGCTTGTTCATTTAAAAATACATTTGGTTCTGACTGCATTTTAACCCTTCTACAGCCAGATGTGGCTGAAAGCATATGGCTGCTGGTATTTTATGCAGCTTTTTTTTTGCTTTGTGTGGGATTTAAATTACCTTGTCTACTTGTTGCTTGGATTTTTCTAGTCTTCCTTTCTGTTTAAGTAATTGGTGACATTATATGTAGGAGTCTAAGAAAAATAATACTGATAACAAGAACTGGGAAATTTATCATAGGTCCTTGAATGAATATCTAACACTATGTAGGCAGCAAGGTTTTAAAGAAGTATATTAATGAAAGTTACAGTTAAAATAAATGAATCACTTTCCTGAATGCTGATCAGCAGAAGTCTAGTTTACATAGCAAATGATTTGCAGCATCCAAGAATGTTGATGTGAGTTTTCTGTTGTTTTGGATATACTCAGCTATGCTTTTTTATTATTGAATCATAAATTGCAAGGAGCACGTGAAATAATACAGAGACTTGAGTTTAATGTGTGATAATTCCAGAAGGTAGATATAGTCATCAATGTAAAAGAAAACCTCTAATCTCTGCAGGAAAGTAATCTAAAATACATAAAGTAGTTACTGAACTTTCATGCTTGATTATCAAGTTTCCTAACAGCCATAGGTAGCCTATTTCTGTAGAATATAAAACCAAGTTCAAAAGAAGACACAGCCTATACAATATTAATTTAAAACCTGAGACAATATTTGACCTTGCTCTTTGGGATGTAGTTGTTTGTTTGACAAGTTAGTTTCGTATCTGTCTGCATTTGTGAGGTTGTTAGATAGACATAACCTTGCAGATGAAGCTGAGTTTACTACAGGATATTTTTAAGGTTTGGAAAATTTAGCCCTACTTTGTTTGAGAGCTCACAACAACCAGAGATTTTGATTACATTTCTGCTATGGTTTGGGATCTCACTGTGCAGATCCTCAGGTCTGTACAGACACATACAATACAACTGACATTGTTCTTTCATGCTTTGGAAAATGATATATTATTAAAATTTTCATAGATTCAACATTCATTTAGCAACTTTTTGCTCTTTTAGAGGAGACTACTGCAGTGTAAAAAGAAAAATAATGTTCAGGAATGGAATTCTTTAAAATAAGATTCACTTCCAATCTCTGTTGCTCTTGTGAAAGACTGCATGTTATAGTGGTCATTTTAGTCAGTTAAATAAGGACTTGGATAGCAGCTGGTCAGTATTTACTGTGCACTGGCCAACATTGAAAATAATCCATGACAGCTTCTCTTCCCTTTCTTTCTATTCACCTAATACAAATAAGCTAAAAGGTATTCTGTAGAAGAAATTGTAGGTGTAACTTGAAAAGCAATGATGCTTCATTACAGCTGTAAATAATAAGTCTTGATTTTACATTTCTGTTGAAGACAGGCCACAGTGGCCTTAATGAAGGCCACTAAATGAATTCCCAAGCTTAACTGAAGTGGTAGAAGAATCAATTTAAATGAGGGAGGATTTCAGCCAGTGAAAGCTGGCTATTTGTATTTAGTGCATACATTGAAGTAAATTAAGATCGCTAATGTTTTAGATGTTCTCAACAGAGATTTTTTGATAATGAGATAAGGTAAGATAACTATTTCCAGGCTAGTTCTTTGTAATATAAATATAGTTTAAAATAATATAACTTCATGTGACTCCTCCTATTTCTTGTAATTGTCTCTTACATTAACAACTGTAAGATGTTTGCAGAGAACCAAGTGAATAATTTGTACAGTGTCTTTACATGAGCAGTGGTATAAACCTGCATTAGGGTAATATGTAATAAATTTATTAAATATAACTATATGTAGGAGCATTATTATTTAATGTGAGAGTTTTTATTTCGCCCTTTTGAGAATTGTGGTACTGAAAGAGCGAGCCCACACTCAAATCTTGGCAGCATTGCCCTTGGTATTTCAATGAATGACAATGAGAGTAATCTGAACAATGACAGATCTTTTAAAATAAACCTTTTGCAGTAGAACGATTCACTTCTATGCTTGGAAGTCCATTTTTTATCTCTGTTTGCACTGAAAATAAGTTCAGAAATAACTGCCTCATAGTGACATCTCTTGAGCCAGCTTTTCTGAAAAGGGTCTGATATTCAGCTATTCGATATACTGGGTTTTACAGGCAATCCTAGTTGGTGAGCAGGTCCTACTGCAGGTTATCTCACAGTCTCTTGCTTGCTTTTACCTTAAAATCACTAGAGACAAAATAAATGACCATCAAACTGGAAAAATTACTTGTTTCCACATAGAGTTGTTAAAGCTTTTGATTAAATAATTCTTAAGGAATTAAAATGTTTGCCAAAATAGATTCATTTGTTGCTTGATTACAAAAAGGAATGAATACACTTTAATAATTAAATGTTGAGAGCATGAGAACAATACAGAAAAAGCAATCCATATTAAATCCATTGTCTGTTCTTGTGGCAAAAGGTACTTTTTGGATCCCACCTTCAGGGTCTTTCATCCATTTCTCAAGGATTTGGTTGCATGGTGGTGTCATAGTTTAGTATCTTCTGGCATCTTGTTGGTAACATGGACAATGAGTTGGAGTGCACCCTCAGCAAGTTTGTCAATGACACCAGCTGGCATGCTAGTAGGAACAGATATCACCCAGAGGGATTTTGAGAAGTGGGCCTGCAGAAGAGAAATGGACCCCATAAAATTCCACAAGTCCAAGTGAAGGGTCCTGCACATGGGTCAGGGCAATCCCAGGCACAAGTACAGGCTGTGTAGGCAGTCAGTTGACAGCAGCTCTGAGAAGAATGATTCTCAGTTGTTGGTTGACAAAAAACTAAACATGGCCTGCCAGTGTGTATTTCTAGCCCAGAAAGACCATCATATCCTGGGGTGCATCAAAAGCATTACCAGCAGGTAAAGGTTCTGCCCTTCTGCTCCAATTTGGTGAGACCCCATCTGGATGTCTGCATCCAGCTTTTGGGAGCTTAGCACAAGATAGGTGTAGTCCCACTGAAGCAAGTCCAGAGGAGCCACAAAGATGCTCAGAGGGGTGGAGTACCTCTCCCACGAAGACAGAGTGAAAGAGTTGTTCAGCAGGGAGAAGCGAATGCTCTGGGGGATTTTGGGGCACCTTCTAATATCTAAAGGTGCTACGAGAGAGCTGGTGAGGGGCTTTTGACAAGGGCATGGAGTAATAGGCATCAAACTGACAGAGGGCAGGTTTACGTGAGTAAAGATGGGAAAGAAACTCTTTGCTTGGAGGGTGGTGAGGCACTGGGACAGTTGTCCAGAGAAGTTATAGATGATCCATCCCAGCAAGTGTTCAAAACAAAGTTGTATGGGGTTTTGGAAGTTTGCACAGATTCTCCTGACAGAGGGGTTGGAACTTTTAAAATTTTATCTGTTACCCTCTTTACTTTCAGCCGTAATTAAGGACCTCTGTTAGACTTGAGGTTATCTTCTGTCTCAGTCTTAACCTACCTAATGGAATCAAATCAAAATACATCTATTCTGTCTCAGAGGAGATGGATCCACCCCCCATCTAAGACATAAGAAAATGTAGGGTGGAGAAAGTGGACTTCAAAGCAGTCTGTACCTTAAAGGTCGTCACGTAAAATGGAGTAGGGTTGGGAGTATTTCTGGTTAGGGGGCTGGAGTTCAGCTTGGAATTTGACAGAGACAATGAAATAGATGCTTTAACGATAGGTTGCACTGCATTACTGCTAACTATAGTTGTAGTTTGTGATGTGGTTTTGAGATCTTATAACATTTTTTCTAGTTCTAGAGCAGGGAGTTCAGGAGCCCTTGAGAAGTCATCTTACTGGAGCAACTACTGGGCAGGAATAGCTGAAAGTGGGGATGGGAGAAAGGAGATCCATGGATTTGCATTTGTCTCTGATGCTGTTCAGGAATTAAATCGCTTTGATTTCAGGATAGTGACTTGAACTTCATCCCAGGAAAGATATTGAGGTAAATTTTGCTGTGTAAAGATGGTCTTTGTTTTCCTGAATCCTGTTTCCTTAGCCCATGTGTTTCTGCCAGTGAAAGCTTGTTATTTAGGAGAGACAATTAAACTTCTCAGTATTTTGCCGAAGTGGATATGCACTGAGACTCATTTAAAGTAATCAAGTGAAGATGTTGTAACATTAGTAAAATGAATTGCCTAATCAAATCTTTTCAAAGCCTTCCTAGTTGGCCCCCAAAACCGCTAGTTATTCTGTTAACAGTTGCAGCCAATATAGTTAAAACATTGTGAAATAAGGAAATTATAACTTAAAAGACAAACAATGGAAGGAAACACTGACAGTAATCAAAAAAAGTTCCATTCACAGAAGAGCCTACACTTGAATATATGTCTATGTAGTAAGAGAAAAAGTGCAAGAATTAATTCATACAGCTGAATAAAGTAGTCTTAGCCTGGCAGAAGAAAAACAAACTTCATTTTGAGGGACAGGTATGACGTGTGCTGATGGTGCTCTTGAGTGAGTCTTCAGATAGTATTTTCTGGTACCAAAAATCAAGATTGAACTCTATATTATATACCAAACATTAATTACATTTCGGTAAGCCAAGCATAACCTTTTTGTGTGTTTTGTTTTGTTTTTTGCTTTGAATTTAGAAAATATCATTAATAGCCCTTTGTTCAGGATAGAGAGTAGATGGGGTCAACTGATGAGGCAGTTAAAAGATGGTTTATTGCAGAATCAGTCTCATGGAAGGGTGAGACCATCCATGCAGGTCATCACTCCAGAAGCTATTTTAATTCTAGTTACAATGTCTTTTATAAATTTCTTATCCAATCAGCTACTTCCACAAAACTTACAAGCATCTTCATAAACCAATTGCTAATGGCTGCATTTTACATGGTTTGCCACACCATGTCTCTTTATCCAATCATATAACTCTACAGAAAATTATTGCTGTATTTTATGTAAATATGTAAAATTATCTTCTACTTTTTACCAACTCTATAACAAGTTCTATTGTTAGACTTTAGTATTTTCTGCTATCTTGCTTAACATATTTATTTGCTTACATGAGGCATATTTCTACTTGCTTAAAACATATTTCTGCTCAAACTACAAATTCTTTATTCTTATTTTGTGTCTGTTTTGCTTTTTTCTAAACCTTCAAGCCTTCTCCAAGGTCTTAGATCAGACGCTGTATCCATCTCTGTCTCTGATCTTGTGTGTTTGAGGCCTTGGGAGCTCTCTGCTTGTATTTCCCACAGCCCTTCACTGGCAGAGAGGTGTGCAGCCTATGGACCCACACACAAGTGCACTGACTGATGAGGTAGAGCCCTTGTTGCAAAGCTTGTGTTGATACCTAGGAAACAATGAATTACGCACTGGATAATGACAGTGGTAGTTTCTGTTGGCTTTGCCTAACAGGTGACTCCTGCCTGCTATTTTAAGAGTTCGGTTGTGTATTTCCACAGAAAATCCTATCTGTAGATGCATCCCATGCTGAGCAGATCCTGGGGTTCAAACGGGAGTGTCTCCAGTGAGGTCAAATGGACTCTCCAACACCACAGGGTCTGTGTACCGGGGCAATTGCATTAGTGAGGCTTGTGACAGCTGTAGGGAAGGATCAACTTATTTCTTCTTGCTTTTTTTCCTCAGCTGTATTTGCACCACACTACAGTTTCCCTCATACACATTTATGTATCTTGGTCATAAAAAACAAGGTAGAAGGAACCATAAACTATATTAAGTGCTGAGACAATACCTGGCTCATACTCTTAGCACCTTTTAGCCCACTGTTCCAATGCTTCTCTGTTTTTTAGTTCACTTTAATCAATTTAATGAGGACTGTTCTGGGCTGTTTTCTGATGTTGGTGTTTCATGACCAGGGATAGGTGCCTAGCAGTACAAGAAATAGGAACAAAACCATGCACTTTTTAAATTAAAACAATTAAACAATTTTCCATTCTGTTAAAAATGTTATTTCTGCATTCACTAGTCATTCATGGGTATTAATAGTACATTAAGCAGTGTTTACTGTAAAGCTGTTTGCATTTTATGTCTTCATGTGCATGTAGTTCTGTCAATAAAAATTTTGGATTTTAGGAGAAAAGATAAAATGCTGAAGCTTTTTTGTCAAGATGGTGGGTTCCTGTATCTAGCTGCGTGTTAATTTAAGGTATTTGCAGGATTAATACACAAGTGGAGGAGTGCCGGAATCTGCAGTGTGAAGCTTGATTCATCACCTATGTTAACATTCTCATCTGTTGCTAAAAGTGGTCCTGCACTTCCATTTATGCTGCTGTGCTTTGTCTGTTGGGGACTGGAAATTAATATGGTAACTTTGAAGTATCAGACTGTCTTAGCCACAGCTCTGGCAGTTGCTGCACTAAGTCCTGCTTTAACTTATGTCTTCTTAGCATGGAAGTAAGTAGCTTTTTCCCTATTCCTGATTCTTCAAAGGAGCTCTGCTTTTATACTCCTGCTCAGTTGCAGGTGTTGCAGACAGCTTTTCATTTTACGCATTTTTGTGTATAAACCTAGTTGGAGGTGAGCTCCTATGTTTTGATTAGAGTAGCTTAGCTCTACAGTGCTTTGGAAAGGACAAGGTCTATACAGACCTGTTGAATAATATTGCAGATTCTGATCTGGAGTGCCAGAGACTTAAAAGTAAACTTGAAAATGTGAATTGAAAGCATTGACATGAATTGCGAGATATGGCTTGTGTCAGAGAGTTCAATGACATTCATTCACTTACTGTTCTACAAAATAGATATATCTATTTAAGGCAGTACTGATATTGGAGAAACAGTTTAATCAAAAATTATTCTTTTACTCAAACATATCTATTTATCATTGCAATTTTTTAGACTAGAGTAAACTAGTTAGTTGTTGCCCCTGAGGCTGTCTTTGTGGTAATAATGAATTATTTAAATTATTACGATCAGATATTTCCTGTTAAGTGTTTGACAGCTATTAGACTGCTGTGACTGTTCGTTCTGATGCTACTCAGTGCGATCTCATTAGTGCCTTATATATCCATATCTGTCTGCACATTGGCAGGTCTTACTCCAGTGCATGATTGCAAACTGTCCTAGAGCTCAACACCTGAAAGGAGGTATTCCCTGAAAGATTTCCTCCAAAATTCAGTATCAAGATCTTTATTTGTATTGACATAAAATCCAAAAGATTGTTCACATTTCAGCTTTCATTTTCAGTTAGAATCCAGATTCAGATTTGGATTTGGATTTGTTAGAATTTTTCAAAAAGTTTATTTCAGTAGAAAACTTTCCTTTTTTATCAAATATGTGTAGTTAAGGCTGGGAAGGGTATTTAGATCACTTACTGTCTGCTTTTAGATACAGGTCTTTAACTTTTGACCAGATATTATACTGAAATTTGAAACTTAATTTGGTGAAAATGTTTCTTCCACTAAGTCATTCAGCCTTGGCTGGAAGGATTCAAGAGATGGGAAATCCATTGCTCCCTTCCCTTAATCATCCGCAAGCTGTTAAGAAGATTGGCTCATTTCTGGTTTGGCTTTGTCTGATCTCAGGTTCCAAACATTAGTTCTTGTTGTGCCTTTTCTACACTAAATTAAAGAGCTGTTCTCTTTTGCTTTTCCTGTGAATTACATATTGGCATTGAGTCAACACACCATTTTCATTTGAGACACGTAATAGATTGAGTTCTTCAAGTCTCAATGCAAGTTAGTATCTCCAGGTTTCAAATGCTTTCATACATTTCTCTGTAGCACGTCCAGTCATTCAACTTCTTTGAGAGAGACCTGTCTACATCTTACCAATGTAATATCAAATCTTTCCTACCTGACTTTCTCCTATTTTATTAGGCAATAGTTACATTTGACCCTTTTATCACCCTACTGTAAGGAGCCAGTTTAGGAGGAACTTGCCCCTTCTAGAACTGCTGCTTTTGATCTTGGTTTTAAACTAGTGCTAGGAAACATTGCAGGTAGCTTTTTAAAAAAATAATAAACCAAAGAAATACGCTAACATAAAAAAAAATAAGAAGGGCATCACCTTTCTTGTTAATAACCATCCCATCCATGTTCACATTTACACGAGTTTTACCAACAGTGAATCTGTATATATTTCCTGTGTGATTGAATAGCCATAGGACACTCCAGCAATAACATCTCCACTCAACAATGATATTCCATGATAGCTGCATTTGCTGATTACTTAGTCTGCAGGTTCTTAGAAATATATGGAAACAATATAGAAACAATACTGACTTTGCACACTTTCTTGTGAGTAAACAATTCTAGATTTGTTCTTTTTCCTCTTGTGAATTTATGAAACATTGACCAATTTCTGCCTAAGTTGAAGTTTTGGTTAAGTAATGAAGTTGTAATTAAGTTTCTCCAACTTCTGTGGTAATAGTTTACAGCATAGGAAGAAATGAGGAATCTTCCTAGTAAAAGGAAGACATTTTAATGTCTCTCTTGAAAGACAAGGGGGAGTAACTCACATGCTGGACACAGTATCTGGAATTAAACAGCCGGCAAAGCAGCAATTTTCACCAATCAACTAGAACAGGTAAGGGCTCCAGTGTAATAACAGTCCAGAAGTTTCAAGGGAAGCCTCAAAAGAGCAAAATTTAGTTGCTGAAAAAGGGAGATAAAGCACTTTCTAAAAATGCTTGGTAAAGTTGACAGTTTTTTATCCTCCTCAGAATGTTCTTGGGAATAAATCAATAGCCTGACAAAAAATTGAGTATGCTTTATTTTCATAAAAATCCTTATCAACTAAACATGCTAATTCATCAAAGCGTTAAACTGAGTTTATTTGTTTAGGAGTTATTTTCCAGTAAGTTGCATTGGCTTGGATATTGGATATCTACTAATGTGCAATTAGTAGATATTGGTAGTGAAATGCTGTGATATTGTGATAATTACATTTTTGTACCTTAATTGCACATTAGTAGATTCCAATATCACAGCATTGTGTGGGATTTTTAGCATGCATTAGCCTCATCCCTCCTGCCAGAGTATGAGCAAACATTCTTACATTACTTCCTGACAGGTGCTCATCTTCTTGGTTCTTTCCTTTGTGTTGTGTAATGATACATCCTCTCTGGAAAGTTTCTTCCTAACTTCCAGTTTTAGTTACTCATTTTTCCTTGGTGCGAGCATACAACTTCAGGAGCAGCTGAGTAAGCAACAGTCACCCTCAAAGAGACTTGTTCTTCATGCCCATAGTACTTGGAGTAGGAATTTATGAACCTAGATATCCATTTCTCCTTTATTTGTCTTGAGATGTATGTAAGGCTACCTATACAAATAGTTTCCTCTGAAATTTTGGATTAGGATTTTCTCATCTTCTATACCTTCTCTGCTGTTTTAAGCATTATTTTAAATGAACATCCGTAGCTAGTTAACTGGTTTATGACCCTTGAGTCCCAACTCTGCAAGCCTGCCAATTTAGAAATATTTATCTCTGAGAAGATATTGATGAGCAGCAAAAACGAATGTACTTCATCAAACACTTAGTTCCTTTTTTCAAATACGCAACAGAAACATATACTGAATAATTTCATACCTTCTTCTGCATTGTTATTTACAGTTTCACCAGCTCCATCTGAAAATGGATGCATTTTGCTGTGGATTGCATTTGTTGCTTGTGCATTTTGCTAAGTTTGCCAGCCTTACATTGTTTTTACTCAAATAACTTCAGCTTTCTTTATCATATTTAGCTGATTTTCATTTTTTTTCTATATTCCTTAGTTGATTTCACTTTTCTGCTAAACCAGGAGAACTAATGCTATTAGATGTACTTCTGTCATCTAGCAACTTTCTAAAAATACCATCAGATCAGATTTTATCACTATTGTTAACAACAGAGCACCACATCCTCATCACTTCTATGCACTTGAATTAGCCTAAGTAATAAGGTACTAACGTAAACCTAGGTAATAAACAACTTTTAAATACTCCAGGCATACAAATTATTTGAACAGCCATCACTAATGCCAGTTATATCAAATTGGGCTTCATGACTGTTGAACAAACAAGAATTTGAAAAACTAGCAGTGGCATAGCATTAATTTCATCATTCATTTTCTTTTTATTTGCCAGATAAATTTATTTGTAACACATGGAGATTAAATTTATATTATCTTTGCCTTCTTAGCACCCTGCCCTCAGACTGCTAATCTAACAGTTTTCTGACTGCTCCAGATAGCTCTCAGCTGAGGGGATTGGTTTGCCAACCTGTGAGATAACCAAAACATGAGAAACATCAACTTCCACAATGCCTTTTTTAGAGATCATTTTCACAGTATATTTGCAGTTTAAACTTTCTTCTATCAAGAAACATTTGAGAAGCCCAATTTTCTGTAGAAAGGACTTGTCATTTTCTGATAACCTAC
>VWZV01015937.1:62897-86089 GCA_013397155.1 Irena cyanogastra | reverse complement strand
CTCCAACCAACTGAGCTAATCTCTGGATAACGCTGTAACTACAGGGTGACTCCAGCCTGTCTCTATTTGTGTCCAATTTGACAAATACTCAGCAAGCAGGACAGCAATCCCATACACTTGACGGTCCTTTTAACTCCCTCCTTAGACCAACTAGGCAAAGATATTGCCTCAAAAAACTACAAGTAGGAGTTTAATGATCAGGGAAAGATACAGTCTACAAAGCAAACCAATCAATTCTCATTAATTACATGGTTTTTTATTAAGACATGGGGAGCAGCAAATACTAAATACTACCATTGACACCAGTTGCCTTCTTCCTACAGAGCTCCTGAGGCTGTGTTTGATCTGAAGGAGGAGAAACTGTGAAGCTGTGGTCAGTTATGAGGACTGTTACCATGTTTTAGACAGTGGCTCCATAAGACTTAAACATCCCAGCTTTTTGGAACTTAAGTCTCCCCTATGCATCCTAATTAATATAGGCCAGGACCATTAGGTTGGGTAGACTGTCTTTAGCTGATCCCATGGCGCTTAATTTCAGCAGCAGTTGGGAACACAACTATGGGAGGGAGAGAGATCTCTCTAGCAGAGGCATTCTCTGTGTACAATCCCCTCAGCCTGAGAAGCAACACTGAAGGCGGGGACTTTGACTTAAAATTCCACCATCAGTTAGATCCTCCACAACATCTGACAGCATTACTTAGGATTACAACTGGCCTTTTTGACTCTTCCAGGAGACTTAAAATGGTATTTTAATGTTATAATAAAACTGATACCTGTTAAGTCCTTTGCCAGATCAGGGTGGTTCATAAGGCAGTGACTTGCAAATTTGACACACTCAAGGCGAATAGGTACATGAATATCATTAAACCTAGTTAGAAACAAGACAACGCATTACAACAACAAAGATTCCACTTCTACCAAAGTAATCTGTTAATTTCTCCACAATATCAAATACTTCTGAAAACTTTTTTTATGCTTCTCATGCATGGTTACATGCACACAGCATTTCCGATTTCACAGTATTAAGCAGACTGTCTTTACCTTTAAAAAAATTCTCATACTCATTTGTTGATTTATGTTCTGAACATAAAAAGAATTATCTTCTCCTGGTACACATTAAAAACTCCCAGGCAGACAAAAAACTATTAGAAGGATGTATGATATATTTTAATTCCTTTTCTGTAATGCTACATGTAATTAACCATGAGCAATGTATCAGAAACTCAAAATTTTATAAGACTGTGAAATTCATCCCCTGCATGAATATATATATTCATACTGCATGGCAGACAAAAACAAATGCACTGCATGGCAGACAAACAAATGCACATTTAGTCTACTAAAAATTTCTTCTGAAATGATAATTTAATAGGATTTCCTTTTGGAAGACCAAACTCAATTTGATACCTGAAAACTAGTATTTTCACATTTTTAATTTTTATATAAGTCATTCTACAACAAAACTGTTGATGCAATTAGCTACAGACAACTCTTCCAAAATTAAATGCATTTTCAAGCTATCCTCAAAATCCTTGGTATGAAACAAATTAAAAATGTAATTTTAGAACACTGTTGCTGTTGAAATATTAATCAAAACAGATATCTTAAATAGATTTTAAGGAATACCTGTTTTAGTAAAAGCCAGGTATGTTTTCAAAATGAAGAGGTTTTTTATGAATGTTCCTTCAATAACACAGCTATTATAACTTTGTGAAAATTATTAGCAGCAGTAAATGAATATATGTGATTCATAACCAGCAGAAAACAGTTATTGTGTACAAACTGCTTATAATCACATTGTAACACAATTAAGCATTTTCCTAAGGGCCCAATCAGATGTGGTATTTTTGATGACATTTCATATTTTAAATAGCTATATATTTTCAAGTAAAATACCTTGCTTCAATTAAGTTTCTTCTACTCTTAAAAGTAGCATTTCTTTGAGGACTCTGCTTTTGATGATTGAATGCTACATTACCAACTATGGCATTTGCAGTAACTTTTAGAATTCATACTCTTTTACTCAAATCAAAAATATTTTCTTTATAGTAGCCAAACTTGAGTTTCTCAAGACTACAAGCTCCAGCTACATTTTCTATCTCAAACTGGCAGAATATCTCAAAAAACAAAAAACTAAGTATGCTTGCAGCATCATAAATGCTACATACTTCTTTTAAGGTACCCCTACCATTAAAAAAAAATTGAAATTCATATACAAAGACAGTACACAAAAGCCTCAAAAGCTGTTTTAATGTCACCTGACACTAAAAATGTCATTTGATGCTGTTTTAAAATTAATCCATCACTGAATAGTTTCACTTGTGAAGAAATTAAAATAAAGTATTCATTTTTCTTGACAATGGCAATAAAGCTAGTTGACAAAAATGAACATTTAAGGAGATGATTTGTAAACATTCACTCTGCAGAATGACAGATGTGGAAGATATGTGCAAAATTGCTTTAGCATTATCTGCCAGATCTCAGATAAAGCAACAGGAGGGAACTCACAGCTAGCTGTGTCACTTTAAAAAAAAAAAACACAGCAACTGCATTTGACTTCATTGAATGTTCTCCCTCCCTAGACAGGGAACTAAAGCAGAATATACCTCCCCAGGTAGCACTGCCAAAGTGGTTTGTTTTGAGATGCCAACTCCGAATCCTTTGCCCCAAACATTTTTGCTAGAAGTTTTACAACCTGCAGACGTTCTTCATTGTCATTGCTCTGGAAAATGAACAGATTTTTCTTAAATTTAAAAGACAAAAAAATAGAGTTCTGTTTTGTACAGTTTTTACACCAATACACTTACATTTTCTAGAAATATCACAATACAGATTAATAGACTTCTCTTATGTACAAATGTCTATTCAAGGCAAAAACCCCTCATTATTTTTTTGAGAAGACAAAATAATGAAGACTGAAAACGAAAAACAACGTAGAGAGAAAAAATGCTGTGAACAAAGCCTGGTAAAAAATACACTTTTTTAACACTTATTTACAGTTTATTGATTGCTCAGAAATCTGAAATGTGCCTACACAAATACAGACACAACACAAAACTTAGAGAAGTTAGTCTATACTTGTCTGCATATAAAGGTTTACAGTTCTATAGAACAGTGCTTAATTGCTTAATTAAAAATGCTAGTTAAAAATAACAGTTTCCAGAATACAAGTTTCAAAAGAACATCAGATTAAGTACCTAATACGTGCGATCCACAGGACGTGGTCCTTTATTTGAGCCTATATTCAAAACCGCTGAGGTACAACAGATAGTCTTCTTTTTATATTTAAAATGAGCACTAACAATGATAGTGGAAACATACTGGAGAAGGCCTTGTTTCGTCATTATTTTGCATTACATTCTTTAATACAACACACAGTATGTGAACCTTAATGTATACTTCAGAAATGTATGTTAACATTTGTGCAATTAGTGTGTACTTACTGTTCACCAATTTTTTTTCCTTTGTTTCTTAAAGCAAAGGGAGAAAACAAAATTGGCTGCAACAATTCCTTGAAAAGGGGTAGCTAAAATTAATTTATATTAATTAGATATTATTAATCCCTTATTATTCCCAGGTTTTTTTTTTTCTGGTAAAAGATACTGCTTTTTTCCTAGCATCTTTGAACTCTTATTAGTTCAGCATCACCTTTTGAACATGAACAAGAAATAAGAGCACAATACAGCTGTCGGAATTGTTTTATACAACACCACAATTCTAGAGACCAACTGTTTCTCCTGACTCAATACCATAAAAGGGCTGAAATGTTTGCCAGCATGTCTTTTTAATTCAGAACCCTAAGAATAGTAAAAGCATTTGTAATATCCTTTAAGTAACAGAGCAAGAGAAGTGAAGGATGCAGTAATTTCTAACAGTGATATATTACTACATTACAAAAGACTAATTCTTTTGAATACACTTTAGTATTAAGTATTCAAAGCACTAACAGCAAATCCATTAATATGGTTTTTTGCATTTGACTAATTTTTTTCCAATTAACATTCACATTGACATTACTGAAAGCATTCTACAACCACCTCCTCTTAATCTGCGATAAATGGTAGCTTTATTCTTCATGAGTTTCAGACCATTACATTACAAATTCTTATTCTGTGCACCATGGTTAAGAACTTCTAATTTTTTTTTTCTGGCCTACATTAGTCCAGCCTCCATGACTTACGTTCTATCCACTCTTGTTTAAAGAAACAAAAGGTTAAAAAATTAAGCATATCTGAATTTTTTTAGGTAACCAACACAGACTCAGAGCAAGACACTCCAGAAGGTGGAAGAAGGAGCCAGATGGAAGAGCTGGGAGCACACTAAACATTCAACTACTTAATTATACAGACAGAAATAAAGAGGAAAAAAATTACAACCAAACAGAACAAAACAACAAAACCCTAATACATCCTTAATTAATTAGTTGCAGAAGAAGCTTTCGCTGTATCAGCCACTAATCCAATTTTAAGACAACCCACTTATGTTTCCAGTCCTGTTGTAAAAACAACGAATACTTGTGATTATGGACCTTGGTACACAATTATTTGGTCCTTTCTAAATTTTTTACCCTGATGTTGGCTTCCCTGAAACATGGTTGTATATGCTCCAAAGGGTAACAAAAACAAACCTGTACTTCTTACTGAATGAATACATTGCTGCTACAGTCTCCCCCCCTTATTCTACTTTAATTTCCACTCTTTTACTGAGGGTGAAAAAAAAGGGCATCAAACTCTGAAAAAATCTTAATCTTTCTCCATTCTAGGAGACACTTTGTACTTAAGGAGTCACACTCTTCACCTCTTAAGTAAATCCAGCACTCTAATAGTGTTCCATCACAACTTGTCAATACAAATTGACACTGAATATGGATATTTTCAGTTCCCCATACTGGTCCCAGCATACAGGCAGCTGCTCTTTGGCCTAGACAATTGAGTCTGTCAGTAACAGCAGCTGAAGCCAGTCAGATTGTTACCACTACCAAGTCCAAAAGAATAGGCAGCACTCAGGACCTGGAGAGATTTGGGAATAACAAGTGGACACGTAACCCGAAACTTTTAAAAATTTTAATTACCATATCCAGGAAGAAAGGCAGCTCTAAAATATAGAAGTCAACCGTTTATTGATTTTATTAATTACACCATATTGGTTTAGTAAAACAGTAAGTAAAAGCCTAAAGCCCATGGCCATTATTTTCAAAACAGTCTATTCATAAGCTTTCCATTCTCCTGAACATTTAAATGTTATTTGCTTTCTGTAAAATAAATTTCTAAAATTCAAGTATGAAATTTGAAAAAAGTTCCTTTCCTCCAGTTTCTTCTACAAGCTGACCTATACAATAATACATTCTTAGCTCTTTCCTGATCCCTTAGTGCTTCTGTATCAGTACTAGATCTCTAAACACACCACCTTAAAATGCCAAGATCATGCACAAATGACTGACCTTCACAGAAGAGGTTAAATGAATATAGTACTCATTCTCCTGTTAATTCCTCAGACTCCTTTCCATAATCAGGCAAAAACCAAATTACTAGTAAGATGCAACCATGATCTCACAGTTCTCACAGACCTTAACAACAGAGTTCTGGCACTTGAGAACACAGGAGCCTTTTCTTTACATAAATCTATAGATGTGGGGCAGGTTGACCCCAGCCAAAAGCCAAACACTCACCCAAGTCCCTCTCTCATTCTTCTCTCCAACAGAGAGAGGAAGGGAAGAGAAGGAAGGTTAAAAGGCCCATACATCAAGAGAACAAGAGTTCAATAGGTAAAGAAAAAGCTATGTGTACAAGCAGAACAAAAAGAGGAATTCATTCACTACCTGCCATTGGCAGGGAGATGTCCTGGCAGTTCCTGGAAAGCAGGGTCTCACATAGGGCTCACTTGGAAAGACAAACAGCATGAACACAAATTAATCCTTTTCTCCTCCTTCACCTAACCTTTTATTGCTTAGCACATATCCCCTTTCAACCTTCTGCTTTACTCAGTCTGCTTGGGGGTAGGAGGAGTGGCACAGGGAGAAAGCCTCTACCTATGCCTTCACTGTTGTACCAAAATGGCAAGGTGCTTGAACACTAGGTGGCCACACCATTTACATCCCAAATAGTGAGTAGGTTCAACAAACAGTATTACTAAGGCACCTAAATTTTCTCACAAGTTTCATACTAAGAGTTTTTAACCCCTCTACATATGGTCAAAAATTTATTTGGTCTAATTTATTTTATCTGATGAGAAAGCCCTTGGAATTTACCCCCACTCAAAGAGAAAGTCTACAACCCTAACCCCATGAAGATAAACCACAAGGCTTCCTGCCAGAAAGAGCGCAAAAAAAATCATGGAGAGCAAGAGATTTGGATCCTGTCAGGTAGTGGGTCACAAACTCAAAGATTTTTTGTTACACCCTCAAACTTCCATCAGCCACAAAGACTGGGAACAAGGCAGCCCAATTAACTGGAAAGCAGTGGAGAGGGCTCAGTGAAGCTCACCTGGTGCATAGGGGAAAACCACCATCACTTCATTTTCAAAGCATGCCACAAAACCATAGGATCATAGAGCCATAAAGCTTGGAAAAAGAAAATTTTTAAGATCCTTGAGCCCAACCAATCAAGCACTACCATGTTTACAAAGAAACTATTACATCTACCTCCTTTCTCAAAACTTCCAGAGATAGTGATTCCATTACTTCCCTAAGGAGCCTGTTTCAATTCTTGACAAGTCTTTAAGTGAAGAAATGTTTCCTAATACCAAATCTAAGCTTCCCATAGTGCAACTCGAGGCCATTTTCTCTGGTCCTGTCACTTATTACCAGGGGGAAGAGACTGACCTCCCACTTTGCTACAACCTCCTTTCAGATTGTTGTAGAGTGAGTGATAGGATCTCCCTCAAGCCTCCTTTTCTTGAGGCTAAATGTTTAAAAGCAAAGGTAAGATATTACACAGAAAGTCTGTTTCATGTACAGAATATGTAACTAGAGGTAACATTGTTGATATCAGGAGGAATCCATCCAAATTCATGCAGAACTTGACAATCCTACACCTGAAAGCAAGCTTGCACCTCAGCTTTCAAGTGAGCCAGAACACTTGATGTCTTTCTCAGGTAAGTCTACCATGAGTGTACTTCATCTGGCCAAAATTTGTTTTCACTTACTGCTTTTGAAGCCAACTAAAAAGAAATGCATATTTTCAAAAATACTGAGAAAATTATTCAATTTATCTTTTTAAAGCACAGATAATATGTCCCCTTCCGTGTGTTCAATGCATGCAAGATGAGATCATTCTGGCACATCTCCACAACTCCGTTGTTCAGACAATCACAGCACAGCTTTCCTTCAACACTGGACACAAGAGGAAAGTTTTTCACCATGAGATCAATCAGCCATTGGAATAATCTCCTCAGGGAAATGGTAGATTCTCTGATAAAGGACATTTTAAAACCCAGCTAGACAGAGCGCTGGGCCATTTTGTCTAGACTGTGCTTTTGCCAAGAAAATTTTATCCAGATGATCCTTGAAGTCCCTTTCAACCTGATATTCTATGATTCCATGATCATCTGCTAAGGAATAATACAAATCTCCTAAGCAGCAAAGCAGCAATATAAGATGTTGGAAAACACTAACTGTCCCACTACCTCTTAAGCACTACTAGAGTATTTGCCTCTACTATTTGCCTTCTATTATTACAACTCTGTATTCAAGAGCCACATCAGACAATTTCATAGAACAAAAACTGTATGTTTCTGTGAAACTACATATTTGATCTAAATATACTTTATAAACTTTTACTTAAATACCTAGTAGTCCATGGTAAGCAAGCTCAGAAGGACAAGGCTCCTTAACTAGGCATATAGAGACACAGTACTATGTGCCAAATCTAGAAAAGACAAAATCACTGAGTCAAGCTCTCATGATATGTAGGGCTCACTGAAGCTCTTGGGTATTGTATCATTAATTTTAATTGACCTTCATTGAAAAAGACAACTCCTCTCTCCCAATTTTCAATATGGACTGTCATGCATGTTTTTTTCTCTTACCAGCCACCTGACCCAAGGCTTCATCAAGCTTAACAGGGTTACTGCTGTCTAGTTTCTTTTCATTTAAAGCAATAAAAATGTGACTGTCTTCAACCATAATCACTCTGAGTTTCACTGAAATCACACTCTCTTCTCAACACACTAAGGAGCTATTTACCTGGAACTGAATTGAAAAATGTTGACACGAGCTGCTGCTGTTCAGAATAAAACTAAAGCTATTGTTGGAATGGAAAGTATTTAATCTTCACTGGCAGGTCTGCACGTAGAATGAACTTGTGCTGATCTCAAAAAAAACCACAGGTTGACTACATTTCATTAATATTTTAGAACACTTATCTTCAAAATACTCTTCTCACCACAGAAAGATCTTAAAGACCCCTCAATTCATTTAGAGCCATAAAATTATTTGGGTTGGAAGGGACTTTTAAGGACATCCTTCAACCACCCTGCCATGGGCAGGAACACCTTCCACTAGAATAGGTTGCTCAAAGCACCACCCAACATGGCCTTAAACACTTCCAGAGTTGAAGCAGCCACAAGTTCTCTGGAAAACCGGTTCCAGCATCTCAAAATTTAAACCACGTGTATTGTATTCCAAATAGAGGTGCTTCTTTTCTTATCTAAAAGATGGGTCATTTGACAGCCAATGGGAAAAAATAGGCATATATTATTTTTTCTTATAATCTAAAGTATCAAAACACATACCTGGAGTAATAAATGATTACAGTGCTTTTGGAATAGCTACAAACTATATTGAGTTCAAGAAGACATCAAGGAATAGAGTGGTAAGAATGTAGCTATCAAAATCTACATATCTGTTGGAAACATTGTTAAACTGGATCTTGCCGACATCAAACATAAACCACTTACCCTTTAAGGGTCCAGACCACAATGAGAAAACTACACAAGGATTAAGGACACAGAAAGCAACAAAATACATGTACATCATCTGAAAAGAGCACATTAAACAGAGAACAGAAATGCAAACATGAAAACAATGTGCTGTAAATTAAGAAGTACATAGAAAACATGGAAACGCTTAGGGCTGAAATCAGCTAGCTGAAGAAAGAGACCAGAATTTTTTCCAGCATGGGGAAAGAGGGAACAAAACAAAACCAACAAAAAGTTGACACTGACTACTAGACTATCTGATTCCAATAAAATAAGATTCAAAAATTACATCAGCATCAAAAATCATTAAATATGAGTCAATGAAGGAGTAGGACAACAATTCAATCCAGCAAGTGTAGTATGTCTGCCTAGCAACATTAGGGAAAAGTAATAGGCATGAACAAGCCACTGTGATAATATATATCACAATAAGAAGAAGGCAAAGGTGGTACAAACCTAAAATCTGTCCCCTGTAATGAAAATACATCCAAACTTACAAGAGGCCCATTGCATATCAGCCCTCGAGTTTAGTAACAGATCACATACAAACAGAGTAATACTAATCTAATCACACCCCTCACAGAAACCCTGTGGAATGACAGATAGAATAAAAGTAGTGCAGGATAAAGGGAGAACCAACTGTTACATTGCATTTGTCCAAGTGATGGAGATACTTTGAAAAGCAAGTCAAAAAGAAAAATAACCATTAAAATAGAGAGCTAGCACCAGCTATCCTCCAGACATATGAAACAAGCCTGAAAAATCGTAAATCACTGCAGCAATTACTACAAGACATACTGATGCATTCCAGTTGTCTGCTTACATCTGTCACAAAATTACAATTTGGACAAAATTATTAGTATATATATTCAAAATATGAGGTCTTTCACAATAAATAATAAACCCAGAAATAAAACCAGTCAAATTCTCATGTCATCCAGAAAAGGGAGTTATTGCTCGAAATATACAAGCCAAAACCATCTACCAACCAAATTACAAATATATACACACACGCCCTGTAGGTTAATACGCTTGAAGTTAAACTGCATTTTTGAGGGGTTTTATGGGTTTTCCTTTAAACAATGCAGAGAAGGTAATTTTTACACATAGTTATTAGCTTTATTTGCCAAATGGTTTGAAGAACTTGTCAGTTAAGAAAAAACCAAAACAATAATGGTCAAAGCATACATGTTTCAAATATATAGAAAGGGTAGAAGTGTTTACCTTAAGTTTGAATTCGAGCTGTGGTAGAACAGAAAGCAAGAGGTGACTGTCAATATTGTATAACTCCAGAATCAAATCAAACACATGCTCTGACAGGTCACTAATTGATGTTTTACCAAGCATGAGGACTTGATTGAAGAACTGGGAAACAAAACAGATTACACATCAAGAATGAGAGTATACACGCACTCTTCTAAATCCTATGCTGAATCCTAAAACATTGAGTCACTTTTAATCTTTCAAAACTAATTTCGCTCCTAAAAGAAAAAGGATGGAAGGTGGCACACACAGATCAGAATTTCACAACAGAAGTCCTAAAATATCATTGTCTTAGATCAAGTATTATACATAAAAGAAAACACATTAAACATGATGTTTTCCCCAGCACGCCTAAAATAATTTAAGAAACACAAATGAGTTAAATGATATCTTTTTATAGTGAGACTATANAGTGAGACTATATTCAGAATTATTCCACTACTGAAAACCATCACTTTGAAAGTATTCCAACATTTAAAGCAAGGCTGAAACAACTGGCTAATTACTACACTACACAGCTGACAGGCTAAGGAGGTGAAACTAAAAGCATAGGAATTGATAACTGATTGTTGCAGAATTTGTATTTAAAAGCAGCATAATGCAACTGTAAAGCAAATATTCCTTCTTGGTAAACCTGATATACTTGAGGGAAACTTCATACTTCATTAAAGAAAATACTTCCACACTATTTTCAACTGCATCCTCTCTGATGGGTAAGAAGCAACTAAAGAGGAATATATAAAATATAGTGCATTTTACTGTAAGTTAAGGACTGTCTTGAAGAAATGTTTTGCTTTTCAGGATACAGAGTTGCCTGAATATATACAATCCTAGTTAGGAAGCTAATTGATACTGTGTTTTCAATGTATCTCAAGAAAATTATCAAACCTCAAAATACTTCTTTCTTATGAGAAACAAATAAAACTCCACATGTGTTCTTCCAGTGAAGGAAGATTCTTATTGTACAGACTTCCTCTAAGTTCAGAAAACTTCACCCCATTTGTAATCTAACCTTATAGATGAACAACATTAAAAATACATTCTGATGCAGCAACACCTTCCCAAACAGCAGGTTTGAAGTAAGAGTTTTTGTTGAGGATTTTTAAAAATCTTAGGATGCACCCACTTTCTAAGTGTTACAAGTCAGAAAGTAACAGAAAGCATTGAAGGCTTTCTATTGTTTTCAAGCTCCTGATGTTTTGGATAGACGCCCTAAGACCTGCTAAATCCTCAACTGCTTAAAAAAGGAGGGTTTTTTTTTCCTATTGTGCAACTCAAGTTAGAGCATACTCCTCTCTGATCTTTACTTCCCTTTATCCATCTTCTATTACAGTGTCTATGATGTCTACATTCAACTCTGCTACAATCCTCAATCCACTCGGTTTTCTTCTTTACTATCTATTCTTAGATCGCTTCCTCTTCTACTGCTGTGGTACCAACACTAAAATTCTGCTCTATCACCTTCAATTCTCTTGGCTCTAAATAGTCTTCTCTCCTCACTACAAGACAAATTTTGCTACAGAAACAATGTGCTTACATATTTTTATCAGAACAAAATATATAAATACACTTGGTATTCCAATCACTCTAACAATTGAATCACAAGGTGTTCCAAGATGGTAGAAAGTAAATTATCCATTGCATTTCCCAAATCTCAAGTATTAAGTACTTAATAGCTTCTATACGGTAAAGAATTAGACTCAAAAGGACAGGTTATGCAGTGCTTCATTAATACGATCATTGTCTCAAAGAAAAATGACAACCTGTAAAAAGTTCTTGTTCAGCCCTTTTCATTTTTTCATGCAATTCATTCTTTTTATAACACAGTTCAGTTACAGAAAGTATTGATTTCCATGTTTGTTTGCAGTCCTCACTTACATTAGTAATGTATGGTTCAATTGCTTGCGCTGTCCTCTTTAGCAAAGCCTTTGCCAAATCATAGGCTTGCTTGTTTAAATTCTGGGGGGAAAAACAAACAAAAAACCAGGAGAGTTATAAGCATATGCATTTATCTAAAAACAAATCCAAGAATTTAAAGCCATCATGTACTGGTAAATGCATTAGAGAAATAGCCTGTTCTTTTTACATTTTCAGTAATAAAGATAATATAGTAAAAAAAAAAGCTATTCCAAACAAAGCTTTGTAGTGTCCATTGGTATTTCTGAGAAAAATAAAAAAAAAACCTCCTGGCAGATGAGGGCTTACTTTTCAGTTGCACACCTAAAACTGATGCTCAGTGAACTCAGTGTCTGCATTTTACTCCTCCCCCTTATCAGTTACCCCAAAAACCAGGAAAGTGATACAAAGCAACACAAAGGCATTTACAGTCAACCACAGAAGTGAGATTCTGAACAGGAGTACAGAAAATGCAATTCAGCCCTTGTATCAAGCAACCACCTGTGAACCACCACCACAGCCTCTCCATCACACCATGCAAAGATATTCAGTCTGTTGTCTGAGACAGCAAAGAAAAAACCCCTAGAATTTCAGTTTATGGGAAAATAAAAACTAAACTAATACAAAAAATTTAAAAACATAACCCCTCTTCAACATGCCTACCATTCCATTTGTGTAATTGGGTTATTGTTCTTTCATGGTTTTCTCCCTTTCCCTGCACACATTCTCTATGCTCTAGTTACTACATCCTTTCTCCAATTTCTATATCACTATTATTTTTCAAAAATTTTCAAAAGAAAATGCAACTCAGCCCTCGTGACATCCACTCCAGTTGATTAATACATAGAAGAATGAAAAAAAGGCTTCAATACACAAGAATATGTAGAATTTTAATAGCTAAAAAAACTCTACAAAAATACAGTTTCTACAATTTTATTAGTCTTCACAATTTAAAAAAAAGTACATTCAGTTTATAATTCAACAGTAAAAAAGGGGCAGTTTGTGGTTGCTTTTTAAAAATATTTCTCACCATAAAAGGAAGAGAACTTCTAGCACAATGAAAAGCAAACACAATATGTCTTGCCACACCCAGGGCATTTCTTTACCTGGATATACTTGGTTCTTTAGAGCTGTCTGAATGAAAGAGAGGATTTGCAAAGATATGGAGAGCACTGTCCGAAATTTTAAAAACTCTATAGAACTACAGGCTTCTAAACAGCAGTGGGACCATATTAATTTTTCTGATAATATAAAAAAAAGTCTTTGACTTGCCTACTGACAGATTTAAGTCAGGTGACTGAACTTGAAACACTACAAAGACTCATGCCTGAAGTGTCTGTTTCACTCAAAGCCAATTGAGAGGGTCAGTAAAAATTCCATTTCTGGAAAAATACTTTAACATATAAAATATTTTCATCCTATTACAAAACATACAGTTGTTTCATGTCCCAGAAAACAGTGCATGCTAGATTGTTCTTCATGGTCACAATAAAAAAATGAGGTATTTCCACTGGAATAATTTGTCTTCTGTTTTTCAAAATCGTAATGGCTCAGGAAATAAAAGGCATAAATAACTATAACAAGGAATTTATGCCACTTTCAATTCTGGTTCTGATCCTCCTTGACTTCACAGTTCACCTCGAGCAATATAAAGAAAACCACTCTCACCTGGGTGAGAGGGAACTCTGGATCACAAGCAAGATCTGATTTAGTATAAAACGAGTCTAAACAGCAGACCTAGCACAGAAGAGTTCCAACAGGCAGATCTGTTCTGATTCACATTAATTACAGTTTCAGCTTGTATCTTTTGCACAGCAGTTCACTTCAAAGCTTAATGCTTAATGCTTCCCAAGATAAATGCTAGAAATGGCTATTTGCAACCCTGAGTAAGAAGGAAGTGTAATGCAAATATCTATCTAAAAAAAGCTCTAAAGAGGAAAAATAGTCTAGAGCACAAGCGGCTAAGGAAAGTTAGCAATTTTTTCATGCCTCATGTACTTGATTTAATAGTGCCAATAGTCACGACCCTCAAATGTCCAGAGGCACCACTTTTTGAAAATAACAATATCAAAGAAGTCTTAAAAGCACACGAGAGTTTTCTCCACATTTTCCAGTTTCAGGAAAAAAGCAGAAACAAGCAAAAGTGGCACTGCCTTAGGTGAAATGAAAACAAGAGCAGCCCAGCCTTTACCTAATAGGTTCAAAGATCTTTTACAGAACCAAACCTTCTGACTAATTCAACAGTCACAAAAATATCCTAAACTTCCTTCTCCTGAAGGAGACATTTTAAAAGGATAACATCTAATTTGACAAATTTCTTCTCTCTTTTTAGATAAGCTCTTCTACCATTATTATCTGTACAATCTTTCCATATGTTTGGAAAGAAAGTTGACCTGTATTTCAAGATCTTTTAATGATTTAAGAAAGCCCTCATGATGGGGACAATTATCTCAAGAGCATGTAAGCATCCAGTAAGCCTAAGGGTTTTAGAGTCCTGAACAGAGTAGGAACAAAGCCATCAGTTGGCAACATTGTTTAAAATAATTACTAGCAATTACTATACCTTGAAGGAAAAAAACAAAGTAAATAGTGATTGATAAGCAAAAACCAAAGAAAGACCCCTAAGAAGGCAGAACACAAATCTTCTGCAAGAAAACCCAGTTTACATTTAACATCTGAACCAGACTTATCCCCCCAAAACTTCCAGTTTTGTTTAAGAATGTTAACAGTGGAGAACATTTACATTTTTTAAAACCTTGGGAGACCTCCAGCAATAATACCTGAATAGAGGCTATCTTGGTCAACCACACATTCTCTCCTTTGTCTCAATTTCTACCATGTTTTTAAGGCATTTGTTTCTGGTATTTCAAGCTTTTTATACTTTGGGAAAACATTAACAGTTTTGTCAACTCATTTTTCATATCTGCTTTTCTCTAGAATGACAAACCTACTTTTTGACAGAAGAAGTAGTGGCAACTTCTCTGACAGTATGGCACACATAATTTTGTGCTTATACAGACAATATTCTCCAGCAGAGTACACCACAGAGCTGAAATCATCTGTGCTAGTACAAAGGGGTCGGAAGTGATGGAAATTCATACACACTTGACTTTTTCTCAATTACTTTTTTTCCTGTTGCCTCTCAATAACCAATTTAACACAGATCAAAAAAATATGAAAGTGAAATAATTTTTACCCATCCCTTAAAAGAAAAAAAAGGCAAGTCCCTAAATTTTTATTAACAGGAGATAACTAAGCTATCATGAATCCAGCCTTTATTTTGTAGCTTTGGGAGGAAAATCAAATGTTACATCTGTATCTAGTGCAAATATTCCTAAAAAGCATATTTTTCATATATTATTTTCTTGGAATTTGAAAACCACCTTCAGTTTCATTCTTATTATCAACAGCATAGCAGCCGAATTAGTATCCAAGAGCACCTGACAGAACAGTTTCAAGAGATTGTCTTGTTCTCCTGGGGAAGGTAAACAGATTAAGGACAGCTGACAAAGAAAAAGCTCAGCTGAGGTGTTGCCAAGATAGATAACACTAAATATTAAGTGAATTCCTAGCAGAGACAGTTAAGAATTTAGTTGTCAATAACACTTTTTCTAAAACATAGGCATGTAAAGCAAGTGGGATGTGCAACGTGGGATTCCCTGTAGCAGTCCTGAGGCTAAAAATGGAACACTGTCAAACACCCAAGGAAATCAAGCACAATTTGCCTTCTAACACACTTCACAAACACAAAATTGTTTGCAGGTCTGCCATAAAAGCTTTATAATACAAAAAGATCATTAAAGGGGAAAGGAAAACTATTACTTTTTCTTGCCTTTTCATACTAACTACCGCTTCCCTTGCTTCTAGGTCTTATCTGGATTTAGGTCACTTAAATTCATTCCCTCTTAATATAATCCTATCAAAAGAATTTCAGTTGAGTTGATAGAAGAGAAACTATACAAGGAAAAAAATAATTCAGCATCAAAATTAAGAGTTAAGCACATGGTCAAAGTTAAGCTTGCCATTTTATTGGCTTATCTTACAGCTGTACTAGTCAAGCAAGCCCGTGCAAACTCCAGCGGCCCTCTTTTCTGATATTGGTATCAGCTGCTTTCATTCAGGTTTACATTAGTATGGCTTTTATCCTGACCAAGCAAGATGGGTGTCAAACTCAAGGGAGATAGAGTAGTTTAGAGTTGTCACTACTTCAGTGACTACTAATCATGGTATACAGACATTTGATACTTTATCATGTGCCCAGTATACGCTCTTTATGCCTGAGTCTTTGCAGCCACCCTGTGAGCATCATTGCTTTTTACACTTACCATTCAGGACTATGGACCATATCTATTTTTTATCTTTGGAAAAATACTGTCTTGGTTTAAGGGGTAACAGTATTGAATTAACCTTTTGTAAACTGCTCAACTAATTACTACATCTCTTAAAAATATCCACGTATTTTTTACATAAAGCTGTCTAATGTTGAATATCAGCCACTAGATGAACCTTCTGCTCCCAGACCACAGGTCAGATAAATATTTACAGACCACAGGTTAGATAAATTATACAGACTGAGATTTGAGGAGCTCAGTCTTGTTTTATCACTACAACTCTTCTCTACGATGCAGTCATTCAATTCACAAGGCCACTACACATTCCCTCTCATACACTACCTTCCTTCTGGATGTATTAAAAGTACACCACTTGCCTGTGTCACTTTCTACAGACATAATTGTCTTATCTTAACAATCTCTCAATCTGATCATCTTCAAACCTGAGCTAGTAGCAGATCTATGTTCCTTCCACCCCATCAAAAATATTTTTTTGGTCCCTAGGAAATCTGGGGATTCCCTACAGACCATTACACCAATGTCTGACCTTATGCCCTGCCATTTTTGGTGACCAGTCTGATCATTCAATTTCCCTTTTCCACAGCCCACACAGCTGAACAGTATAGTCAGCCAAGACACAGCTCTTTTTTATGGTGGACCTTCTCCTTTATCTCCTTCTAGTTTTGTGCTCAATAGAAGATTGGAAAAATTCTCAACTCTGAATTTATTACACTTTTCCAACTTGATATCAGTAGCCACAGAAAGCAGTTAGAGGATCCAAATTTTAATTAATTTTAAGTAAAAATTCAGTATGTGAAGACTTTGAGATGAAACAGAAAAATATTAGAAAATCCTTTCCATTAGTATGGAAAAAAAATAAAGGTAAACATTCTCAGAATACAGTCTGACATTATGTAACTATTTCAGTTAGAAAACAGGCTATAAATGAGGATCCTATCCACAGAGAGACTTTGGTTAAAAGAAAAGCAGCAGAAAATGCAAACCCTCAAATATATTACCCTTATTAAATATTCAGTCAGTAATTTTAAATCCACTATGAAAGATAACTGTTTTAGTGCTACAGACATCCTAACAGGATGCAAGTTCTTAAACTCAAAGTCAGTTTATTAAACATGGAACATAAAAATAGTACAGTCAAATCAATTTGAACAGAGATGACACAAAGAAACAACAGATTCTTAATAACTGAGAAAAAACAAACTGAAGTATTTTGCATATTCTTGCTTTTGTTTTTTGTATTCCAAAGCTTTACTTCATAAATCTGAACTTTAGCCACACAAATTTCAGTCTAGTCCTGGCACACAAGCATCAGACTCAAAGGACACAAGTACAATAATTCCAGTGGTGAAAAAAAATTACTAAGCATTTAGTCTTTCACTGTCAACAGAAAATAATTTATGTGCTATTTATTTACTGAAATTAATGGCTAGTAGTAAAGGCACACTAGTAGGCATTCCAAAGCATCTCCACTTAACCTTACACTTTTTAGAAACTACAGCAGTTAGCACCTTCCTGAACATAATTTAAGAAAAAAGTTATTAGAAGTGTCCAAAGATACATTTGGACAGCTAAAGATACATTTCCTAGATAATTCCCCACAGTCTTTTTTTGTCATGCACAGTTTACAAGTGAGTAGCACATGAGATTTCAGAAAGACACAGTTAGATTCCTGAACTAAGAAGTCAGACTTTCATACTTTTTAAACATCTAAGTATCATGACACATGCACAGTTCTGAAGTTTTTCCTTTAGTTCATCTATAGGAGACTTTTTTTGAAACATAACATTATTCATTAAGGTAAGACAGCCATTCCTTGGGCTCTTCCTGAACCACAATTTCTGCAAACAGTTTTAATTCTATGGCTGCATCAGAAACATAACAATAACACCAAGCCAACATTTCTGAAATACAACAGAGCATTACAAATTAGCAGTCGTAACAACTTTTTCCCTCCCACTCAGGGCAGCACCTTAGTTTGAATCGTTGATACAGCATTACATGAATTAAAAACTTTCCAAAGGATGTATGTAACTTCTCTACTCCATTCTACTGGCATTGATGGACCATAAAAAACCCTGTGTTTAAATTCATATGACATTCAACCTTTTAGATTACTGTGACCACTGATAGTTCGCTTATGGAAAGTTTATCAGAGCAATGAAACTTGACTGACTTTTCTGTCTATTAAAATTACTTGTTTGCTAAAAGAAATTCAGATAATACAAAGATATTTGCTACAGCCATTCTCTTAATTAGATCTACATATCCGAATACATACATCCAAGAAATCATGATTACAAAAAAAACAAAACAAAACATAAGCCACTAAGTCTTACCTTATGCGCTGGCACTAGATTAACTAACACTGTATCCAAAAGTTCCTGTGACACAGTATCTCCCTCACAAATGATAGAGCTCATTAGATCAACCATGTGCATGTGTACTTTTTGGTTATGACCATTGCTGAAATTAAAAACAAGAATTCTTAGTGCAATATCTATATGAAGTACAACTTCTGTTCAGAGTACTCCCTGCAGTGATGCCAAACAACAAGGAATAAAATCAGCAAATCACAAGTTTTCTTAGAAACCAAAATACTTCGACTCCTTGATTGCATATACCATCATTCTTAAGTTTCATGCTTTCCCCATTCACCACTGCAGTAAGATTGTATCTGTCCCCACCATGAAAAGACAATGTATCAGAGCATTCCTCTGGTCTGTCCAGCACTGGGGAAACTTCCTCTGGAGTGCTACGTCCAGTTCTGGGCTTCCTAGCACAAAAGGGACACACACATCCTGGATTCAGTTCAGCAAAGGTTCATAAAGATGATTAAAGGCCTGGAGCTGCTCTCATGAAAGGAGGGCCTGAGAGAGCTGACATCTTTTTTTAGCCTTGAGAAGAGATGGCTTAGGATAGAACTTAATGATAAGCTTAAATACCTGATGTTGGGAGTAGAGAAGACAGGGCAAGACTGTCTTGACACCACACTCCCAGTGGTGTCCAGAACAAGAGGCAATGGGCACAGGGTGAAATACAAGCCGTACCATTCAGACATAAGAAATTTTTTAAATAAAAGGGTGATTGAGCACTAGAAGGTTGCCCAAAGAGGCTGTGGCCTCTCCATCCTTGGAGATGCCCAAAACCTAACTGACTACAGTTCTGGGCAATCTACTCAAGCTGACATGGTTTGAGCAAAGGGAAAAGACTAGACTACCTTTAGCAGTACCTGCCAGTGTCCGCTACTTTGACTCATGCTTTCACAGCAATAATCCTCCAAATTCCTTATACTTGCATGTTACACCATTCAATTTCAAGAACAGAATAAAATAAATGCAGTAAATGACAACCAACGCTAAGTTTCTTAGGAAAAAAAGATGCTGCGCAGTGTCTTGTTTCATTAAAAGAGAAAAAACTGACAGTTCTGCTACCTTTAGTTAAACTAAATTATAAAAGTCATTAATGCTAAAAATCACACTGAACAGCTATGTTAGAAGTCGCTGACCTCAATCATGCAGTAATATACTGTAATTTGGGGTGAAAATACTTACTTTATTACTGAAAACAGCGTTCTATACAGCTGTGTAAAAATCTCATTGCTGTCTTCTAATTCAAAGCATATGTTATAAGACTTGACCCAAGCAATGTTCTGTGTTAGAACAGGAAAAAATAACAGGAGTAGTTAACACAAGATTAAATTGAAAGATTATGTTTAATAGTTATTATGAAATAAGTTATGAAGCTTACCTCAAGCAAATAAAAATATCGATTAAACTGGGGGCTTTTTGTGTCTTCTAAACCTTTAAGTTGCCTTGTTATGAACATAAATATATCCTGTAAAGAAAGAAGTGCTAGTTATTCAATCAACTGCAATTAAACCTTCAAAATAAAATAAATACCTTTTAAAGTTACTTGTATTATTTAGTCACTACAAAATACGCAGCAAGGACAGACATTATTTCACTATGCAAAAGATCATCTCCAAAAATTAATGGAAAATGTCAAGGAGTAATTTTAAAATACTTCATGTTTCTTTAAAGGGTTGAGAAAGCAACCTTTTCCTAAAGAAACAAATGTTTTTCATTTCCAAAGAAAAGCACTCAACTTCACAAACACAGCTGCAACTGTCTGGCTACAGAAGTCAAGAGGTTTTTATTCAGCACGACAATGAATTTAATATTTTTACTTCATATTAAAACAAGTTTCAAAAGAAGGAGAAAATAGCAGTAGGCAACTACATATTTCCTAAGAATATTATTATATGTTCACTCTGTATTGTCTATGCATTTCTCAGTCATCAAGATACTACCACAGATAACATCTCTTGCAAAAACTAATAAACCAAGTTATTTGTTTCTTCTATCAACTTTCACCACCAGAAGACTCCTTCAGAAAAAGTCTCACAGAGTAAATTGAAGCAGGTTACAAGGAACAAATAGTCAATTATGAACAGAATGGAAACACACAGGAAGGTATCTTTTAATTTTTTTTTTACATTCAGATAATTAACAGCTGGAAATTCACAATTACAACTATATTAATCTGACTATATTAAATCAAAATATTTAGAAATAAATATCACTAGAAACACTCTTCACAGCCTCAACTGTATCTACGTTTCATCTAACAACCTAGGTGTAAATCAAATAAATTTCAAAAGGTATAAAGTTGCCATAATAAATAAAAGAGAGCCTTATCATTAACCCTGAAAATCTATCCTAGAAATTGTCTATAAAGCTTTTCTATAACACTTTCAAAATGATCATTTCTCCTAAGTCCCCCAAGAATAATACACAGACAAAAGGTAAGAATATGATTTATTTCTTTCCAACACTGTAACAACAAAATCCAGCCTTAATCATTAAGCTGAGCACTTACTGTGGATCTAGGTAAAATCAAGAATTAGATTACATGTGACATCACTAACTCTTGGCAAAAAAAGCACAGCAAACACTGTTCAGAGCTGCAGCTACCTTCGTTTTAATTTGGTTTGAAAATTATTTTGAAGAGTTAAGGATGATCAGAAGGATCACTGGTTCACACTTCAGATCCCTTATAGAGCACACAATCTAGACTCTTTAGCTGAAATTAAACCAAAAGACACAAACGATACATCTAGTGGTCTCCAACCATTCAGAAGCATTCAGTTCCCATGCAAAAGCCCATCTGAAGAATCCCTCCTTTAAAAATCAGTGCCTGAACACTAGCAGGCTGTCAGTCCCCACCCAAAATGAAGGCCGTATTATGGAAAAGAGGTACACTGGAAGGTTCTGTAAAGTTTAGAAGACATACTAACTGAGTCTCAGGAAAGAATAACAATGAACTGAAGAAAAAAAAGGGGCACATGACAGACTGACCAATGCCAAACACAAAAACTACTTAATCTAAGAATCCATGCTCTATGTTAATTATTTCTGTTAAACTTTACTTGTGGAGGTAAATCTCCATCAGTTCGTTTAACCAAGTATCTCAGTTTTTATCTTATAGCTAAGTATGCAATTCTTAACTACTGAATGTGATTCAAAGACCCTACTAATTTTCCAAAATAAAGTTCTCATCACTGTGCTGTATATAACTACAGACATTAATTAAGAGCATGCATGTACAGTAACTCTAACACCAGAATGCTTCAAATAACAGCATGGTTTGAAAAAGTAAGCATTTACTCCTAAACTATTTTTAAGCACATTTTTCCCTTTTTTAAGCACACATAATATACTACTTGAACATACATTTATGAATTCAAAACATGGGCTAAAATAAACTTCGGCTGCAGCCAAAAAACTGCAATGATTTCACAACTGGACAATGTTTTCGCATGAGAGTGCATAAAGTCTACATTAGAATCCAGACTTTAAAAACAAAAGTGTTCACACACTTCAACTTCTTCAACTTCAGGGATTTTTTTGGTTTTGGTTTGTTTTGGTTTTTTTTTTGTTTTTGTGGATTGCTGTCTTATTGCCAATTAACTACATAATGGTTTCAGTAATCATCAGAGCCATGGCTCTAACCAGAGAACACTTTCAGATAACTGAAGTTCTGCTACCATATAACCCTTTTTAACATCTACATATCTACATTTCAGCAGAGACAGGCAGACAGTCCTTCTGTTCAAGTCATTTTCAATTGACACATATAAATTATTAGATTATCTTCCCACCAAAAAATTAGATTTGGGCTCTGAGGAGGCTCTTGGAGACTGAGGAGGGCTCAAAGTTAGATGTTTCAAGATCCCAGCAGAGCAAACTTACTCCAGCTCTGGTTTTATTCCACTCATGGCATTTTCTATCCCTGTTGTCAATGCTCTTTCAATTATCAGTAAGGAATGAAAGATTTACACTGATGAGACACATAAGAGAGGGAAACCTGATATTCTTATTCCTTTCCTCAGCATCTCACTTGCACAATATATAAGTTACAGAGAGATCCATTGAGTCTGAAACAAGTGCAAAAACTTAAGTCTTTTCTTCTCAAGAAATTAAGCCTTTTCGGCACTCCCTCTTTGCCATTTTTAACTTCAGTGTTAAACATACAAGAATAGATTCAGCTGCAGTATGGGTTTGATATTAAATACTGGGTAAATATAGTGTCAACATATAACCCAAGAGGAAGCATTCTTCCTCTTACCTCTGTCATAAAGTGGAGGGAACTCTTCGACATTTCTACCAGAGCTTGTCCTGCAACCACAAAAGCTGAGTTCAGAGGAAATGGGTTTGCAAAAAACCTACCCCAGCAGCCTTAGGCAAAGGTCCCTATTGTTTGGCT
>VWZV01015937.1:42744-62883 GCA_013397155.1 Irena cyanogastra | reverse complement strand
GGCTTTTCTTTATTTCTCAAAATGTGTTTAGAAAACTGCATCAAGAAACTGAATTCTGAAATCCACACAGATTACAGAACTCAATGCTGGCAGTGGAAGTCCCTCATCCATTCCAAGTTCTGTCCAAGCAGTGGTTGTAGTCTTGATACTTCAGGTATAAGATCAGTACTGTAAACCTTCCAACACTGTACACTACGAAATCTGAAGCTTAGCAGTATTTGGTAGATCAAATACTCTAAGGAGGAACTTAGTTAGCCCAACTCAGATAGAGAGAAATTAAAGCTCTAAGTCTAACAAGCAAATGAAAACATATTCAAAACCAAAATAGAAATCAGGACACCTGAAAACCAGACTAAAATATAGCACAGTAGAGTTTATCTTCAGTTGAAGATAGTGCAATCAAGAAGTACGTAAAGTAGATGTTGTACCTCTGATTACACACTAATTCAGAATTAAGAAAACAGAACTAAGAAAAATCCCTAGGTATCTCTCCAGTATGTCTGTTAACAAGAAGATGTACTACAGCAGTTGAAACTGCACTGTTTCCCTAATTAGGAAGCACTGCTGGTGCAATGACTAGATGAGAAATTAAGTGATTTCCTCTTAAGTGATAATAAATAGACCATCCACCACAATAATCTTTTTATCCTACTCTGGAATAAACAAAGACCAAACCAAACTAAACAAAAAAGACCACATGCACTCCTACATCAGGGAGACAAAAAAAGCACACATTTTTCAGTGTTACTTTAACCTGTTTTTTTGTAGATTTTCCCCAAAACTCAGTTCATCACTCTAGATTCTGACTGCACAAGGGAAACAGTTTGATTTTGAGTTGGGAACTAAGTTAGATTTCTACTTTAAAAAGTAAAAGAACTCACAAAATAATATAAAATTTATTTCTTTCTGAAACAAATTAGTCAGATCTGTACCTCCTCTTTGAATCTGACATTTCTCTATCAACCATCTCCATCTAGTGGGATCAGTGATGTTTGTAACTGCAGATTTTTCGAAGTCACATCAAATACGATTTAACTCTGTACAGAAGTATTTTATCTTTGTTTCAATAGAACCTTTATTTATAAATATACAAGTACCTGCCTCTTGTTAGTTTAATTGGAGATGCAGGGGTATTTTCCCAAGTGAAGGTATTAGCTATCTTGCAAGAGACTGTGATAACAGCTATACATACCACCAATATATCTAAAGTAAAGTAACCTGCAAATCCCAAAAACAGTTGAACAAAATAATTCTTTTCAATACAAATCCAAAACTCCACAAGTTATGGGAAGATGTACTGCATAGCCCTTTATGTCATGGAAAATTGACATGACCAATCATATCCCAAAATCAAGTGAAAACTTTCAACTGTTTAGGCTAAACCAGAAATAAAAGGAGGGGAAAAGCAGTCATAACCAATTATATTAATCACTGAGTGTAAAAAGCTGGTGTGGAAAAGGATTAATTTTATTTACCTTCAGTTTATCCGGTGAAGTGTACGGAGCTTCAGGGGCATAAATTCTGAAAATATCAGCAAGACAACATGCTACCAACAAACGTACATCCTTATCAGGATGTTTGAGGAAAAAATCTGAAGCAAGATGTAAAGCAAGATTTAGGTAGAGCTCCTTTTCTTCTTCAGAGTCTTGGTCCATATCCATGAAAGTTTTCACAACCATCTAAATAGACAGACACACATTAGTGCATAAAATGAAATACTCTGTGTAACAGAATCCTTACTAAAAGTTACTTTTCCAGCTTCAGCAACTTCCAGCAACTTCTGTCAGAAGCATTATTAGCTATGCAGTAGTACTTACTTCAGCAACCAGTGTTCTCATTTTTCAGGGCACAGGAAAGACCTGGCCAAGTCCTCTATCAACTGTCCCAACACACAGTCTCAGCAGAACTACTGAAAGCCTAGTTGTAGACTTCTCAAATATTTTTGAGAAACCATATAATCAAGTTGGACAATTGAAGAAGTGCAACAGCATTCACTGTTACAGCCATTCACTTAAAAATTCAGAAAATGGCAAAACATTATTAAAAATATTTGTTTCTTCCTCAACTATTCAGCGATGATTTTTTTCCTCCTATTCTCTTTCAGTTTTGCCTATTACCGCTCTGAGGAAAATTCTATTCCCTGTGCTGTCCAGAAGCAGAGCACACACTTTCAGCAAATGCATATATAAATCCAGGCAGCTCGGCTGTATGGGTGTTGTCCAACAAGACTAAAATGACCACTAGGATTATTAGGATCCAGTTACTGAAGTTATTGAAGAAAAAGAGTCTGGGACACTAAATATTTAATATGCTGAATAAAACAAAAGGAGGAAAAGCTATATTTAGTAACTGTTAGTTGATGAGAATTCTTACATTTAAAAAACTTTCTGAAGGAGAGAAATTTATTGACAAAACAAAGTAATTCCTTATCTGACTCACAAAGGCAGAGTTATTTTAAGGAGTTCAACTCTTGTAAAATTAACAAAATTATACTAAAGACTTCATTGAACAATCCTGAGAATTAAAACCAAAACTCCCATCTATTTCTTCAGTGCAGAAAGAGATATTATTCAAAGAATAATAATGTCAAGTCCTAGAATCCTATAACACTGCAAAATACTTTATTTTGCTATAGTTTTTTGATTGGTTGGGTTTTTTTCCCCCCCTCCAAAAAATTTACTATAACTGGCCAGGGAGCAACAAGCCCAATTCAATAAAAATCCCAAACTTCTGCATAATTAGGATCACAGAAGCTGTGAAGTTTTCAAACATATGAGAATCCCTTACAAAAAGGCACAGAAGATCAGCAGCTTATGCAGACACAACATCCACTGCAAGAAAAATACAGTCCTCCCTCCCCAGTCAGGCACAAGATGAACCACTTCAAGTGCACTGGTGCCCTCATACACTAATTAAAGTAATTTACAAGTCAGAACTGTTTTCATTTCTATGAAAAGTAGTCTTTCCATATTTCTTGCAACAAGTATGGGTTCTTTCTGCTCTGGAAACAAACCTTTCATGTTTTTTCCCTGATAATGAGAACATCTGTACAAGTCAGGACAACAAAGATCAGTCATCCTGTCTGCAGAGCAATCCATCACAGTGTTTAAAGAAAAACAAAGGAAAACAAGCTAGTTGTCCTAGTATAGTTTTCCAGGTTCCTGCAAAGCAATAAGTTAGAGGACTCCAGAGCCTGAAATGACACCCAGACCAGCACAATTTGTACTCCTGGAGCTTCATCTTCCAGATGCGGCACATATTTCTTAACCCATTTAATTTTTACTACATGATTCTACAGAAACAAGCTTTGGAATTTACTTGTATAAAACTTACAGAAAAGTGTATTATTAGACTGCTTTTCTAAAATTAATATTTCATTAGATGATGACTTTGTTCTCGTGTATTAAAAGAAAATGTGGAAAATGCTTTTCTCACACTATTCATCATTTCCAAGTGTTTATCACCTTCTTTCTGTCTGCAGTGCTGGTTCACAAGTGTCACCACTTAGTTTCTATCTCATTTCCCAATCTATTATAAACTTAAAGAGGGCATCAATTCAAAATGCACCAAATTTCCGAGGTAAGTTATGCTAATACATAAATTCATTCTGCATATTTTCCATTTTATTCTCAGATTTCCCAATAATTTGCATTTATACTAATATATCATTATGAACAAACAGCAGAATGTCTGCTTGTGCACAGAAAAGTGCTTTTTCCTTAATAATTGCAAGAATTTGGCAGTCAGAGAAATCAAGAGGCTAATAGTTCACTTATTTATCAACTCTGTTCTTTAGCACCTGCAACTGTGTTTGTACTGAAGTTCTGTACACTTATGGTGCAGCATGGATCATCTGACCTGTTATAAAAGAAATACTGCAGTTTCTCCCTGCCTGAGCACCAATGAATTCACAACCAGAATAAATAGCTAACAACAAACACAAGACATCTTACAAAGTCCTCTTGTTCTGCAAGACAGATCAAGATGACAGAAGGGACTAGACATTCAAGGCCAGAAATGAAATTAACCTACTGAAGAAAAAGGTTTAGTAAAAACCGTGGTGCTGCATTTCCACAAGCTGAAAAAAATATGCAAGGGCTAACAAAGAATTCCTTCTCTTAGGCATCATTCATATGTAAAGTTATAAATGCTGTCTTTTATGCAGCATCATAGAATGCAATATACTCACTAAAGTCCATCAACCAAAATCCCAAAGCCTAGAAAGGTTACTGGGGGGAAGAGGAGAAGCAATCCTTGTGGTTTGGGATTTTACTGGGTTTTGTCCATTTACCCATAGTTCCAACTTCCTTAAAACTACTTCTTCAGAAAAACTCCAAATTAAGCTCTTCCATCTGTTAGAATACTTAAGGTTCCTCTCCCACATCTGTTCCCTGCTGTTTCACAAGGCAAGCCCAAGCTGCAGGCATTCCCTCTGCACAATACAGGCTTGCCTTTTTGCGATAGTACGCAGGTAGATACAGAACTGTAGTAACAAAATTAGCCTCCAAATCTGTCCAACTTTCCTGTACACTTAGGCCAAATAAAACGGTCAAGAAATTCAAGACAGAAATACATCAAAGACTGTAAGTATAGTCAAAGTATATAGACTAAAGTATAACAACAACTACCTTCATCCTGATACAGGCTAAAACAATGAGAAGTCATAAACAAACCTAAGAGCACAAAGGCATAAAAGAAATCTATTGATAGGTATCCAAATTATTTCCAAAATCATTACTTTCTTTTAGAGTGGAAAATACTGGAAAACAATTAAAGTACTGACTTAGCACAGTACTGGAAGTAAAATTTAAGTAGTATTTTAAATTAATGCAGCTCATTTCTATTTGTGATTTTTAAATGCATTCAAACCTTTTTTGAACAAGCCATTTCAAGAAAGTGGTAGAAGAGAAGGCACAAGAGCAAACAAGTTTCTCCTTCTACACATAGAAAGGTAAAGCCCAAAGGGAAAAAAAAAAAAAACGTTTCCAGATATAAAATATAGTAATAGGATCATTGAACATCCTTTACAGGAAACTTTAATCTGCAAGCAATTAGTTGCTTACTAACCTTTAGCCTTCTCACCATCTCTTCTTTAGATATTTTATCAGAGATTTCTTTGACTCCTGGAGGATATGTGATTTTTCCATCATTGGCTCTGGTCTTTGAATGAGCCATGATTTCACCGTTTTAAAACTGTGGAAAGAAATTAAGAAGAATGTTGTTTAACTAGCTCATGTTTAACCATATCTGTCCCATTTTGACAAACAAAATCCAACCAGAAATACACCAACAAAACCCATACAAACACAAAAAAGACGAAATATTTTGATTGGTTTCAGTAATCTACACTGTGGGAGACAGCAACAGTTTTTATATCCAGGTAGATTGTCCTATGACACAATAAAGCCTTCAAGAAGTACACATCAGAAAAAAGCTGAAACTCCTCATTCTGGAATGTATTTGATCTTCACATTAACAAGACGCAATCAAGAATCTTACTATACTCTATGATCTGTTTCCACTTCTTGGTAATAGACCCTAGCTAGCTTGGGTGTTCAGACCTCTGAAGTGGACTTTGTGCTCATTTTTACTCTTTTGGAAAATGCAATTTTCCAAAAAACCTAACACCAGTGCTGTTAATTGTTAAACATCACCAGTCATAACCTGTCAGTACTACCAGAGAAGCAGCAGACAGAGAATGAAATTAGAGACAGAAACAAAGCAGACCAAATACAAGTCTCTCCCCTATGCCACTAAAGCCAAGTTTTCAAGTGAAAGACTGTAGATAAGTAATGGTATCTTCTTCCTAAATTCTAACTAGGAACACAACTCAGTTACTTGGTTTCTCAGTCCCTTTAAACTGATGCAAATGAAGACTACCATGTAATCCACTCTAAGCTATGCAGAGTTTCGTCGCTGTAGAGAAGGAAGCTGAACTGAAACCTTTACTTACATAAAAGCAATCAATACAAAGACAGCGAAAAAATCTAAATGGCATGCGTGGGGACAATCAGGATTTTAGAAAAAGACTGTACCAGGGCACTTACAAACAAAGAATGCAACAAAAGAAACAAATTTCTTTGTCATTGTCTTGATATTTTTATTTATTTAGCTAAAAGTGATCCACTTCTAGCAGTCATGACTGTTCTGAACTGTGAATCTCAAGTATTGAGATTTGTATTCTTCAGTTCATATTTCATTAAAACAACCAAAATTATAGATTTTGCTTCATCTTCACCTAAACTTTCACCAAACAAAAAGTTAACATTGGCTTGTAATTTTTTTTTTGCAAAGAACACATACAGCACAACACATTTCATTTTTGTAAATAAATGAATAGAATGAACATAATCAGATCTCATTAAACAGGCATGACATGCAACAGACTTCAACAGATACACAAAAGTCAACACAGTTTCCGTCGTCATCTCTGCACCTACGTGCACCCAGCAGTGGAACAGCACCACGTGCTTGCAGTTGTAGTAAAAATTGACAATGACAAAGTTGGGAGGAAACAAAGCTTATTGAAGTAACTTTTTCTAATACTAAAATATGATGCTACTTTTATCCCCCTTATATTTCTTTAATGCACTGTCATGACAAGTCCATGACAAGTATAAGACTTCTCAGAAGCACACAGAAATTGTAATGAAGTTCACTCTTCTTGCCGTTTGACATAGATATTCCATTCTACCTTTCAGATAGGATGATGTTATATATTATAGCTAAATTCATTTTAACAGCTCATCACAGCAGAGGGGAACCTTGCTTGCCTGAATCTGAGAATGTATAAAAGCATCAGAGGCTTTGTTGGACCAATCAAACTCACCAACTCAAAAAACAAGCCTAATTGTTTTTGAAAAGCGTGTGACAAGCATCAAAGCTAACCCAAGGGAAAGAACAGGAACTAAAGGAACTGGGGAACAAAACTCCATTTTCCAGTGGTGGATAGCTGTCAGATCAGATCAAATGCAGTGGAAACTTGATTAGAACATGATGATGTAGTCCTATTTGGAGCACATTTTGAAATAATTCAAAGTCTGAAATGCATACATTACAGTCAAGTTGAACTGCGCAGCCAATATGTCCAATGGCCACCCAACCACGCTTTCAAGCTTCAGTGGCATCCAAGGTCTGGATGAAACTGAACATCTGTATTCGTGCTTATGTGGCAAGGTTTTGGTAGCGGGGGAGGCTGAAGGCATGGCCCCTGTAGGAAGAGACATGGGGCTGTTTCCATAGCAAACAGAGCCAGATCCAGACAGCTCCAAAACAGACTCATCCCTTGCTGAAGTTGAGCCATCAGCGATGCTAGCAGTGCCTCTGTGATAACGTATTTAAGAACTGACAAAAAGTGCTGCACTGCAGTTACGAGGAAGAAAAGTGAGAAAAACATGAAATAACCTGCAGCCACCAAGGTTAGTGAAGAACGAAAGCAAATCTCCCTGCATTTATCTTGACCCATGAGCTTTTTGTCTTATTTCCTTCCTCATTCCATTAAGCAAGAAGAGTGAGAGAGCAGCAGTGTTAGCACCTAACAGCCAGCCAAGGTTACAGACATGGATGTACACAGCTTATCCCTCTCAGAAGCACAGAAAAAAAATAAATAGGACTTCATTTTCTAGAGAATTAATGCACCTAGTCTTACACGGTCAAAAATAATTCTGAAAGAGTTCTAAGAAATAGAACATAAAGCATAGAGAATGATAAACCTTCTAATCCTGAGAGAAACAAAAACCATTCAAAAGAACAGCAGAAAACAAAACCTATCATTCAAAAAAAAAAAGAAAATTCAATGCTAAGCAATCCCCTTGTACAACAGTTGTAACTTCAATTACTGAAGTCAAACTTCATTACATTCCACTGCTAGAAGTTCCTGTCCTTCTGGACTGCCAATATAGCTGTGCATACCTAGCTTTATCTAAATAATCTGTGTTGAACACTTAGTAGAATCTAGGATTTTATCTGGGAGGCCCAGGAGGGCCAGAGGAAGGGAGGGTGTTTTGGTGATTCTAACCAAATTAAAGTCTCTGTGATTTCAGGTTAGATACATCAGCTGTTTCAGGGAACTTCTGTCATAGAAAAAGATGACAGTAACAGCTAAGAACAGCCTCAAGGCCAACTTATCTACAACATCCAAAACTAAAATCCATAAGCCAGCGATGTGCTATTCAACAACTGAATTTCAAAAAGCTTTTAAAATTCATTTTTATAGATTCAGTGTATAGCAAAAGAAAACAGTCTAAGATAACAGGCATTTTGAAAGAAGGAAATTCTTTGAAAGCATCTTTGAGATTCAACAGACTCAGCTGACAGTTTCTATTTTTTTTTTAACAGATGAAATTTTAGAAGTTCTCCATCATGTTTTCAAAAATCCAGTATTATTCCATATACACCAACAGAAGGGAAAGAGCACAAGTGTTACAAGAAGAGGCTGAGGGAGCTGCGGTTGTTTAGCTTGGGGCTCTCAAAAACTACCTGAAAAAAGGTGTGGTAAGGTATGGATTGGTCTTTTCTCCCAGGTAATCTATGACAACACAAGAGGAAATGGCCTCAAGTGGCACTAGGGAAGGTTTAGACTTAACATTAGGAAAAATTTCTTCACCAGAAGAGGGGTCAGGCATTGAAACAGGCTTCCCAGGGAAGTTGTAGAATCACCATCCTTTGCAGTGTTCAAAAGGTACATGTATGTAGTACTCGGGGACATAGTTTAGTGGAGAATACAGTGGTTCTGAGTTAACGGACTCGATCTCAGAGGTCTTTTCCAACCGTAATGATCCTATGAAAGGAAAATGTTCACATGGATGCCTCTTTTAAGGCAAGAAAACACTTCAGACCATGAAATGCTTTGCACCATGCAGAAGCCCAGTACATAACCTAAACCTTAAGACGTGCCCTGTTTCTGCTGTCATATGAGGATAAAGAAGGGAGATAGATGTCACAAGAAACTTGAACAAATATGTAACAAATTCCAGTCCTAACAAATAGGAATAAAAATCATGACTCAATCAGGCTTTGGTTTTTTCAGTTATGTTAAACAGCACTGTAAGTTAAGTCTTCAAAAACTACGAAGAAAATGAATCTGTTTTAAGCTAACAGAGCATTTAAAATACAAATCCTACTCTTTGTACACAGGGAGATGATACAGCAAAACTTGAGATGTCCAGGAACTGCTTCTTTCAACACAGAAGCACCACTGCAACCATAATTTCTCAAAGATCTAAAGTCAGGAACCAAAAGCATGTCTGTAGAAGTATATTGAAAAACAGTATGTAAAAAACAGCATGACAAATTAAAAACTAAGCTGTAAGAGAGGTGGGGTGGAAGAAACTAGTGTAGAGAAAAGAAAGAAAGACGACAAAACATATACCCTTTGTACATTGACAGCAGGAAAACTAAAGCACGGAAAGAAACCCAAAAGCGGAAGTTATATTTATTGAGCATTAAAATAGGATGGATTAAAAAGTCATTCACCTCTTGTGACAAAAATCAAAAGATCATGTTTAATGTAAAATTATGACTATCAGCCAGACCACAAATGGGAATAATCAATTAATCTGAACAGAGTTAATTAGTAATAAGTACCACTGCCAAAATTTGGTCAAGCTCAAACAAATAAACTACACATGAGTTCTGTACATAATCAGTAGCATCCAATAGCTACTCAGTTCCACCTAAGTCTACTGGCCATTACATTACTAAAACATTCAGATCTTTTCTATATAGTAGATAACTTTATGAATAGCTTAACTTCACATATACTACTTGCTCAATACTTTAAAATACGGATTGTGATTATGCAAATAAAACATGGATTGATATCTTGCATATTAAGTATCTATGCAAATATAATTCAAAGGTCAATAAATACTACTAGAGGATGTTAAGTCAATGATCTAACTGGAGGACTTAAACCACACTCCATTTAATTGTATTCTGTTTGGTTGACAGTTTACATTGCCCATGGTGATTTAATTAACTGTGCTAATCATTAAGCAAGCTGTGCCTTAACACACATGAAGACATCATGTGTCAACAGTGACTTTCCAGAGATCTAGACATGTGTTTAAATCCTCATCCTCCAGATAGTTTTGTAGAAGTGATGAAGCAAACTATAGCAAATCAACCCTATATTCCTTGCAAGTCTGTCTCCTGCCTTACCATCCCTTCCTCTTTAAAATCCAGAATCCAAACACGAGGACTCAGAAGATCTCCAGAAACCGTGATCAACTTAGCAAATTCTATCATCACTATTATTTTTCAGAACTTTCACTGAATACACATAATTATCTATATAGCTATTCTTGAGATAATTTTTAAATCATGTCTATAAAATCTAAGAAAGTATATATCAAATCTATGTAGGTTAATAGATATACTTTTAAATCTGTTTTTGCAAGACATTTTTCAATGTGCCAGTGAGAATAACACTTTCTTCATGTTCACAAAGGTATTAGAAGCCCAAGTGAATTTAGTAAGTGGTTCACATGGAAAAAAATTTGAATGTGTAAAGAATTAAATATACGCTTCCACAGTTCATATGATTCCAACAAGAAAATGTAGCCAAAAAAAAAGATTGGCAAATATTCGTCAACACTTTCTCCTCAACCAAGCAGGATGACCAGTGGCGTCTCACTGTCACAGGCCATCCCATCAACAATCCAAAAACAGTCTAGAACACACAAAAACATTTCCCTAAATTGTCTCATGGGATATTACAAGGAAGCAAAATTTTTTCCATCTCATAAATCACACTACAGATTTCACTCCAAAGCTGTATTCCTTTTTTTAAATTTCTTTTTATTATTTATATGTGTTTTTTTATTTTTGCACCCTCAGTGGGTAGCATCCTTGTACGAATTAATATAAACCATGAAAAATGCTTGAAGATCACTAACTTTGTTTCAACAACACAGAACACATGAAAAAAATTGTCAAGATGTAATTTCTACAAAAGATGCAACAATGTATCATTAAGAGATTACTCAGCACCTTACAAAAGTGGAAGAGGCGGGCATCTTTCTACTTCATTAGTATTATTAATAAAATACAAATAACATAACTATTTAAGTAATTTACAGAAATTCTTTACATCATGGTAAATTCCTGCTGACATACAGCTGATTGACACCAACTAATCAAGGTGAGAATTGACTTCGGTGTTAGAGACTTGCATTATCCAACTGCCACTAAACTAAACCTATTTCCATAATGTATCTGCTGCTAGGGAGTTATAACTTGGCTATAAAAAGCCACTCCAAGCTGAAATTTGGCAGTTAATTTTCCGCTGTTGAATAAAATAGAAAACTTTAGTGTGTTGGACCAACGGTGCTTACATAAATCCAGGTCATTCTTCATACTGATTCAGGTAAAATGCCTAGACTAATACTTTCCATTCTCTTTTAGAAATGTATCGTATGTTACACTGTTTGCTTAACTCTCATTAAATCAAGATACTAGTATTATCCATAATATCAATAAAATGCTAGGTTCCCATTTTTGTAAGGCAGCAGAGTAAGGACTGTTACAGGAAGAAATTACAGAAGCCACTAATTAAATGTCTTCTGGAATGAAGACCCAAATTGTAAGGTAAAAGTAACACTCTCAGTCCAACAAATGACATAAAAAATACTGGGTTTCACTACAGAATGCCATTAACAGCAGTCCTTTGACAGTCATACAGAAGTAAAAACCTGTTTAAAATAGGAAATACTTTTTCAAACTTACACCAGAAAATACAGCAAAGTGCATTAAGTTTCTTTATTAACATATTAAGTAAGCGCTTTGTGGAAAATTAAAAGATGCGCAGGTGGTAACTGTGCAAGAAGAGACATCATCACAATGTAGAGTGGATTTAGAGGATTCAGAAAAGAACAAAGAAGAAAAGATTAAGACATCATACCAAAATCAGCACGTGCATACTAAAGGGCCTCAAGCAACTTAAAGAGTTGCAATCAGTCAGCAAATGATCCCAGACAAGTCCCCACTTCTGCTGATAAGATTTTTTTCAAACTTCATTAAAGAAAGCCTCTCAAAGATTTACCAAGTAGAAAGTATTCAGTACAAACTTAGCTCAGCACACAGCTCTCTCCAGTGGTGTTGCAGACACTTGCAGCTTCTACAGAATGCAAGTAACCCAAGTTTAAGCTTCAGCATTTTTCCAGATATTATTACTGTCATTTTTCTTTTATTAAAACTCCTCTTTTTTTATGCCATTTATGAAACAGCATTTTCACTGAAACACACTCAGATTAAGAAAAAATGTCAGAAATTATATAAAAGAATTCACCATTGAACCATTCAACAACCTCAGGAAAAATAAAACTAACTCATTGTGAGATCTATGCTTTCACACTTCTACTCAAGACTAAGTAAAAGCGACTGTAGGAATTGAAATGGCTTATTTCTGTGCATGGCTGCAGGAAAATAAATTACAAAGAGATAAAAACTGGAAGACGATAGTAAAAGAATCTGACAGAGAAAGAAGAGTGTAGGCTGACTAAATATGATTTTAATAAAACAGACATCTGCAATATATTTGTCAATTAGCCAAATACTAGGGAAAACATTCCTTAGGTGGTCACATTATGCAAGCATACTACACAAAATCTTAAGAAAAGACAAACTATGACCAGTCCTCAGAGTGTTCAAACAGAAGTGATTTGGTGACGTACATAACTCCAACAGGGGGGTCATAGGCAATGTCTGTGCCAAAGGAATAAAATAAAGCTTTAAGCTTTTGTACCCATGACTGGGGTGCAAGAAAAGTTTTTATACTACTAAAAGAACTCCAACAACCACTTGGTGAACTTGTAAGTAGTAATTAGAGCCCTCAAAACAGGACAGTTCTACCACTAAGACCAGGAAATACAAAAATAAAGACAAAATTGAAGCCATACTGAGATATCCACTGTAAATAAGCTTAACAACAAAAAATGCACTTCAGTAGCTAGAATCAAAAAGGAAAACGTACTGCTGTATAGTAATGACGGTAAAAAAAGTTACTGAAGTATCCTATAAAATCAGCTGAATACCCATTTTCAAAGAAATTACAGGTAAAACGTTCTTGTGACAACTGGTAACAGGTATCTTTATATAGAAGTTACTGTGTCTACACTTACGAATTTCACATTTTCAAATCAAAGCAACTACATGGGCACCATCCAAGAACCATCCATGAACCTCTGTGGAATGCAAAGATTTTTAAAGGTATTTAAAAATTAAGGTGCAGTACCCTTCAATTTAAAATATTTAAATCAATTTTGAAAATTAAGATATACTGCAAGAAAATAAAAGCAGCACTCCCATTAATAATGCAGAGGAAAAAAAAGTAGTAAAACTACCAGTAGAGCTGCACTAGTTTGCTATCAGTAATATTTTGAGAGTTTAAGAAAAAATCTGCATGCTGAAGTCAGAATTTCAAAAATAGGGATAAATGTAACTTCTAGGTTTACCATGTTAGCCTGGGACAATTTATGTTTGGTTCGTCTGTGATAAAACAATTAGCACTTTCCTTGCACCAAATATCATTTATTATGGAAGCATTAAATTGGAAATCACAGACAGATGGATGCAGAGATGGATAAGACTGTCATTCAGTAAAACATTGAAAGTTTAGAGAAACAGAAATGTTTGCTAACATGAAGACTGCATATGAACACCTAAACAAGAATATATGCTCTAACTCTAAAAAAAAAATTCAGGTGTAAGGAGAAAACAACAAGGGTCTAAAGAGGGGTCCAATGCGTAGGTCCAAGTATAGTCTCATGGTGATTTTTCTACTTAGCATTAATTCTAGGACAAGGTACTTCAAGAAACTCCTCTCCCCACTGAAGACACCCAAGCACTATCTGGACACAAGCCTGTGCAATGTGACCTAGGACAACCCTGCTTGTGATCAGAGGTTGGATCAGGTGACCCACTGTAGACCTTCCAACCTGACCCATTCTGTCAAACAAACAAATAAACCAACGCCCACAAACCCAAAACTTCATCAGCTAACACCCATCTTAAGGCACTGGCAAGAACTTACTTGGAATACTATGTGCAGCCACCAGTACCCATCATCCAGATAGTATAAACTAGGAGAAGCACCCATGAAGCCTATTACATGAGGACAGCACATGCACAGAGGTGACAAGAAAAGACTCCCAAGGAGGGTGAGTAGAAAAGAGGCAGAAATCACCATAAATTACACAAATACCAGGAGATCCCACCCAAAGAAAATGAACCACCATAAGACAAAAGGTCGAAGACAAACAGCTCAATGAAGAAAAACTGATCATGAGAGGCAGGCTTCTAGTTTTTCAATTAAAATTTAAGAATTACTTTCTTGTCAATATCTGAAACAAAATATCCAAACAGAAGGTGGTACAACTTGATCAGTATGCAGAGATTAGACCCTTGCTTTCACATGGTACATTTGAAAAGCAGAGCATGAACTTCACAAAACATTCTTTTTCCAGAATCACCAGATACACTGGAAGATCTTAGGCTGATACTCTAAAAGAAGAGAAGAACTGACAACCAGCCTAGGTATCAAAATTCCACACTATTATGGATGTAATGGTTTATGGTCATAATATTGACACAGCTGTTTTTTGTCAGGGAAGTTACTTTAAGATTTAGTAAGGCAGGAATTGTTTCCTTCCTCCAACTGCTAGAAAAGAATGGGGGAAAAGAGGCAGGAATAACTATTTTTCTTTACATTAACTATTTTCAAAATGCAGTCATAGAAACCTCAGACACCTTGCATTACATAATTTCAAATTATTAACATCTGTAGTACTCACACAAGTGGAGAGAAAAAAAACATGCAAGAATGGCATAGAAGCCATGAGGAAAATAAGAGGAACTTAACAGGAAGAAGACAACAACTACAACATACAGACATTAGGCATAAATCAAGTTTAACCTTTGTGCTGCCCCTTAGGAGGAAACAACACTTCGTATTATTTTAGCATACCATTTATTTGGCTAAAAGTGCCTTATTGAGTCTTACCATGAAACTTCATTGGTTTTGTGTTTTGTTTTGGGGGTTTTTGGTAAGAATTAAAATTAAACAAATGTCTCCCCAAGGAAAAAAAAACCCAACACTAAGAACACTAAAAAAACCAAAATTAAAAAAAAGGCAACTAAAAATATAAAATAATATTAGTATGCCACCACAAAAGCAAAATTACATTATGTAGAACTTTACAATGGCCAACCAATACAATACGGCTTTTGTAACAAGTCAGAATTTATACACCTAAACGAGATGCACTTCCATTCCTAACTTTGCATATAATGTTAAAAAATACAATATTATATGCTTTACATCCTACTGCAAATTGTTTGATACAGAATTATTGAAGACCAAACAAAGAATGCTAGTGGGATGATTGAACTGTAAAACCTAAAAGAAAGCATGGGTATTCAACTGCAAAGTCAGATGTTGTTCTACACAACAGTGCATCCACTCCTAGTCAGTATGAATTATAAACAGACATTTATATTATAACTGCATATAGCAATGTTAGTATCAAAAACACATTCAGCTGGGTGTTTTACATCTGGGTAGAAGTTGTCTACCCAGATGGCTTCTATCAGTTCAGCTTTTCTTCCCAGCTAAAACATTTTATTTTACTTTTTGCAAAAGTGTGACAGAAAAGCAGACTGAAAAAAACTGTGTACCCAAAGACAGAGAAAGAACCCCTAACTGATCACAAAGCACAAATTAGATGAAGACATACTACAACCAGGTGAACTAAGTGCATTATAAGACCACAAGGACCAGCAGCAGTTTCACAATCTAGTCACCCACTATCATATACGGATCGATCAGTAAAATCACTTTAAAAAAGAAAAAAAAAAGCTGAAGATTCTTTTAATATTGAAGTCTTAACTTACCTTTGACACCTACCTCGACACTCAACCAACGTGTAAGTTCTCTGCCAATAATATATTGACTCTTGTAACTTTTTCTAATACAATTATTCATCCCTTACAATTATTTAGTCCTATGGGGTTGAATTTTCACAGAATGGTTAAGGTTGGAACTCTGGAGGTCACCTGGTCGAATCTCCCTGCTGAAGAAGGGTCACCTAAAGCTGGTTTGCAAAGGAGTGCATCCAGATGGTTTTAGAGGATCTCTCAGGATAGTAACCTTGCAAACACTCAGAGCAACCTGTGCTGGTTCTTGACCATGGTGAAAACATTCAGGACAAACCTTTCATGTTCCAGTGTGTGCACATTGCCTCTGGATCTATTACTGGGCACCACTGAGTGGAGTCTGTCTCTATCTTCTTTGTATCCAACTTTCAGAAATTTACACACATTAGTACATTTTAGTCCCCTTTTTGTATAAACAGGAGCATATGTACAGCTATGTCAACTTTCATGATAGTAAATTTACAAACTCTGGTTTGTTTTCTGTTTTGAAGTTCATGTTTAATATTTAGTTATCCTTCAGTTACAGCTCATCACTCACATCAGGACACAAGGAGACAGAATGAAACTGCATTGAAGAAGTTCAGATTGGACTTTAGGAAAAGGTTCTTCACTGACAGGTGATCGGTCATCCCATCAGAGTTCAAGAAGTGTCTGGACAACACTCTTAATTATATGATTTAGTTTTAGGTAGTCCTGTGTGGAGCAGGGAGTTGGACTTAATGACCCTTATGAGTTCCTTCCAGTTTGAGAATTCCTACAGTTCCATTCAACATTTGCTGCACAATGACAGACTTGTGGCGTGCATCACTGTGTCGGCTGTACTTCCATCAGGCTCAGATCTGTGCTGATGTGCAGTAAGGACACAGACCTCATTTTACTAGATTGAGTCACTGCCTTACAGTACTCTGTAACCCACTCCCCAAGACAAAAAAACAAAATCAAATCAACAAAAACAATGGAAAAAAAATCAAATCAAAAACAACGATGAAAAACTGTATACATTCCCCACTGGATTGTGTTCCATAAATAGAAACCACTAGGACACAAGTCACACCTATAGGAAACTAATGCCTATTCATTTTAAAAGGACAAGGTTTTCAACTGAAAGGAGGAAGTTTAAAATTATTAATAAAGAAATATAGCTGCTTTCACTGCGACTGTAAGCATACAATCATGATACAAAAGTTCAGTGAGTTTCTACCTATCACTTAAGGTACAAGAACTGTTCATGCACACACAAGAACTATTCATTGCTCTCTCCTTATTCCCCTGAAGTTAGAAGGTTCACACAGCCAAACCAGACTAACAAACACATCTGGTAAATCCTGCTGACAGCTGAATCCATCACTAATCCACCTGTCTGCTTACAGCCAGATGTTGCTGTTCCTTTAGCACAAAAAGCTGAATTTGTTCACACCTCAGACAGATTCTCAGTTCAACAGCAGTCTGTCTTAATTGAGACAAAAAGCACGGCTTGCCATAGAAACAGCTGAAGTTTGGACACACTCCTACTAACTCCACTAGAGAGACCAACAAGCTCTATCAGAAAAAGAGTCCAGAAAGTTTAGGGGTTACAGGAAAGTCATTCAACCAAGAAGAAAAGTGAATGAGAGAGGGAAGAAAAAGGAAAAAGAAAATGAAAAAATAGAAACAAAACATGCAAAAAATTCCAAACAAACAGAACTCCACCGACATACACCACAGCTGACATACCCTATCAGCCTTGAGGTTCCTAAAACGCACAATGCACATCAGTATCTGAAGGGAGGACATCAAGAGGATGGAGCCAAGCTCTTCATCGTGGTGCTGAGCAATACAACAAGAGGCAATGGGCAGAAACTAATGCACAAAGTTCCATCTGAATCTGAGAAAGAACTCCTTTTCCATAGGGATGACTGAGCACTGAAACAGGCTGCCCAGAGAAGTTGTAAAGTCTCCAAAGAGACATTCAAAAGCCATCAGGACATAGTCTCAAGTAATGTGCTCTTGTGGACACTGTTGGAGCCAAGGGGCTGGACTAGATGACTTCCAGTGGTCCCTTCCAAACTTATCTATTCTATCCTGTAAAGCCTAAGACGTGTTGAAGAAGGTGAGAGAGAAGTACATTGTACGATGAAGGATTGAAAGCACAAGAGGTATGAGGACAAACTAGACAGAGAAGTCACTAAAGAGAGACCAGAGTGGAAAGATCAGCTGCAGCTGGCAGAAGGGGAATGCAGATCTCAGTCCTTTCCACAGCATACAGTGTGCAAATACCATGTTGCACTTGCCCTTCTACCAATAACAAATACTTGCAAGAATCCACTGAAAAGCTCTCATACCTCACCCCACATAAAGCTGCTAAAAGGGAAAAACTCATTGCTACTAATAGCATTCCATCAACTAGTCACAGATACAAAGCTAAAGGTTACAATGCAAAGACCAACAGAAGCACATCCATACAGTGAATCTGTTTACTAAGTATGATTTAAAAGGAATAATGAAAATACAGAAATAGTTGTAAAATCATTTATAAAGAGTTAAGAAACAGAATTAAAGTTTCTTATGCAATATTATAGAGAATACACACAAAGGAGCTGATGTACCTGATCCTTCACTACTTTTTTCCACACCACAGGATTTCTTTTTCATTCAAAGCAAAGAAGCTATTCAACTTTTCTTCTTATAATTTTATGTGCGTCTCTTATTAGACTCTATTTAAGCCATACTCTGAAGAGACTTAATTTCTTACTGGGCTTTTTTAAGGTTTCACAGCTGTACTATGTTAGCGTGCCACAAAAATTAATTTGTTTTTGCAACATGTTCACTAATTTTTCATAAAAATAAGTATTTGTCTCATTTCATAGATTACTAATGCAAGACACAGACTGAAGTTTAAGAACTAGCAACCAATTTTGCCTATACAGTCAGGAATTTAGAAGGACGAATTTAGGACACAACTTTTAAAGTATGCCAATTTATCCAGCACTGCATCTAAAACTAAAGCATCTGTTGAGCCAAGCAGAAGTAGTCTGGGTCTAGAGCCTGTCTCCCAGGAAATCAATGCACTACTAATAAGCTCTTGTGGGAAGTTTGGTTTAAACAGACTTGCCTGGGATCACAAGAAACAGACAGAAACAATGAATTCCAGTATCCCAAAGTGACATTCAATCATTCAAATTACTAGATATGCTTCTCCCTTTCCGCAGTCCCCTGTCAATTCATTTTACATTTTCCAGCTTTTGGGAAATATGTGCGCTGACTTTGATATGCTGCTCTAATTCCTAAATACAGTGGGTTGAAAAAAACCCCAACACATTATAACTAAAGACTACCATAACATATACTTAGAACGACAAAAATTAGTGTAAACTGTTACCATTTTTAAAAATAATTTGCAATTTTAATATTGTTTTAAAGCCTTTTTGTATGTAACACAGAAGATTCAGGGGGCAATGACCCATTAAGAAATAAAAGGTACTTTATATGCGCTTTTACTTGTATATACAACCCAATGGAGAACTTAGTACAGGCAACATTTGTAACTTTGAGGAACACTTTCAAAATGTTTCACATTCTCAAAGTACAGACCAGCTAGTCATTAAAAAAAAGAGTCCAGAATATTTCTTTCAAAAAATTGTACATCCATCAAAATCTCTTTTCTTAGTTCTTGGAAGCATTTCTGTAATTGAAGGAACTACGAACTGCATGATCCAAGCTGGGCAAATGGAAGACAAAACGCATCTCCTGTTTGTTGTCTCTCTGAAAAACTTCCCCACAACTCTTTTGAAGAGTTTATCATTAGCTTATCTATTCTTTCTTCCATTTCAAAAACCCAGGAAACCAAAAGTTATAGCCTTATTCTGACCAGTTCATACTCAGAGGAAGAAAAGCAAATGTAAACTTTATTTTGTACCATGAATTAAGCGAATTTGTCTCACTTAGATTTTGAAAAGCACTGGGTAGCACTTGGACTGTGCACAGACCATCCCTCACATAAGTTTTCACAAAGTGATGACACAAAAAGCTACAGTACTTCCATACACTTTGTTTCTGTGCTCAGGAACTAAACATAATGCTAGATCCTGAGCTACCAAGTAACAAAATTGACAAAATTATCAGAGAAAATATCACACCTAATGGCAAGCTGCCTAGCATCTCTGTACATTTGCCCCAAGACAAGTCTTTGAAATTTTACATAGGCAGATGCAGAAAAACTTAAAAAAA
>VWZV01015937.1:16066-37028 GCA_013397155.1 Irena cyanogastra | reverse complement strand
GAAAGAACCGGGCTCGCACACAAGTAGAGACCCAGCAAACCGCGGTCCCCGGCAGCTCTTCCCGCTGAGCAGCAGCGGCGCGGAGAGACCGAATCGGGCGGGGACGGGGATGTCCCCGCGCTCAGCCCGAGCAGCAGGCGCCCGGGGCGGCGGGAGCCCCGTGCTGCCCCGCGGAGCGGGGACCAGGCCGGCTGCCCGGGGCAGGGAGGGAGGGAGNTCTGCCCTCCCGCTCCCCCTCCACTCCCCGTCCTCCTCCAGCGCTGGCCGCGGAGCTCGGTCCAGGCGAGCGCCCCTCACGCCCCCGGGAAGGGAAAATGGAGCGGGGACGAGGTGGGGGTATCCGCGGCCGAGGTGCCGCGCTCCTTACCCCGTTGCAGCCGCCTCGCCTCGCTGGTCGCAGGCGGGTCCGCTCCGCGCTGCCGCCGCTCCGGGTTCGGAGAGGCGCTGCCGCCGCCGCCGCCGCAGCCAATCGCCGCCAGCCCCCTCCCCTTCCGCAGCTCGCCCCGGTCCCCCTGCCGGCTTCAAAATGGCGCCAACTCGTCTCCGGCTGCTCCAATGGAACCGCCGAGGGGAGCGAGCGCGGCCAGCGCGGGGCAGCAGCGCCCCCTGCCGGCCCGCGCGAGCAGCACCCGCGGCCCGGCCCGGCCAGAGAGGGGCTGAGGGTGGGCCCGAGCCGGCTCCCGCTTACGCGCGCTCTATGGGCGACTGAGGCAAGCGCTTCCCCAAAACGACGAATTACTGTTGTTACGATTGTTGTGAAAAAAATAAGGAATAAAGTCGCTTAACTGCGGAGAAAGAGCAGAAAAATTAGCATAAGTCACTCATCCAGCCCTTTGCTGTTGCTTCGGCGAGGTCAAGAGTTTGAGGGGTGCCCTTACAGGAAAACATAAACAGAAAAGCAATGTGGTTTCTTCTTGCCGCTACAGCGAAAAGGCTTCATTTATTGTAGAATCATAGAATAAGTTGGAAAGGACCCATAAGGATCATTGAGTCCAACATCTGGCCCTGCACAGCACCATCCCCAAGAATCACACCATGTACCAGAGAGCATTGTCCAAACTCTTATTGAGCTCTATCAGACTTGGTGCCGTGACCACTTCCCTGGGGACACTTCCATGGCCCGACTACCCTCTGGAAGAAGAACTTTCTCCTGATGCATCAGGACAGCATGTAAATCTTTAGAGGATTATGATTTAAAAAATACAAATCATGCTTAACAGATCCACTGAAATATACCCGCGGCTTTGTCTAGTGTGAGAAACACACTTCGACAGACTGTTGGCCAATACATTGTAACTAGTGGTTTAAATCTTTCAAAAGGCCCCCTCAAGCTTTACTTGCTAGTACATTGTACCCAGCATGCCTCATCTTCATTCAGTGCTAAACTACCTTTGTCTAATACAGACTACGTCAGCCCAACCAGAACTATAACATACAAATCAGTTTTCAGACCCCAAAACTCCCCTTGTTTGTTTTTTCATGGGTTTTTTTTGTTTGTTTTTTTTGGTTTTGTTTTGTTTTGTTTTGTTTTGTTTTTTCCAGTGACTTATATTTGGTCCACTCCTGGGGGAAAAAAAAAAAAAGAGGTAGATACATAAAAGAGAGGAAGGTTTGTCTTACAATTTTGTATTGGGAAGGATCCTGGACCTGGAGTCAAGATATAACTTTTTGATGCAGGTTGAACAATTTCCCCATAATTCTATCTGGGCTCACTGAGTATAAAACCTTAGGTCAGGGAGCACATCCTTTCCCAGTGGATAACTCGCAGATGTGTGCAGGGATACTTACAAAGCAGCAGAAAACTGAAACACTTTTTGAACTCTCTTAACACAGCTGCTGAAATTGCAAAACCCAGCGTATGACTGTGAAAGTAACCAGTGCACTGAGATGCTCCGTTTTGCTCCGTTTTTCTCATGGAACAGGTCACAGCAGCACCACTTCCAGCACCTGATCACGACGCCAGGAGCGGCGGACGCCCCTCGGAGCGGGACAGGGCGCTGAATAACGCGACCTCCCCCAGGCACGCTCCGCCCTTGTTTCCCGCCTGCACCGAGACCCTTCACGATTTTGGGAACCGGCATTTTAAAGTGACTCTTCACTCGTCTTTTTCCCACCCCGTCTCGGATCCGCAGTGGCGCGCGCGGCCCGGCGGAGGGAGCCCGTCCGCCACCGCCGCTCGCCCACCCGCGCTCGCCGCCTTGGAAAGCGCCAGGAAACAACGCTCTGCCTACGGGAGAGGGCAACACTCACCCACTCCCTTTTCCATGCGGTCCCACCCGGAAAGAGCTGCACAGTGCAAGCGGTGCCAGCCCTGGCTGTGTCCCGAGGGCAGGCTCAGCATTCCCCACGAGAAATGTTGCATCTCTCATGGAACTGGTGACTCTAAGCAGCCTTGCTAAATTTTAGGGGATTTGCGACCTCCTGAAAGTGCAGGCAAGTTGTGTCACTTACAGAAACTGTATACTTGAGAAAGATTAAAAATATTCGTGCAAAATAAATATTTTGCTTGCAGTAGGACACATAGGAATGTCAGTGCCACAGAACTTCCAGGGTGAGATCTTCTATGTAGAATCACAGAATCATTTAAGGTTGAAGAAGACCTTTAAGATCTCTGTGCCCAACCATTGATCCAGCACTGCCAAGTCCACCACTAAACCATGCCCCCAAATGCCACATTTACATGTCTTCTAAATACCTCTAGGGATGTGATGCCACCACTTCCCTGGACAGCCTGTTCCAGTGCTTGACCACCCTTTCAGAGAAGAAATTTTTGCTAATATCCTAAACCTCCACTGGCACAACTTGAGGCCATTTCCTCTTGTCCTACCACTTGTTACTCAGAAGAAGAGAATGATCCCCTCCTTACAACCTCCTTTCAGGCAGTTATAGATAGCAATAAGACCCCTGCAGCCTCCTTTTGCCCAGACTAAACAACCCCAGCTCCTTCAGTTACTCCCCAAAAGACTTGTGCTCCAGACTGTGTGTGCTGAAGACACTTTCCACATCTCAGTGTTTGAGTGACAATGATGAACATAGTCAAAGAACACCCTTACACACAGCAGTATTCTTCTCACAGCCTTCTGTCTGTAAAAACATTGTGTGAAAACAGAAGACTGCAGTGACAAGGGCCTTTTAGTCCCTACTTTATCAGATTGACAATGTCTCCCCTTGGATCATTTTAGTTTATCTTTCTCAATTCATTCTTTAAAATTGTTGTTTCCTTTCAGATCAGAACTGTGCACTGTACTCAAGATAGGAGTACATTGAGATTTCCCTCAGAGCAGCGAACTGCCTTCTGTCTTGCTCTCAGTACTATTCCTGATGACACCTTACATCTCTGTTGTTCAGGGTTTGTTTTGGGGGTTTTTGTTGTTTGTTTGGTGGGGGTGTTTTTTGGTTGCTGTTGCAGTTTCAGTTAAAGATTTCAGAGAGCAGACATCAGGAACTTCAAGATTTCATGAACTTAGACTTCTAGGTTTGACAGGTAATTCCATGCTTTACCTTACACTGATCTGCTTCTCAAAGCCTATCTTTTTACCCACCCCCTTTTGTGAGGCCTCCTGGAGTTCCTTACACCAGCACAGCATCTGATTACCTAAAAGAGTTTAACATCATGCAAGTGTCATTCCGTGTGCATTCCCTTTTCTGAGTCACTAATAAAAATCAAAGATTGTTGCATAAAACAACATAAGTAAGCCCAAACATTTCTGGGAGAGAGATTTGCTGACTTTTCTCCACCTGAGAAGTAACCAAAAGTACTCTCTGCTTCCATCTTTCAACCATATTTCCAACTCAGCATAGGACATTTACTTCAATTCCATGACAATTTTGTTTGACAACTTTTAGTAAGAAAACTGCATAAATGCTCTTTAAAAATACAAGTATGTTCCCTGGTTTGTCCTTGTCCATGCAATTCCTGACTCACAAACCTGCCGGAAGTCCATGACTGTGTCACTGTCCCCTTCACAGAAACTACACCGGCCCTTTCCCAACACATTGTCTTTATCCATTGACCCTGTAATCATACTCTTCTATGGTATTGGCCTTTCAGTGTAAGTAGGAACAACTGTTAAGGTAATATTGGGTTTGTGAAAATGATACTTTTGTTTCCAGCACAGATAAAACACTTGCCTTTGTTTCTCTTTTAATCGTGACTCTAAAACAATTGCATCAAAAATATTTTACTAGTAGAACAATTCAGATTAAATATATGTAATTTATATACTGAGCCCTTCACATTGGACGGGGCTTTTGACATGTAGGAGGGAGGCTTTCTGCTTGCAGGCATAGTGATTTGTCTCAGAGGAAGAAAAAATTGTTCATTTATTGGTGTTCCTCTTCAATTAAATAGCTGATACTATTACAAACATGAGTTAACTTTGCAACTAATTTTAGTATCTCCTATGTCTCTTAAGTAATTTGCAAGGAAGCCACATGGAAACAGTAACTTTAGATGACTGGAATTTTTAGATTCTTACTGTCTGTGTGTGTGCTGTTTCCAACACTGTCTCCTTGTAAACAGAAATCAAACAGCTGAATAAGACATTGATGCTCAGAATCTATTAGCTTCAATATATGTGCAATATAAATTCTGAAGTTTAAAAGTACCACTTTCATCTTAGTGCCAACAAGTCTGATTCTACCAGAAATACCTATTTGTGCCTGTCTTGTTACTGTTTTCTAATAGGAAGAGTCATTAAGTACTATATTGAAATTCACAAAAACAAGCAAACTAAACCGAACCAAACAAAAAGCAATAAGAACAAAACTAGAGAGGATATGAGAATGTGATGTTAGTCTTCAGGGTGAGGACTGCAGAAAGCCTTTCACTCCACCTACTCATCTGCTTTCTTTCTTTAATCTTAATGACACCATTAAGATTAAATGACCTGCTAAAGTAAGTCAGTCTATTAAAGCAAGAAGCATTACCCCATCACAAAACACGTCCTCACGAGTCAGCTGTAGATGTATCTTTATCTCCAACTTCTTTCTAAAGAGGTCATTGCCTATTTGGAGATGTGCACATGAAGAGAACAATAAAATGCTTCATGTTACAGTAGCTAAAGAAGCAAAAACGTCATTTAGATTTTTAATGTCCTAAAACAGGATTTGTCTCTTCACTGCAGTCTGGAAGCGATGGTGCATATTTTGCTACTAACCAGGGCATCCTTCATGTCTTAACAAATCAAACCATCTTCCCATCTGATAGGAATAGGTTAGAGAGCATTAATACACAAACCTTATATCTTCTAAAACAAGTTTGTTATTGGGTTTTTTAATTTTTTTTTTTAAATTCTAGTATGAAGTAACAGCTTTGCTGCTAAATGTCATGGAATCTTTTTGCTGACCACATTTGCACAAAGTATTCCTACAATTTACCATGAATATAACCTCTGGAAGCCAGCATCTAAAAAATCACAGTAGTAAGGGGAAAAAATTTATTCTTCCCTTGGTACCTTGCAGATAGGTATGACAGTAGTGAATACAATAGTGAATTAGTATTTTGGGAGCCTGTACCAGCAGTCTTTCTCTTTCCCTGGTGATTAGCTCAGTTTGTCACTGAATTAAATTAGTTTCTCCTCGGAGTTACCTATAATTGATTTAAGCGCTCTCCATCCTTAATTGAGATGTAGGATAGGAGGTGGGAGAGGATAGTACATAACTTGAATATTCTTAAGCAATGCCATTAGCAAAACAAAATGGGAAAAATTTAAGAACTTAAAGTTGTATCTGTAAAGTGAGCATCTCAGTAGTTCAGCTTTAAGAAATCAAATAAAAGTAATTTCAGGTAAAAGCTGAGTGGCTAAAATGAACAAGTATTTGACCAAACAGAAAGGATGTCAATATGGACATAACTAAGCACTTAGCACTAAACTTTTGTAGTATTTGATAACTTCTTCCCTCTTGCTTAAACATTAGTATATTAAGCATTAAATACTTGAACATATTCTGCTCTGTAAAATGCTGGGTATTTTTTAGTTGCTATATCTGGTGCTTTCTTTCTTCTACTCACACTTATTGCTTTTACCATTCCACTGTCTGCCCTCTGTTTAAAGCTACTTACTTTAATGTCTCATTGAATTTCAGTCAACTGAAGGCATTACACTCAGTCTCATTTTTATGTAAATAGGAGATGCTATTTAGAGAGTCCCACAGACTAAGCAGTGACTGGACCTTCACCTTGAGTGTCAGCTTCCTAGAAACTCCCCATGCTCTACTTTGAAAGACATGAATTGTTCGGGATCCCGTTTCCTTGGATGGCTTTCACAACCCAAAAGCTCAGCTTTGTTGTGGGCCAGCAGTTGTTATATTGTCTAGAGCATTCTGTCTTAAAAGTTAAACCTCACCATTCTTTTTGTTCTGTTTTGCTGTAGCACTTGAGACCTAAATCACAGAATATGTGCCTTACAGTCGAGAAAAAAAATTCTACGTATCATGCAGATTTTCGGATTGAAATCATTAAATGAAAGGTTTCAAGAACCTCCAAAATAAACTAACTAGGTGTTACTTTTATTCTTGCCCCACTATTCTTATCTCCAAAAGGTACCAGAAGGAAATCAAATAACAATATTTAAATTACAAACTAGTTATATAATAGTCAAAGAAATACTAATCTAGCCATGGCTTTAACATCACTTGCTACAATCTGTTGAATATATAAAATAATACTCCTATCTCACATAATCAGGAGGCTACCTGGAATTATTTTTTTATTTGTAAAAAATATATAACTTTATCAAAACTCTAATTCTTAAGTTAATTTTCAAGCTAAAGTTTGAAAAAAAAAAACCAACTCCATATTATTTGTGGAAATTAATAAGTAGAAAGCTCTTACTGTATTTTTACCACTGAAACTTTGATGTGACATTTACATATCAGAATTCCTCTCTGTCATATAAAAGCTTAAAAAATATAATATATATTCCTTTCTGTCATATAAAAGCAAAATAATTTGGCAAGCAACATTCCTGGTTTGTTGAGTAAACCAGTTCTCTTAAAGTTCACCAGAATTTCTCCCTAGAGATAGTTCGATTTAACGTCAAAGAATTATGCAACAATATTTCTTAAATCATCTTGAAGCCTCACTTTTTCAAACAATATTTAGTAGAGTGACAAGACAATTTATGACCCAAGGCCCTTTAGAAAGAGGCACGATTAAATCTAAGTCTGTAACTAGTCCTCTTGAACTCAAATAGATGCTATATTTAAATGTTACTAGAAGAAGAAAGAGCACTCTGCTGTGTCAAGTCTGATAACGAGATCACAAGATCTAAATGACTGCACTATCATTCCATACTAACCCTTAAACATAAAAGCCAGTCTCAAGTAGTGCCCATTGGATATTTTTTCCCCCTTTTGATAACAGATTTAATTAAGATTCTCATCATTCTGTGAGAATCTTAAATTGGTCTATCTTAAATTTGTCTGCTCTTTTCTATTAAAAGGCATAACACAGGCATTTACTGTTTCACTAACAAATATTTAATTTTCTGAGTTAATATTTTTATGCCAGCTACCTTCTTTTTGCTGAGTTATTTTGGAAAGTTTTATCTAAAATGTTTCTGGAAGCAAATTTAATGGAAACCTTTCCATACACAAAAGAATAGTATGATATTTTTATTAAAAATTCCCGGTTCTCAAACGAGAACAAAAGCCACCAGTTTAGAGGAGGCAGGACAGCAATTAGGCAACACCATGGGCAGGAAAGAGTAGCAGAAGCACTTTCTCTGGCAGGAGTTTCATTTTAGTTTGGTTTACCTGTAATTTGAACTTGCACCTTAAAGCTTTGTTTTCTACAGAACCTGAAATTGGGCCCACGCAGAAGAAAAAAGTGCAACAACTTAGATTGGTACAAGTATCAGAGATCTCTGCATTGCGTTTAAAGCATCAACTGTACCAGTGAACCATAAAGGAATCAGGATGATCCTCCAAAGTGGTCAGTTGCTATCTTCCCTCTTTACTGTAGGAAATCAAATGCAAAAACTACTGTGAGAAAATGCTCCATTTGCAATTTCAAACACTCAAGTTCCATAACATCAAAACTCTTCTTTTTTTTTTTCTTTAAAGAACATTACTCACTTCCCGTATGCATATAAATTGATGTGATCTGTAAGGTTCAAATCAACTTAAACTTACAAGACACTTGGAAAACTGAATCAAAATCTCATTACATAAGGTGGAAATTTTTCCTTTCACTCTTTTCTTAGATCAGTTAAAGCCTACAATTCATCACCTATTATGAAGGTGATGTAATAAAAGTCTAGGAACACAGGAATAGATAATTTTTCATAACATGTTATCTATGCAATAACACTATCTCACTCTAAGATTTTTTACGCCTGTGAGACACTTCCACCACAATCATAGATGCATGTTACAGGAAGCGTGGTTTGGGTGACACATAGTAGTGCTACATGGTAGCATTCTGAGTTACTTTAGAAACATATGAAAAAAATGAAAAAATGAAATTATAAAATTCACACTACTCTGAAAACAAAGAAAAAAACGTGATCTCTTAATGCTTCTTTGTAAATATTTTCACTGTTACAGTATTCAACCTCTTGGACACTGCTGTTACCTACCTTATCAGCTTCTCCTAACAATGTTTCCAATAGAACTTTCCTTATGATATAGTGCAGGACAAGGAATATGGGGGAATATGCAGCTTTGTCTCAAGCAAGAGACTACCCAAGTGCTACATGATTCCCACGTAGGAGCTGTAGCAGCTGTAACAGGATCATCAGGGAAAGTCTATTTCATTATACTCAATGAGGTTGAAAAAATGACATTAGGGTACTGCCAGTTGTAACATGTGGCTTATTTAATTAGGTACAAGCAATGGGAGAACTCCCCAAATTAAATACATCTGAGACAATTACTACATACACAACATTAATGCTTGAGAGCTCTGATCTCCAGATATTACCTTCAAAATCTCCATGTGCAGCACTTTTACTCTCTCTAAATGGTTAGCTTGGGTGTTGCATGACTCAGCCCGTGTAGGAAAGTATGTAATCGCTATTACATATGAAAAATAGTGGCAAACTGGGAGATTCACTTCAACAGCTCACTTCTGATCTAGATTAAAATGCTAGCGAAGACACAGCCATACCTTCCAAAAAAAACAAGGCCATTACCCGGCACAAGAAAGGAGACTGTGCTATGGTTGCAGGGCTAACTGGAAGGAATGCCTGGCCAGTGGATTTGACCAGTTTTCTTTCTACCATTTATAGCAATTAAACTAATTTAAATGGCTTTAAATCATATAGTTTAAAACCTTCATAATCTATTTGGGTGATGTGAAAGAATAAATGTTGCATGTATTTAGAATGGGCGCATTGCTTACTGGAGCTCGTGTGGACTAATGAAATTTGGGGAATTACTGTGACAAGACTGAGGGTTTTTTTAGGAAAAATGTGGTTTGCCTTGCATAGTATCACAAGATTTGGGGGAAAAAAAAAGTAGTTACGTCATATTAAAGTTTTACTTTATACACGCAGGAGGGAAAGTTGCAAATCGACGTTAAATACAACACACGCCTAAGAAACTTAGGCGGCTTCGACACTAGGGACAATCCTCACCGGGACCCTGTTGGTGCTCCCTCTCAAAGAGCAGAACGCTGCCCAAAGCAAACGGCCCGGCACGGGGCGCATCAGCCCGCGCAGGAGGGTGAAACAGCCAAAATCCCACCCCGGGCTGGCGCCGGGCACTTCCCGCCAGGCAGAGCGCGCGGCCTGGGTGGGAGGGGGGAAGGCTCCGCCCCTCACGGCCCCACGCGCCGGGTGAGGGGGCAGCGGGAGGCGGCGCCATTTTGGCAGCGGGGGGTCGCAGGTGCTGCCCGTCCCGAGGCCGGGAGCCGCTGCCTTGAGGTTCGTCTCCTCCCCCGCGTGTGGCTGTGGCGGCTGCTGCTCGGCCAGGCCGCGAAGGGAAGTCGCTTCTCCTCCGCCACCACCGCTGCTACCACCGACCTGTGCCACCGCCGGGCCGGGATGGCGGTGTCAGCGCCCAGGAGCCGGCAGCTGCTGAGGTTGTGTGACGTGGGCGCCGCGCTGAGAGAAGTGTTTGTGTGTGGGGGAGAGGAGTGGGCTCTGCACAGTGGGGAAGGGAGGGACGGGGCGGCTGATACACCTCCCCGAGGCATTGAGACCGGTGGCTGGGCCTTCGTCTCGGACACGGCGCTGCCAGCCCGGTGTGGGAGCAGCGCCTGCTTCCCCCGCCTCCCACGTGTGTCCTGGTGCCGTGTGGGGGGCGCTGGGCTGTTCGCCTCGTGACCGCCGTACCCACTGTGCAGGGAAAGCCAGCTAGTTCCCCTGTCTGTAGGTTCTGCCAAACAGGCCTTATTTTTCCGTTTGGGAAAGGTATTGTACAGGTGGAGTTTAAGGCCTTGAGTTAGTTAGTTGATTGAATCTTCTGTATGTTTCACAGGTCAATTAAAGTGGTAAATAAGTCTGGCATCCCCGTGTGCTGACTCAGGTTCAATGCTTACAACCAGTTATTTACAGAAAAGATACAGACCCGAACTTGCCCCATTCAAGAGGTAAGAGTGTCAGAGAGACTGCACTTTTCTGAAGCATACTTGCTCTGTCCTCGCCAGGACATAGGTGGATATGCTTTTGCATGCAACTTCACTCACTCCAAGGTTAGTGAGGGAAAGTCTGTTAGAGATTAGCAGAAAGGATATTCCAATGTGGGACAATCACAGAGCTGCATTTTCTGTTATTGGAGATCTTGTCATGCAGCAAGTGTTCACATTTACTGTGTCAATTCCACATCAGGAAATAGGGTCTGCTTAAACACTGTCCCAGAAGATGAGGACCTAGAAGCTAATAAAGTAACTTTTTTTACTCCAATACTGTTTTTGAGCAGAGGCAGAGGAACTTTTTTTTGGTAGATGGGGATAGACTCAATGATTAGTAGGAATGTCATACTTGCTTTCTAATGTACAAAAATGAAGAGCAAAGAAGTGGGACATATGCATTCAGCACATAAATCTTGAGAGAACATGGTACCAGTTCTGAGGAATAGAGGGAGTTGCATGGCCATGTTTCTTCCCCTTCTGACAGTAATGTTTTCTTCCAGGTGCTAAGATCGAGTGCGGACAGTAACATCTCCTTGGTTTTGCCAGTTTGAGATTGAGAATGGCAGGTTTCTCTTCCTTTGGATGGTAGGTGAGGAAGTGCCTAGAGTAACACTTTTTCTTGTCAGTTTTGCAAGTGAGAATGTTGGGATAATGGTTACTTACAAATCTTCTATAACACTACCTACAGATCCTTTTCACATAAAGAAAAAAATTATTTTCTTATCCAGCATGAATGGCATGTGACACTTGTTAATATTTAGTCCTGGAAAATTGAAATGTTTCAGAAAACAGTAGAGTAAACCTTCCAGTAGGAGTTCTTTTGTGTTTGAAACTGCATTTATTTGGAGAGGAAGAATTTGCTCTGTATTGCATACTGTGTATACTTCAAAATCCAATAAATTCTGACTAATAGATGGATGTTGGCATGTCATAGTGGTTAGTTCCATCTTGCTTTGTAATAGCTTGTCTCTGAACCTGTCTAGAACTAAGTGGTTTAGTTCTTAGAATGCGGTCTGTTTGGGACAGGGAATTTTTTGTGTGTGTGTTTAATTTTAGGAGACATGCAAGCAAGTGATCTTGGTCCCTAACAAAAGTCTTTAGTAGTTCCAAAATCAGAACCAAAATAACAGATTGCAGCTTTGATTCTAAGTCTTACTTGACTAGTTCTAAATTACAAATGCCACTCAGCACCTGTTTGATTGGTGTTAAGTGAGTTAGTTGAGTTTGGTTCATGTCAGAAGACAGTCCTCGTAGTTGAAGTATTTGCATTTTTGTTGGTCATAGTAGTCATATCAGGCATCAGTTTGTGCATTGGAAATTAGCATATGCTTATCTTTAAAAGAGATTTCAGACACTTGGCAGAATAACAGCTGGTAGAGAAGTGTAGTAACATAGATCAGAGATTGTTGATGCAATTAATTTTTCAAATAGTCACATTTTAAAAGCATGATTTGTAATTGATTTAAGGTGTATCTTAAAATGTGACTGTTGGACTGATACAGCACTAACATAGTTTTTTGCTAAAGATGAGTGATAAGTAGTGTAGCAGTCTTGTTTAAATCATACTTGTGGTAGGTGATGTCTATTTTTCTTCTGGGTGACTACATGCTAGTTGTGACCATGGAGAGTATGATGTCAGGCCTGAATAACTTCAGCTTTTTTATACTTTACTTTAAAAATGTGCATGCTGATAATGTATTCATTCTTTTTTCAAAGATGCTTCATGCTGAAAATGCAGTAAGGCTCTTGGAGAGTCAGGACGACATCAGAATTGAACCATATTCTAAAAGAATGAAGTCAACAGAAGGGACTTGTGAGAAACTCCCTGATGATGATGCCGAAGGTACTCAGAAGAAAGAGGATGTTGAGAGAAAATCAAGTGGCTGGATACCTATGTGTACCTTAGATAACCAAGGGCAACATGAAATGCAGAAGCTAGAGAAAATACCTACTGGTGTCTTGGGATCCTTTAATGGAATTCTCCCTGAAAACAGTCCAGTGCTTAGTCAGCCAATTGATTTAGAAACTGTGCAGAATATAAATCCTCCGTTTACATCAATAAATGACTCTAAAGTAGAAGAAGAGAAGGACCCTTTTATTATAAATAATGCTGGTGAAGATAATATTGAAGAAAGCAGTACACCATTCTCAGTAAATAGAAATGAATCAGATGAAGACTTTTTTACAAGCAAAGATTTTATAGGACCTATTTACAAGCCTGCCAAAAGTAATGAACAGGACAAATCTGGCAATTGCAATGAATGTAGGAACACTGGAGGAGATGAGAATGAATTACATGAAAACAGATGTAAAAGAAAGGAGGCGAAGAAGATGCAGGCTGTTTCTGCCACTGTACCAGAAATAGATGATGAACTGGATCAGTTCTATAAAGAAATTCACCAGCTGGAAAATGAGAATTTAGATACTAATGTTCAGGAAAAAGAAACTGCAATCTCTGAGGAGCAACACTCTCCATTTAACTCTAGTCAAAGCTCACAAGAGAATTATCAACCTGTACTTTTGGGCAGTCCACACTCGTTTTATGAGAATGGACAGTGTTTGGAGGAACAAAGCAGTCAGAAAACAAACAGTGAGCAGCAGTTAGTTGTGGAAACAGGTGGGTGGAAAACTGAAAATACCTTTAATGGCCAAGTAGATACTTGGAACTGCTCAGTGCCTGAATTCAGACCTGCTTGGCAGACTAGAGCATCTTTCAAAAAACCTCAGGGATCTTTTCCTCCTAGATTCAACCATCACTCCCACTTTCAGATATTTGATCACCCACAACGAATCCCAAGTGTTCCCTCTTCTCAGAATGGGGGACTTCCTTATGAAAGTTACCATAGAAATACTGATGTCAACAGTCATGGTCCATTGCTTGATCAGAATACCAACTGTTCTGGTCCTGCTGACATCCATACTACTCAGGTCATCAGGAATGGGAATAATGATCAGAATGGACTCCAAAGTAATGGTTTCTGTGAAACCAGAGAAGAGTGTTGGAAGGATGCAAAAGCTGACAGTACAGAAGGAATGCACAGCTTTTCTTCATTGCAGTTATCTGAAGAAAGATTCAGTTGTTCACAGAAATTGCTTCTCATCTTAAGAGGCCTTCCAGGTTCAGGGAAATCAACACTTTCTCGGTAAGTGAAGACTTAAAGCTTGCGAAGTTCATTCAAGTAAAATTTTTAAAGAGTTTAAATCTGTCTGTAAGCACTAAGCAAACCTTTTAGTTTGTAAATTAGACTCTTAAAATGCAGTAGTTTAAAGCTGTCATTTGTACTTAAGGAGTGCAAGTGACAGTAAATATTAAAAAGATTTACGTGGGGGTTTTGCTTTCTTCAGAGTTTAGATGAACAGGAGCTCCTCTGTGTTAAATTTAAAATGTTGAGCATCCATTAAATTGGATTTTCTTTTATTCTGAAATTTTCTTTTATTCTGAAATTTTCATATTAGTATGTGATAGTCTGCTACTTTTTAAAAATTCTTACATTCTCTAATTTAAAAAAAAAACTTCCCATCAAATCTAACAATGTCAATTTGACTGAGCCAGAAGTCCTTTTTAATGCCCATGGAAAAATTTTCAAAGGCCGTTAGAAGAATGCTGCTACTTTGAAAATACTTGATTTTGGTGTATTGAAGAAACCGAGCATTATCTCATTCCCTTTTTTCGTAGTGTGGTCTGTCAATTGCTCTTCCTTATTTGTGAACAACGCACAATAAAAGTATTATTTTTTCTTCAAAATATACTTGTTGAAGTCGGACAAGGTTAAAAACAAGTGCCACCTCCAACTTGGATTTTCCCTTTGTGTTTTTTGGCCTATTTTAAAAACCACAAAAAGTGGACAGAGCACAAATGCTACCTGTATTAAGTGAAAATAAGTTTCTCTTGTCTATGTAAAAAAAGAAGTTGCTGAATCAGTACTTACTGATTGAGTTTCATCCAGAAACTCCATCACAGATAGCATGTCTTCTGTAGTTACGTCTGTTGTATGTGAAGAGTCTGTGAAATAGACACAGCAAAGGAGTAATATTCTATTATTGGATTTTTCCTGGTATTTAGGAGACAGTCTTCTCCATATTACAGCTAGAAATCTCTAATAGGTATTCTTCTTATGTTTCAGTAGTTTTTGCTATGATTTTTTGTAGTTACTGATTGCTGTATTTTGCAGACTTGCATTTTTGAAGCTGCATATCCCGATTTGGTATTACTGCAATAATTCCTTTAATATGTGAAGGCAACATAAAACATTTTAAAAATAACCTGTGGAAAAAATGCTGCCTCACTCAGTTTAGAGATTGGATAATACTTAATATGAAGATACCAAATATATTTGGTGTTTTCCATGTTTGCTAAATTATCTCTAAATCTTTCTCTAAATATATGACTCATATTATCTGAAAAATTCTAAATATCTTCAGGTTTTCAAGAATACATATTTATGCTTTTTTAATCTCTCATTAGTGAGATCAGTTACTAATTTTGTTCAGCAGATGGGAAAGTGGACACTATGAGATCAAGGTTAAGAATAGTTACCAAAAGTGAGTACATAATTTGAACAGCATGGGGCTTGTTTTTCGGTGTATTCAATTACATGCAGTTTCGTATGTTTAGTGCTTGGTTGCAATTGTTAATTCCCATGAAATCATGGATCTTGGATACCTTGGGAAAGAAACATCCCAGAATTAATGGGTGCCGATAGGGAAACACCTTTATTAACAGTTAAGTTTTAATAAACATGTTTTTTTTCTATGTAACATCATAGAATTCTGCAGTGTAGACTAGGACAGCAATGATGTTGTATCTGATGTCATATTGGTACCCACAGGTATCTTTGCAGATGCAGCATTTTTGACACCTGCAGACAAACCTTTACCATTTGTGCCCATAAAATAACTGTGAAGGAAAAGCAGAAAACTGACATTGTCTTTGTGGATCAGCACTAGAGGGGAATGAGGTGTATCTTGCAAGTGGGTTTCCCAAGTGGGAAATGACAGCAGAGCCAGTAGTGAGACCTTGGAATCTCAGATTTCTGTTTGTGTTTCGTGCTGAGTGAGAGTTTTTAAGTACAGACACTTTTCTTCCTGCTCACAAACTTCACTTGGGTCTGTCTCAGATCTTCCACTGAAGTTTGTTTTTTGTTGGAATTACGGGCGCGTTTCTTGGAAGACAGTAGTGAATGTGAACTAGTCCATTGTTCTGCTTGAAGGAGGCATGTCGCCATCACTGGATCAGGTCAGGTATGTCTTTGTCGGGCCTGAGCTTAAAAATACCGCAGAGATTTCTGTGATCTCACTAAACTTCTCTATTGCAGTACAAACCACCTAAATAAGGAAGTTGTTCCTGATCTCCAAACCGAAGTTCGCAAGCCATAATTTGCATGTCCTGTGTAATGACATTGTTGTTACATGATAGAATATGGCTCATCTTTGCAGATCCCTTCTGATAAGGGAGATGTTTATTCACTGTAATACATTGGCATCGGACCTGTTACTATCTCCACTGCCAGACTAAACAAGTCCAGCTGCTATTAACCTCTCCTTGGAGACTGTATGCCCTGTAGGCATCTTGGTAGCCATCTGTTCAGCCCTCCCATGTTTTTCAGCATGTGTTTTGAACTGGGAAGTCCCACACTGGACTCACTTTCAGAATTGACAAGAGCCAGGTAAAGTGTGGGTGATACCTTCTCAGGTGATCTACTGGCCACGCTTTCTCTACTAAAGCCCAGGTTGTGATTGCCCTGCCTTTGATGAGAGTACACCGTTCACTCATCTCGTTTGATGTTACCTGTAATCCTCAGACTCTTTTCAACAGAGCTGCTCAACCACTCACTTTACTGCCTGTGCTGAGGCTTAGGTTTCATCAGTTGTAGAACTTTACTCTTTCCTTGTTGAGCTTCCTGGTGTTCTGCTTAGCCCAGTTCTCAGGTTTCTCTGTGGCCTTCTGTTTGGTGTCATCTGCAGATTCTCTGCCTCATCGTCCAGGTTTATGATGAAGATACTGAAAATGTGGTGTTTCTGTATTCTTTGTTGTTCCCTGTTACTGGCTGGGAGATGATGTTGGAAGCTTTGAGAATTTCTGAGTATGCTGCATTCATCACTCTGTCCTCATTGACGAATGCACTTATTTCATCAGAGAGTGTGTTCTGGTCAGTAAGGAATGATTTGTCTGTTGCAAACCCCACACTGGCACTTCCTGGTTACCTTAATTTCCTTAACATGTTTGGAAATAGATTCCGAGGATGCACTCCATTGTTTCCAGGACAGAGCTTAGGTGAGGTTAAGCAGCTATTAGTTCTTTGGATGTTTGTCTTAACTTGCCTTAAATATGAGCATAACATCAGCCATTTTTGGCTCATTGGGGAACTCCCCTCATCTTGTGGATTTATTTCCTGTGTCCACCTGACTTAGACAATCCTAGCCCCTGAGGCTCATAAGAAATTCTGTTTCTTATCCATCCATTTCCATTTTTGTTTTCCTGTTCATATCCACTCGTGGCTTTTGGTCTGTGCTCACTAACTCCATATCTGCTTCTAAATACTAAATTGATTTCTTCAGTTCTGTCTCCATCCCATTTCTTCCCAGATTTATCTTCTTCCTGTTTCAGTCAGTGGTATTATATCCCTCCCAACTTCATTATACCAGTGTCTTCCCTCTGCTTCACTCTGCCTTGGCCCTGTTTCCTAGCTCTACTGCCAGTACCAAGTTGCTTGTTCAAGTGTTTATACCACAATGCTTCCCGTGTCCTCCTATTTTAGGCCAATTTTGTTCCTTCTGTTGATACTTTTGTGTTGGGAGAAATACGTTCTCCCAAATGTGTTCTTATAATGCAGTATTGGTCCTGAATCAGCTTTCTGCCACTGCCAGATTGTTCTGTTCAGGATTGGGTTTACTGCCGTGAGAATCATGCGTTCTTTTCACTACTATTTGCTGTGCACATGACATTTTGAAGTTGTATACCTTGGGCAGATTTACAAAAAGTTTTTGCAGGTCAAACAAATGCATGTATTTTGTCAGATTTCACTTCTTCAATCCAAGGCTTCTCAGAGAAAAGCTTGGAATAACAAAATACTATACAAATGCTTTATTTTTTCCTTGGTTTTGGAAGAGATTGAGCATTTAGCTAAAAATGTTTGAAAACAGTTTGGCCAGACAGATACCCATTCAATGATAGCTTTAGCCCAAGGAACCAAAGTCTGCTACAATTAGAAGTAGATGATAATATGATCTTACAATCCTGGGAAAAGTTACAGGAAAAGAGACTTGTATTTTTAAAATATTTTGCTACTGAAGTTGGCAGCAGTTGCAATTTGCCTTTTCTCCATAAATGCCTAAGCATTAATTTGAATAAAAGAGAGCTTAACGAAATTGAAAGAACAAATATTGGTGTAATTTAAGAAGTCTGTTTTTAATTAAATCCTGTAATATATAAAGACAGTTATCTTTCTCTGGGGCCATTCTTCCTCAGAGCAAAATCTTCTGAAGGGAAGAGTTAGAATTGGTGTTTATAGATGAATATAGGAACAGTGGTGTGCTGTTGTAGCTAATTATATATTTATTTAAACAGTGTTATAAACAGTGCTTTTAGAGGAGCATTTACACAGCTCAGTAATGCAGCATATTTTGAAACTATATTTAGTTATTGCCTACTTTTTTCCTCATCCACAATATGGTAGCTATTTTAAATAGATGAATTATTGGATTTTGAATTATCTTTTTTAATATAAAATCATTTATCAAGGTAGGCTAACCAGGATACATATTTGGGGAATGTTTTAGTTTTGAAGAAAAAAGATTAGTGTGTGTGCATGCCTGCACACATGCATTGAAAAAATGTGTATGGGTTTGCTGAGTAGTTAATATTTTGGTTTCAGCGTGAGATTTTTCTATGTCAGGATAATAGCTTCTATTAGATCAGGTAGCATTTCTGGAAAAAGTAGGTGAGCTGCTTTAATTTCAGTGTTCTACTGTGTTCAAAGGTGGTGTTTACCTGGAGGGGAGGTTTTGGGTGAAAAAGATGTATGAGCAGTTGGATAATATGCTACTCATTTGAAGCGTGTGCACATACTGACTAACCTGTAATTTGACTCTCATTAGAAATACATTTATCTTTTTTTTTTCATCTCTTAAAAGTGGAATATAATCTCTGTGGGGTTTAGATAGTAATGATGCTTTCTACAGATACAGTTTTTGTTCTTTCTGTTCTCTAGTTCAAGGGTTTGGGATACATTTTATTTCCAAACACATGTTAGAGGTAAATTAATTATTCGGTATGATGTCAACCCGTAGTTTTCTGCTTTGAATTTTAAAAGTTTAAATACTGGGAATTCTGAAAGAGATAATTGTCAGACTTTTAAGATGTTATGTTCTATGGTTTAATTTCACAATTTAGAAAGGGATTCCAGTCATTACTGTAGTATCTGAAGTTTCAGTTCATAAACTCATTACTTTGTGATAGCTTGTGTGTTGTGTATGGGGTAAGGGCTCTGTTACTCTGGCCTTTTTGGTAACTACTTTGCCTTCTCAAATTCTCTGGGTTTAGGATTATTGCAAATACATTTTACTATATTAAATCTGTCATTTCAGTTATATTGGTTCATTAACAATTGTGATGTATTCTGAACTTCGAGGAATACTAACAAGCTATTTCAAGAATACACTTTGTTAATGGGTTTACAAGATTTCTGAACCCTTGTCACTGTGTTTCATAAATTGCTACTACTGATGTTTGGAAGATACAACAAAAGAATTCAAGTAAATGAGTTATTCTCCAGAACATGAGCAAATAGAGTCAGTTCTTAGAAATAAAAATGAAAATCAATGTCTCATTAGTGTTGTTTTGTCAGTTCATATATTCTTATAGAAACCTGATGCTCAGGCCCCTAGGAACTGTAGGGGTCTGTCCATCTACTCAGCCACTAGAAGAATCCCAGATATTATTTGCTATCTTTTTTTATTAAGGCAGATGGTTCTTTAGGATATATGTATATACATTCAGCGCACAATGAGTGAGTGTGGAAGATGGATCCAGTTTTCCTACCATTATTAATTGGTAAATGTAGAATACTGTAAATGAGAGAATTGAGCCATGCGTGAAATCATAGCCAAGTAACTTAGTGAATATAAATTTGTTAAATATTTTATACAAGAGAGGAAGAGGGATAAAAAAATGCTGCTGTGTGTGGTGTATGATTTACTGGTTCCATTTGATCTATTTAGAACAAAAATAGATGATTAATCCTTCTGTACTCTTCTAAACCAGTGTAATAATACATACCCTATTGAAAGATCTAGGCTCTAACAAAACCAATTATTTATCAGTGTTCAAATAAAGTGGCTGCACTTTAAGTGTATCATGCTCTGCTTTCTCAAATAGCTTTGCTATTTGTCCTGAAGCAGTCATAACAGGCCTGCTCTTGCTGACAGGTGGCAAAACATAGCAAATTCCTTGTGTAGGAATTACATTTAAGTGGCTCTTCCTGCAGATATATATGGGAAAGCTTGGTAACTTAGAACTAGCGTAGCTTTGTTCCCCTAAGTTGTTTGGGATCTTGCCAATTCTTTTTTGTTCCTGCCATCTCAGCAGCAGTGCAGTCCCACATACTGCTAGTACAGTTTGGCTTTTGTAGCCTGTGAGTATGTTGCCTATTTCTGAGCTGGAATAGTGCCTAAATTCCCATAGATATCTGAGTGTTGCAGTGGGCTCTACATGCTCTGTGGCACTAACTGGTTGTTTTCAGATTTAAATATGCCATAGAATTAAAAAGAGACAAGGAGGCTTAAAGTCCAATCTGTACTTGTTCTGTAGGCTGGACAGAATTGTACTGTTGTCTTAGTCATATAAGGTTTTCCTTTAAACACCAATTTTTGAGGACTTTCTGAAACTAGGTTTATATTTGGCAGAATGGGGAGTTCTCATGATCAGATTGCTTTCTAGACATATTTCCAAGTGAGGGTTGAGATGGACAATGTTAGCGAACACATAGAATTATTATGAGGTACTTACTGTAGTATAGCCATACAATTATATGGATACAAACATCTCTTGGGAGTGGAGAAGAAACTACAAATACAGAAATACAAAAATATTAGGAAGAGGAACTATTGCTTTGATTTGGATTAGAATTATTGGTAATATATATGGGCGTGCTTTTTATAANATGTACATTCAATTTCAAACTTCTACAAGGTTTAGAGTTAAAAATAGGTATTTGGGCATCAGGTTCTTGTTTCTACTTTTCATTCCTGCCTGTACCTTTTATTCCTTCTCTCTGAACAGACTGTTTCAGTCAGAGTAGATTAGTGAAAGAAAATCTGGGGCAGTTTTTTTTTTTATTCAAGTTACATGTTGTTTATTAACTTGTGCAATTTTTCATTGCAGCA
>VWZV01015937.1:0-14017 GCA_013397155.1 Irena cyanogastra | reverse complement strand
TTATTCTACTTGTCTTTTATTTTTTCTTATGTTTTATGTGATCATATTACACATGACATATATTTCTTTGCTTGCTACAGGCTCTAGAAAAAGGATACAGAGTGGAATTCCATGAGCCAGATACTTGGTGGAAATTTGATCCTGAAGAACTAGAGAAGTAAGGTTTCTCTTACAGAAATTGTGGTACTTTATATATATAGATAGTCAGATAAATATGCATGCATAAATATATATGCAGTAAGTTATATTTTTTTCAAAATATTTTCTCAAGTTCTTTACTAGTAGTATGAAATGTATTTTATTTAAATTGGCATTTTGAAGTATACCTTTACATGGAAGTTTTATGGATAAACAAGTAGACAAATAAATACCAACTCCATCTTGTTGGCCCAAAATATCAATATTAAAATTTTATTGGATGTGTGTATGTGACTTAGAGTACTGTTGAGCATGGGTCATTGAACTTCTGGGTACTGAGAGTGCTTGGGAAGCTGCTTATTCTTTCTGGTTAATGTCCTTTTTGTCTCAGATATATCTGCTTTAGGAATCGATGAGGTATCAAACCAGCTCAGGGATAGTCCTTTGTTTGAAAAGTAGTAATATTTTCACAGTTGATTACAGAGTTCTCTCACTGATTTTTTTATATACATCCAGCTGACTTCGCCTCTAATTGTTTCAGCTTTGTAAAGTAGCCCCTACAGTGCTTGAAATACATGTGTATAATGCTTGCATTACTGACTTGGACTTCATTGTGTTCTAAAGTTTTCACCTTTTGCTCGTAAGCTACCACTCACTTGTTTCTAGAGATGGCGTTCTCTCTCTGTAGAATGATAGTAGGTTTTTCTAGTTTGGCATGCAGCACAGCCGAGTTAGGAATCTTAGTAATCAGGCACTTAAGATACTCAGCATGAGATTTCCATTACACAAAATGAACTAATTTTCCAGGAAAATTCATGTTTCCAGATGATCTTAACAAGCAACAGGATAAACTGGTGTGTTGTTGCTGTTGAATTTTATTGTTCAAATATTAGTTGTAGGAGTAAAGTTGATATCTTTCCCAGAGCAAAACCCCTTGAACTGTGAAGTGCTATTACCAGTTTTTAGAAGATTGCTAGAAATATTTTAGTGGTTCTGGTTGCTTTAAATATTTAAACAGAGGCCCATTGCCTCGAAACTTTATTTTTTGGGAGTTTGAGAAAGGTTGTAATGTAAGTTTCCATTTTGTTCTTTAGTTACTTTGGAAGAGGGCTCCTCAGTTTTGTTTCCTCAGCAAGCTTGCTGAGGGTGCAGTTGTGGAGGATAGTGTGGAAGAATTTAACAGTGGCAGAACTTCGCTTTTATCAATAGGTTCTGTGTTCCTCCACACAAAATAGTCTTCCTCCTCCTGTCTGTTAGGAGCTTTTGCTTTCTGAACCAGAGCTTTATTTCTACTTTGGTTCAGATAGATTACTTCATGCTCTCTCAGCATAGCCAAGCTGCCAAAGAATGAGTGAAGACATGCCTAAAGAGGAGATACCAATATTAAATGACACTATACAGCAAATTGATTTCCTTTTTTAAATCAGTTTCTACACTTGATACAATTTTGCTGTTGGTGATTTTATTGTCCTGCCTTACTCTGCAAGGAAAAGTACTTCCTCCTTTGTGAAGTGCTTATGCCCAAGTCCATTCAATTGTGGATGAGTATACACTCTATGTCCAGTATACTTGAGCTGTAGTCTTTTTCGAGGAGTACTAAGGGAAAATATTGAATAACTTTCTGCTTCCAACATTTGGCATTAATAGACTTAGACTTGCTCTTCTCATTTTTTTTGTCTGTCACAAACATCAAGTGCTTTATGAAATCCACATATTTCTATAGGGTTGACTTTTTTCTCTATCATTAACCTTGTTCATATTTGTGAATAAAATCAAAACTGCTAAGACTCACCAAGTGATTAGTTCAACATGCAGCTGCTCCTGGGCTGCTTTAGCACAATGTAGAAATTAGAAGCATTTAAACAATGAGCCACATGCGATGATCACTCCAGCTTCTGGTGTTGTCTCAGGCAAGAGTGTCTGTGAGGGCATTTTCTTCACAGAAAGAAAGCTGATAAAATACACCTTTTAAGGAGCCAGTGTAATTTTGAATAGTTCTGAGGTCAGCAATTCTGCTTCCATTCTGAATGTGAAACTAGTGTGCTACCTGCGCTGTGCTTTGACCCCTTGTCACCTTGATACTTACTTCTTTGTTGTAATAATACTCATTAAGTCCTGAGGGGACTGGGTGGTGAGGAATCAGTCTTCTAAAATATTTCTGTATGGAATATTGTCTTTCCAGTGTAGCCTGTTTGTTCCCACTGTTGATTTCTCAGAACTGATCAAGTTGGTAAGGTCCATTCCTCTTCTATCCCTGGCACAAAACACAAAGATGCAGAAATAAATTCCCTGTTGGTTTGTTGTGGACATAATTTAGCTTGGACAAGGTTACTTGGCAATAAGAAGTATTGGGTTGTGATAAATGCTTGTTTATGCTATCAAAACCTTTTGTTTCTATTTTATGTCTCTTCTTTCAGATTAATTTCTGTTACAATTCTGCTAATTCTCTGACATTCAGTTTGTGCATGAGGCTTGTGGTTTTCTTCTGGCAGAGACTGAAATTCTCTGCTGACATGGATTTTAAGTTCCTATTCCATAGGTACCGAGGAGATATATATACTCTAATGTAATGTGCTCAGGTTCTTAATCGACCAAGTTCTCCCTGAAAGTAGCTGGTCACTGAGCACTGCAAGAATAGGACAGCACTTTTGATACCTTTTCCCTTACATGTATTTCAGTACATTTCTGAATTTACAGCAAGCGTCAGTTACAGCTAGTAGATGAAAGTGTTGTGAGTATGTTGTTCTGGTTCAGAACTGAAGTTGCTTTGTATTCTGTAGAGAGGTTTCCTCATGAGAAAATATTCTATCATTAAGTCTTGAAACAGTGTAGTTGCATATTTTATGCTAACTTGAACATTTCTTTCATAAGGAGTAGTCTGTGCTATTATTCATCCCTCTACTTATTAGCTAGTATACCATGTAAAATCTTTCTAGGGTAATTCAGCTGCATAGTTGCCGTGAATAACATCACATTTGTGTCTGAAGAAGAATAACTATTGTTTGCTGTTAATGTATGCAGCTGTGAATTGTTAAAATAAGCCTTAACACAAGTTGAATATCTAGAGAATGAGGATATAGTGTAATAAAAGCAAGAAAAAAATTGAGATTTGAGGGTTTTTTCTTAAAGACTGTAACATGCAATTATATATATATATATATATATTTACATGTAACTATAAGCATACCAGACAATTTATTAAATTTTTTGTTTTTGTAGGAGGAATAAGCATGGGGTCACTCGTGAGAAGATTGCTCAGATGTTGGAACGATACGAATATCAAATATCCATCCCTATTGTCATGAATTCAGTGGTACCTCCCCACAAAAACACTCAAAGACCACCTCTGCAGAGAAGACATAGGTGGGGAGACAATATAGACTCATGGAGTTCTTTCAGTATTTCCAGTAGCCAGTAACACAGTTGCAGTCAGTTAATAAGAATCTGCCCTTTTAAAACACATCATCACCTCCAATAAAGTAGTGATTTTCTGTGTTTTAAATAGGCCTATTTCAAGACCCATTTTCTTCTGGAGGTTGTTCTTTTTAATGGACTTGCATGTAAATAAAGTTGTACATTTAATGGTTTTTAAAACTATTAAAGTTGTAAGACCTTGGATTTTAGTAAAATTTTTAATATAGTATGGCATATAGCAGAGTCGTAAGACAATGATGTTGTCATATATTAGATAACTGTTGAGCAATTTTTTTGAAGAAGGGGTCATGTTAAGGATCTTTTAGAAGAGAAGTAAAGCCCAAGAAGAAGAGTTTATTTATGTAATAATAAATTTTAATTATTGTTATTTAATCTTCTTACCTTTTTGGAGATTTTTTTGAAAAAAATCTCGTTCTGGATTGTCCTTTAGTTCTATTTGGCATGTACTGCCATTTGGCAAAATTTTGGCATGTGCTTTTTGATTTCAGTTAAGAGGTTTGATTTTGTTGTTGTTTTGTTCGTTTTTTGGGGTTTTTCCCTTTCCTTTTGGTCTCTGAAGTTCATGTGGCAGCTGAAGCAACATTCTGCCAGTACAGTATTCACCAGCCGTAAACTGTGCAACCCAAATGATTTTATTTCTTCTTGTCGGTAGTATATAAACTATGATGATGTTGGCACACCACCAGCTTGTTTTGTGCTGACTGAAAAAGACTCTAAATTTTAGCACTAAACTGCTGAAATTTCACAGCTGTGTCTAAGTGTTTCTTTCATTTGTGATAAAAATGAAGTTTTAAAGAATTAGGCTGTCAGTTCCCAGTCCACAGTTGGGATGAATCAATTCAATATAAATAGTGGATATAATTCTGTAAAACCATATTGCATTCCTAATTTTGACATAGCCAATGTAATCTGTTTAGCACATAAAAAAGAATGAGCCAGCATGAAGACTGACTAACTTACTGTTCTTTTTCTCTTAAAAAAATTACGAATTTGTAAGTGTTCACTTTGCCTTTTTTCTAACAGCTTGCTGTATTAATAAAATATATTTGTGTTCAGTATTGTTGAAGTAGTTCAATGCAACAGTTTGTATTTTCAGGCTCGTAGGAGCATTACGTACAGATGAGCATTATTACTAACCTGCTAGCTGAAATAACCTAACTATGCTTGACTTCCTTGTACACTGAATAACCAAATGTTGACTAGGAAATTTTGTCAAGAATATGAGTATGTAACCAGAAGAATTTAGATGGTTATCTACTACTCATTTTGTTCACAGTATCAGAATTTTGAAAATTGCAAACCCAGCATCATTTTTTTTAATTGTAGACATTTTTTGAATAGGCCCTAAAAATTACTTCGTCAGTAAAATCTGAATACCATGAGAGCTGAAAATCCAAGTATATAATGAAGTATCTTTCTCTGGTTTTCTACACCTGTTGTGCAAATGTATGTTTTAATTATTTGAAACAGAATTTTAAATGTCTCACTAGGCCATGCATTGTTAATATATTGAATTATGTGTGTGTATAGAAAAGAGACTCCCCAACTATATTAATTATCTTCCTTCATTGTCTGTTATTCATATCAAGTATTTTACTGTATTTTAGTTTTCATTGTTATCTTTTTCCATGTCGCAAAAGAATCATGGATATCATTGTAAATGCTCAATAATACTTCAATTATGCCAAAGTTTTTATATTTAAACATGAAAGCACATTTCAAATGTAGGGAGATAAAAAGGTTTTAGACTAATTTACTTCATTTTATTGTAAACTGTAACATGATAAAACTTATTCAGCTGTGTGTAATATTCACACAGTGCTAAGGCATGGCAAAAAAGAATTGGTTATTGAAGATTGAAATGGGGTTGTTTAGCAGTATTTATTTGAATAGGTAGTAATTTGTACTGTTTTAAGATAGTGCAGCTTTTCTTGTGATACCTTTTTAATTATTGGTGCATGGGAGATATTTTGCTGTGCAAGGCATGGTAATCAATAGGCCTGCAGTTTGAAAAGGACATTTAGGAAAGGGAAGCTTTGCAGTTTGTGCATTAAACATTTGTAAATTGCTTCATCTCTACAGCTGTATTCTAAGGTAAGTACAATGACGTGGTAGGTGAAAACCCACTGGAATTGCTGTCAGTGTAACACTTCTGTTTCATGGTGTAATCATATTTTATGAGGATATGACAGTCACGGATCACGGACAGACGTATATATCAGAAGTTGATTTTACACTACCATTTATAGGTAAAAATAAATATGTGAAATACATGTTACAGGTACTGAATTTCTCATGTCCTGAAAACCAAGGAAAATTAGTTATTTGGTCAAAATGTTTGTGCAAGAAATGTAAGAACTTACTGCTTAGCTAGACAGGGCATCTGAAAATTCTCACTGTCTGTACTTTCTGTACAGTACTTCTTTTGTTCTGTTGATGATGATAATGTACCTAGAATGAAGATTTTCCATTGTTCACTTTTTAAATAAATTGTTAGTTCATCATATTTCATGAAATAATAATGTCAGGTTGGGGATTTTTTTAAATTTAACTAATGCATAGAGCCATAATATTATAAATACAAATCTTAAGTTTCTCCTGCATACTTGAAACTAGTGGAATGTTTGATAAGTAAATTTAAGACTTAGCATTTCTAAGCATGAAATTTAAATTAAAATTAATTTGTAGAACATAGATAAATTGTTTCATTCTCAAGGCATCAATATAGCAGACCACTTAGCATAAGCTGTATTGGAAAAAGTGGGTCTAGTTTTACTGCTTCATCTAAGCTGCTGTTTCATGGTTTATTGGTATATGTCCTGAATTATCAAAAGTTTTCATCAGCATTCTATGGGTGATTTATTTTCTTACATTAATTTTGTATGAATTGGAAAAAAATACCACCCCAAGACCAAACCCTAAAAAACCTGTGTGCTGGTTTTGGGTGGGGTAAAGTTAGTTGTCTTCAGAATAGCTGTTTTGGGACTGTGTTTTAGATTTGCCCTGGAAACAGTATTGATAACACAGGGGTGTTTTTGTTACTGCTGAGCAGTGCTTACACAGTATCAAGGCCTTTCTGCTCCTCACAGCGGAGTTGGGAGGGGACAAAGCTGGGACAGCTGACCCCAGCTGACCAAAGAGAGCTCTCAAACCTTATGGCATCACACCCAGTATATAAAGCTGGAGGAAGAAGGAGGGAGGGGTTTGGAATGGTGGTGGCTGTCTTCTGAAGTAACAGTTTCATGTGATGGAGCCTGGCATTCCTGGGAGATGGCTGGACTCCTGCCTGCCTGTGGGAAGTGGTGATTGAATTCCTTGTTTTGTTTTGCTTGCATGTGCAGCTCTTGCTTTACCTGTTAAAATGTCTTTATCTCAAACCATGAGTTTTCTCACTTTTACCCTTCTGATCCTCTTCATCATTCCACCAGGAGAAAGTTGAGTGAGGGGCTGTGTGGGGCTGAAGTGACAGCTGGGGATAAACCATGACAACTTGGTGTGGCACTGCTAATTTGTTAACATGCGATGTTAAATGATGTCCTGTGAGGAATCGTCTCTTCTGTTCTTGTATCCATACCCTCTTGAGATTAATTTTAATCTAGTTCTCCATGATGCATAATTTTTAAGCTTTTTGTCTTTAAGAAGAAGGCCAAGATTTCATCTGTAATCTGTCTCTTGAAACCCTTTTCAGAAATGGTTGTTTCTCTGCTAGTAGGTGGAAACAAGGCTTTTTCTACCTGAGATAGGACCCATAACATTTATATTTAATTGTTTTGTGTGTCTTTCCTGTTGTAACTTAGACTGTTGGTATTTTCTTCTTTTAGCTGAAGAGTAAGTTTCATTCTCAGTGAATTAGAAGAATTCTCACATTCATGTGTGACCTGTAGTTTTAATTCCTGCTTTCCCCTAGCAATCATATTTTCTGGATGAAATGTTTTTGTTCAGTGCTGGCACATGATGGAGATGAGGTGACTAGGTATATGTTGAGATTTCAAAAGAACAGACAAATGTATTACAATTCCCTGGAAAAAGCATTAAAAAGACAGTGTTGAAATGAAATTGAAAATAAGCACTTGTTTTAAGTGGTCAGATGTAGAAATATTTCCCTTCAGTGTTTCTAGATTGATGCTTGTCTCACTTTAATGTTTATGTTTTTTGTCCTTTTGAAATAAAAACAAGAGCAGAGAATAAAGCTCTCTGTTAATATGCTAGGTGAAAATCTCGTACATCAATAAATTTGTTTTGGTTGGTTTTCTTTTTATAGGCTAATTGGTTGAAATTAGATTCAAATCTGCCTATTCCACGTTTACAGAAAAATGTGTGAAAACATAATTGGTCTTATTTTGAAAAAAAAAAAGTAACAGTTTGTCAAGGTGTGATCATCTCAAATTTGTCTTAATTTATTTCTGTAGTAATGGAGGCTCTGCAAATGGTGTTTTTTTTCTTGAGGTACACTGTCAGTGTAAATCTAGATCAAGGATAATGAAAGCATTGAAGTCTTTTGTCTGGAATTGGTCTTTGCAGTTTCTTTTAGCTGATAGCACTGGCAATTCATTTCTCTGGTAGGCAGGCAGGCCTTGACCATGTCATGTGTACCTTACTGATTTATAGTGTTCTTGTAACAATATCATGTTATGCCAAGCCAGAATATATTATATCCATGAAAACTGAAAACAAACAAACAAAACAAAATCAGTTGTACTTGCAGTCTTTTTAGTGATGTTAAATTTTCTGTTTTGTTTATTAATCCAATCTAAACTACTGATTTTGAAAAGGCTGAATTCTGTCGGTCACGTTGTTTGACCTTTTCTAAATTGCTAATAGACTGAGAAGTGCTGCCTTAGCTTAGAGTAAATATTTGCTTATTTCTGAGGGATGTATTATATCATGTACAAATCAGTCTTAGTTATAGGCCCATAATCCTGTGTGGCTGTTATATTATTCATGATACTTCTAATATTTTTTTTTCTATTTATTAGCCCTAGGTTTGGGTAGCCTGTGTTATAATAGTCTATGAGAAGTTACTGAATAGCTTATCCCACATCTTGCTCTTAACCATTAATAGTTTCTGAAGGCTCGTGAAACTGGCTTAGGAGTGGATTGTATTACTTTCCCCCATTTAGCATTTTTCCTGATAGCCTGTAAGATGGCTACAGTGCCTTACTGGGAGTTTGACAACAAAAGTATAGACATGGAATGGTCAGCCCAAAGCAGGTCAGGTCTTTATGTCTGAGCTGCATTTGTGGCTCTTTGCAGCCATTTGCTACGTGCTAAATACTCAGTGAATATTTAGCATTATTCTTCACTTTATGGGAGACTGTGCTTATGGCAGTGCAGCAAAAATTCATTATATATGATTATAAATGGAATTCTTTGTATGTGGATGGCAGAGCATTGTGTTTCATTCTGTTACTGCTTTGTTCCTGCAGTCTAAACTGAGTTCTTGATTCTAATAATTAATACTTAGGTGCCTGTCTTGGTCCTAGGTCTAGGTCCTCTTAGATGAGAAGCAATGGGTGGAGGTTACAACGTGGTAAATTTGTATTGGATAGTGGCTTTTGTAATCTCATCCTTGGAATATTCAAAATTTGCATGGGCAAGGCACTGAGTAATGAGGTCATGATATTGCTCTGAGCAGAGCTTGGACCATATGAACTCCAGAGGCCCTTTCTGACAGAAATTATTCTAAGTGATGGAGTGAGAGCAGTGTCCAGAATATCAGAACTGAGTTAGGCCTTAGCTATCAGAGCAGAGTTTTAAGTCACTGATGGAAGTGCTGCCTTGTCTCAGAGTGTTGGATGCTGTGATGCTTTTCTTGTTCTCAGATGGACACTACATTTCTGCCCTTAACTAGCAGCAAAACTGGCTGTACCTTTTACTCTGATTATGTTGTTTCATAGCCATGTTAGCAGAGTTGCTTACAGGTTCCTGACAACACCTTTAGCTGCTCCCCTTTTCTCTCTGTCAGTGTGATTTTGTTAGTTGTATTGTCTTTCCAGAACTAGAAAATAATAGCATATATAAGTGCTTACCTAAAGTAATTTTATTTTCTGTCTAAAGACAAATTCCTACTGATGCTCACTAAATTGCAGAATTCAAAGACAGTTTTCTGCATCTATTCATCCCCAACACTCTAGGAATAATACAGGGCTGTTTTGTAAAAAGTAATCATCTTTCAGGGGGTAATTCATCATGTGTTTTGTGTATCTGTAGCCTTTTGGTGAAAGATACTTGAAAAGGAAAATGATTGAATACCAAAGTGTAGTATGCGGAAATAGTAAAATTTGGATGCTAGCATGACAAAGTATGGAGATTCGTTGAAAAAGGTGTAATAACATCCACAGAATGTGCATTTTAACTGAATGCTCTGTAGTCCTCAGTAGTTCATAGAGCATTTGAGATGCACAGAAGGAGTGCAACAAGTGGAACAGATGCTCTGAATAGCAACATTGTCTGCAGTTACCGGTATTTGAATTTTAATGTTGCTATTATCTAGGTTAGAGGCTGGTTACTTAACATTTACTGATACTGTTTTCTTTTACTGTTTTCCTGTTGTAACTCTCCCCCCCTACTCCCTTTCTGTTTATTCTTGAACTGCTTTTTTCTCATCTGAGTCCTGTGTGTTTGTTATTGCATTTGTCTTAATAACTCTGGATCCATCTCTTCCTTCCCTTTTCTTCCCTTCATTATAAACTTGTGTGGAGAGCTATACCTTATTCTGTAATTTTTAAAAATTTCTCCAGTGTCTTGTTGATTTAAAAGCTGAGTATATAGTACCCCACCCCCTAAGCCATCTATTTGAATTTTTTTTCTTGTTCTGTTAAAATTAGTATTTTGTGTTGTACAGTATGTTTGTCTTCATACTTTTTTCCTCCTTAAGTTTGCAGTATCTTCTTGTGTTTCTAAAACTCAGCCTTTTTTCCAGAATTACAGTCTGTGCTTTAGCGGGTAGTTAGCTTTGCTATGATTTTGCTCATTAAAGTGATTTTAAATACAGCTAAAATCTGTCATCTTTCATTGAAAGTTCCTAAAAGGGAGTAGTTTATTACTTATCTCCAGATATTTAATTCTACTCTTATTATGCCCCTGTTGCTTCCTTAGTCTCCCACCTGTATTTTTCTTCTACTTGATTTTGCTTGTGTCTCATCTCAAATTTCATTTTACACTTGTTTTTGGTGTGAATGTGCATTGGTAAGAAAGGCCAACACTTCCCCCTGTAAATCTCATTTTTACTTTCAAAACTCTTTTGTTGTACTTGCTTATCTTTACATCCTTTTACGATGTCTGTCATCTGTGTTCAGGTGCTAGGATGATGTATCACAGTATGTGAGTCTTCTTATTTTCTGGTTTAAAAATATATATATTTATTTATTTGAACAATAACTTTAGAGTGCATGACAAGATGATTGGTACTGTACTTGCAGTGCATAACACTGGCATCGGTGCCCATCATGTTCTCTTCAAATGACTAAATGTTGCCAGAACTTGAAACTCATCCTCTGAACCTTCATGAGGGAAAGGCTGATGATGAAAATGCAGGGGTTTTTCTCTGTATTGTAAGTACATCCCCTTAAGATGTAATCAGATCACTTTTTTTTTTTTGCCTTAACTTGCTTTTTAACACCAAGTCATACGTAATAGTGCAGAAAAATTAAGTCAAAGAAAAAATGGCCTCTCTTCTCCATCTGTTGGCATCCATCAGTCCATCTGTGGCTGGGGGAGTTGTTTTTTTTCTCTTCTCGGTTTTGAATTGTGTCAGGTGAGATATTTGTGGCATGTAGAGGAGGTTGAAACAGCTTTTTTTTCACTTGTTCAGAAAGTAGATGTTTCATACTAGGCACAAGTATATTCAGTACACATAAACATACTATCAAACAGTATATTCAGGATTGGTTTCTTTAATCGTGATCAGCAGATTCTATGAGTAAGGAGCCAAATTAGGACATTTAAATCATATGCTATTCATGACTTCAATGTACCAGGCTGGACAAAGATCAGTAAGGTCACCCCACCTGAAATTTCTATGGAGTGAATGCACTATCATTTGAAACTGGATTGCTGTTACCTCAGGAATGTGGGAGTTTTGGTGGGTAGGTTGTGTGGGTTTTTAACCTTGGAAAGTGAAGTGCTTACACTTTGCCATGTATTTGATTAAATGAACAGCTTCTAAAGGCATGCTTTAATCAGACCAATTGTATGCTATTCGCTGTGTACTCTCTAGATCAAGGTCTTTTGTGTCTGTACTGTAACAGGGCAGCAGTCTGATGACTGATTATACATTGCGCAGAACTGTATATACATCACTCCTGTATAAAATACAAAGATTGGACCAACTCTCTGAGCATTGTGATAGATGAGTTTATTTTATAAAGGCACTTAAATCTCACCACCAGTGGCAATACTGTTGAGAGACAAATGAATAATAAATACTGAGTTACTTCAGATTTAATTCAGTTAGTAGAATCTTTACTGAATTGGGGCCAAGGAATTAATTTGCAACACTGTAATATGTAAACATTTCTTACAAATAAGTTGTGGTGAATTTCCTAGCTGTCAGGCAACCTGACATGTTGCTGCTGAAGGTACTCACTTGTTCCCACCAACCACTTCTTTGTCTTAGCTAAATGCTTTTTTTACTTCTTGCTTAGGAGAGTTAAATGAGCAAAACAATGAAGTATGTACTTATTTTCTTTTGATTCAGGGTCAGGCAGATGAATCCACCCACAAGGAAGGTGATAGAGCCAGCAAAAGACCATAGTGGAAGTGCAAGGGCAACATCTGGAGCAAAGCAGGAAAGGATAACAAAGAATGTTTCTTCAGCAGCAAAGTGCTAAGTTGAATACTCAGCTGTCTAATGGAATTTCAATTTTCAGGAAACCCAGTAATGCTGGCAAGTTTTGTGTTTTTTTTCCAGGTGCATGATCATCTGATAATATAACCTAATTTTCCATTTGGTTTTGCCGAACTAGATCTTTATCACTCATTTCAGTGTTAAAGGGAAGCTGTGTAACGAAAAGGCTGGTACCTTGGCTTTTTTTAAATTCCAAAATTATAACTTCAATTTTTAGCTGTTTCTGAAGCAAAATTAGGTCAGAAGGAATTCAAGAATGTACTTGGACTTATCAGATGGAGAAAGTGAAGTGTATCCCAGTAAATGCCATCTTAGGCAAGGTGCTCTGCTGTATTTTTTATGTTGAAAATTCAGTCCATAGACTTTGGAGATAAATGATGGCATACATTCCTGAAAGATCATGACCCTCATTGCTAAATGCCATATAGAATTGGATTTTAAGTTTATCTCCATCTTGCCTATTGATTACGAAACATTTCTTTACTGGCTGTCACACACTGTAACAGGCTACCCAGGGAAGTGGTGGAGTCACCATCCCTGGAGATATTAAATAGACATGTAAATGTGGCACTTGGGGACATGGTTTAGTGATGGCTTTGGCAGTGCTAAGTTAATGGTTGGACTCAGTGATCTCAGAGATTTTTTCCAACCTAAATGACTCTATGATTCTATCCTATATTTCATTACAGCAATGACTGCAGGCATTTTTCTGTATCCAGCAGTCATCAGCTTAGATGCATGCTGGAGCTGAAGTCTATGCAACTGTAAGTCACTCGGTTTTGCCATTTTTCAGCAAAACGTGACTAATTACTTTAGATTAATTAGTGTGTTTTGCTTCAGTGAAAGTACATTTGTTTTTCCAACTGAAAGTGTTGTCTGAGCACTGACTCTCAATCAAACTGGTCAATGCTACTTTGAGCAGTAGGGTACAACTTTAAAGTCACATGTAACAGTTATGGCAAAAAGCTTTTAGTATTGTCTGAACAGTGGGCTTAGAAAATTAAAAGAAGAAGGGGAATTCCTATTTCAACGAAGATACCATTATATTTTTTCAGGTCTTTTTATTACTAACCAGGTTTCTAAATGAAGCAAAATTTAAATACCAGCTGAAATAGCACCTTTTTTTCTTTTTCTTTTGCCTGTGTTGTATGTGTCTAATAACAGCTCGCTAGCAAATATCTCTGTAAAGAAGAGAAGTCTGTCTCCATGCTGGTTCCTTCATTTTCTCAGTGGTTGTGTGCCATACGGTTTTACAGTAAGAGAAACTCTCAAAAGGCATGTAGGAGAGGAAGAATTAAGAGAAATTGTATGAAAACTAGTAGACAATTTGTTTAATTGAATGCAGAAACTTTAACATGATACAGGGTTATACCCCAAGCAGGAAATTTTAGCTATGCCATCACAGTGCATTAGAATATTTCCTTGGAGTAGTATTTCCTTAGAATCAATTGAAAAACAAAAATTACCTGGAACCATGAAGTATAATGCATTTTTTTTATTCTACACTTAATAGTTGATTACTTTCCTTTTTGCTTTAGTCCTTTCTTTAGGAAATTCAAATATTTAGAAAACTAGTTTCCTTGAACTGTTATAAAA
>VWZV01015936.1:0-14266 GCA_013397155.1 Irena cyanogastra | reverse complement strand
GTCTGGAAGTCTAGCAAAATCTCCTTCTTTACAGAGTCCTGTAAAATGTGAATACATTTTACATACATACATACATACATACACACAGGCATCTGATTAGAGTACCTTAAACAATGTTTGCATATATTGTTTGGCCATATGACCTTCATTTTGTAATAAAAATAATGAGTAACGTTACTGACCAAACTTTATTACTCTCCGTGTATAGAAATCATACTCCTTACAAGTAATCCTACAGTATGTTGATATAAGTTTTCATCAGAACTTCATGAGTACAATGTCATTGAGATCAGCTTTTCGTTTTATTTGTCTAATTTCAATCTCTTCCTTCCATTTACCTGTAGAAAGCTATTGATTTCTCTGACAGTAACCACCATATTGCAGATTAAAAAATATTTCAGAAGCTACTCCTAAACTTTTTTATACCTTTTAATTGTCTATTTGTTGAGATATGTCTGCATAAACTATTGATATACCTTTGCTGTTGTGACTGCAGCACAAGTGGATTATACTCAACACAGCTATAATCTATCTGACTACTCCCAGAAGCAGAACTGCCTCTGCAAGGACATCCACTATTGAACACAGAGGCTGCAATTTCACTCCTCTCATTAAGCAAACTAGTGAGGCTAAAGCTAGATCAGTTATCAATACACGTGTTGCAATCACACCTCTGGATTTCATTGCAAATTTAGCCTACGTAACTGCAGTTGGCTACAAGAAAATCCAATACAGGAGTGAAACAAGGTCTAAGAAAGACAATAACTAGAGTGAGGAAACTCTGCACTGGAAAATTAAGCTTAGACAAAATCAACCCTTATGTTGCTGAAAAAAAATAAAGAGATTTGATTAAAATAAATCAAAATATTGAGGTTCCTTGGTCATTTAAAATCATGAAAGAGCAGACATTCTGAAAGAGATAGTAAGTTTGGGGCCATTAATCTAATCTAATTGCATTAATTATGTTTTACTTGACATTTTGTTTGTCTTCAAACTCCTTTGTGTTCTTATCAGGCTCCTCTTGCTGGTTAACATGGAACCAACTATTAGCTCTTCTCTTTTGTGCAGGTCAATAGATTATGTGGGCACTTGATCCTAATATGACAGGTTGCCATTGCAATGAAGGGGGTGAAGTATTTTGTGACAAGAAAAGTATTTTCAGTATCATTATCTTCCCTCACTTCCAGGTAGCAGTTTGAATACTACTTTGGTTGCATTCCTTCCATCAAAGATGGCCATGAGAAATAGAGTAGCAGTAAAGGTTTTCCATGTGTGTCCAAAAGCTTCCAGACCTACACACAGAAGGTGGTGTAAATTCATAAAATAAAATAATAATAAATATGCAAAGAAAATCCAGTATTTCAATATTTTCTTTTAGATATGCTCCTGGGCTCATCACTTTGAAATATTTGGCTGTTTTTAGATAAATAAATAAACAAATAAATAAATTGCTCTATTTTCTACAACCATCTTCTTATCCTTAGAAAATTGTGAAACCTCTTCTTGAATAGTACCAAAATTCATCAATTCTTGTGTCATCACACAAGGTTTTCTATCTAAATTTTAGTCAGAATTAAGTTTTTGGCCTGGTACACATATTACGAAATTTGAAAAAATCTTTGTGTTGACAGATATCCAGATTTTTCTAACGACTTGTCTGTTTCAAAATATTACAAGGAGAATTACATTTATATGTGAAAAAATTAAATATTTTATCATAATGTAAACAAATTTCATAATGCAAAATTTACACAAGTATATTTTTTTGCATTCAAAAACATATCCTTCTGTATTCCTGTAACTATTCAGCACCAGATATTCAAAGCTTAACACAAAATGAGGTAATCAACTGAACTGCTAAGCTGACATCTATTTATTGTATATTTATATAATTCCACTGTACAAGGAAAAACGTGCCTTCTATTTTAGTCACCATTGCATCCAAAAGTTGCATATTCTTTCAAAACATATGTATGAGAAAGGGAAGGAATTGTTCTATGCACAGTGTAACCAAGTCAGACAAAATACTTTCCAAGACTTCCTGAAGTAAGCATCAATTCAAACCAGATTTTTGTTCTTACTCTGGCCACAAAAATGTCAAAAAAATTACTTCTCCAGTAGAGCCTAGTATAACAATCAACTAAGGATGAATTACTTACAAAAGCTATCTCCTGGAAATTTTTTTCCATGTCTTCACTAGGTCAAGTGAGTAAGATTCTGTATCTAGGCAGAAAAGAAGAGACAGATTGTAATTTCAGGCCACTGTCACGGAAGTGCCCTCTTCTCTGTAAACATAAGGCCCCCATGCTGTATAGCATGAACTTTATACTTGATTCAAGACAACATGTTGAAGATATAAAGCAGATGGGAAGGAGATACTCATCTCCACATCTGCCACTCTCACTGCAGCCCATGCCTCCTTCTCCACTTCCAAAGGAGAAAAGAACAGGATAGTTTAGCAACATTTTTGCAGGAGGATTATTTTTAAGGGAAAAATTAAATCATAGAATCATAAAATGCTTTGGGTTGCAAGGGACCTTAGCGATTATCTTCTTCCAACCCCCCTGCCATGGACAGGGGCATCTTTCACTAGATCAGGTTGCTCAGACCCCCATGTAGACTGGCCTTGAACATCTCAAGGGATGAGACATCCACAAGTTCTCTGGGCAGCCTGTTCCAGTGCCTCACTACCCTCACAGTAAAGAATGTCTTCCAAGTACCTAAACTAGGCCTACTGGCTTTCAGATTGAATCCATTCCCCCTTGTCCTCTTGCTACATGCTCTTGTGTGAAAGTCTTTCTCCATCTTTCTTGTAGGCTCTCTTCAGGTACTGGACAGTTGCAACTACCTTAAAGCCTTCTTTTCTCCAGGCTGAACAACCCTAATTCCATCAGCCTCTCCTCCATCCCTCTAATCATCCTGGTGACCCTCCTCTGGACTCACTCCAACAGGTTCTATGCTGGGACCCCAGAGCTGGATGCAGGTTCCAGGTGGGGTCCCACCAGGACAGAGCAGAGGGGCAGAATCCCCTCCTTCCCCTGCTGCCCACACTGCTTTGGATGCAGCCCAGGACACATTTGGCTTTCTGGGCTGGGAGTGCCCATGGCTGGGTCATGTCCAGCCTCTCACCCACCAGCACCCCCAAGTCCTTCTCCCCAGGGCTGCTCTTGGTCTGTTCATCCCCTAGCCTGTGTTGGTATTGGGGGTTGCCCTGACCCAGGTACAGCACCTTGTACTTGCTCTTGTAGGACATTGTGAGATTCACAGGAACCCAGTTCTTGAGCTTTGCCAGGTCCCTCTGGATGGCATCCTATCCTTCAGGTGTGTCAACCAGGCCATTCAGCTTAGTGTCATCCATAAATTTGCAGAAGGCATGCTCAATCCTTCCATCAATGTCATTAATGAAGATATTAAATAACATTTGCTCCGACAGGGACCTCTGAGGTTCCATTGTAAAAGCATTAGCTTTTCACAACGAAGGATCCATAATTCATGTGGTTTCATTTTCTGACTCTCTTCCCTATTCACTAATTTTAGCTTTATCTAATGTAAGGAGTCTGAATTAATTCTGCCTGTTTGCTGCCAAGGGATTTTGTAAAGCCCCTACATTTCAATCATTAAAAACTTTGTAGGTCAAACTTTTTGATTTTGTCCTCAGGCCAAGTACTGGCAAACTGTTAATTAAAACTGCAATTAAATAAATTGAGCTAGTATGTTTTGTCGTGGGAAGTAAACTTTAAAAATGTAATATATTCAGTACATTAATTGTTCTAGCAGAATATTAATGACCATTTTAAACTGCTTGATCTATGTAATACCAATGTTACTAAATTAGATTTTTCTCTCAGAGTATATCAAACGTTTTCAAAAATCATTATGACCATCAAAATGCGAAGACACAAAAGAGAGAAAACAGGCAACATTATTTAAAAAGCTTAAAAAGCTGCTGCAGAACCTGTAGAATAATTTTTGTTTGAAATTTCTTTACTGAAATAAACTGTTTGTGTCAGTAACAACACACCTCTTGTGCTGGGAAACATTTAAAATGCCAGTTGCATGTATCACAGAAAACAGGATATTAGATTATCTGTGGCCTGACTTTGAAAATTTGAAGAATCTGTGATATTATATGAAGTTAACAATCACAAACAGAAATGTTAGAAACCTTTAAGTATGGTTTATTATAACCAATGACATTTAACTTATCTCTACGAAGAACATCTATTTGGTTATAGTCTATCATATACTATGGATGAAATAAACCATCTTTTCATTTATGACAAACATTCCTTTATAGTCTTGTAGTTATATTATACTAGTGCTAGTTTCAAGACTAATTGAAAGTATCCTAAATATATCTGTCTTGTGTCACCACTATTGAAAGCATCACAAAGTAGGAGCACAGGATTTTTGTCAATTAAGCATATCAGCAGACACGTCACACTGCTCATTTTGTTAAAAAAAAAATTGATATTTTAACTTGAGAAATTAATTTGAGTAATTTTCAGTAATTTTCAAGGCAAGCAAAGAATTATTGAGAGCTTTTTAGGCAAGATTGGGTTTCATTGTGTCAAATTCAACATTAAGAGTTACAGAGGAAATTTATGGTCACAAGCACATTCATTTCTACCAATTTCTAGGGTGTATTGGACCAAACAGCTTAGCAAATTCTTACAGGTTTTTGGAATGCACAAATAAAATTGACAAATAAAATCAAATTGTATTTAGATCAAAAAAGCAAATGATCCATTAATATCAATAGTGATTTTAGCATTAGGAACAACTGACACAGGTGATCAGTGAGACAATGAAGACTGTTACAGTGCTATGTCTCTTACTTACAAATGAGAAAGAATTAGTCACGTCAGTTTTGGCTGTAGCAACCACCAGACGCTGGAGTTTGGTATACTGAGAAAAGGGAAGATAAACAGTATGATCACAACCCCAGATTTCGGGTGAAAGGATTTTGACCTCTTCAGGGATCTCCTTGTAAGTGTACCATGGAATATGGTCCTGGAGAGAAGATTCACAGTGGATTAGAGGGCAGTTGAACAAACTGCGATTTAATCAAATCCATGAGACCCAACAAGAAATACCTACAAGTACCAAGGATGTTGCTCAAGGACATTGTGAGGTTACTGAGAATTCTCTCTGAAACATCGTAGAGATTAGGGTAGATTTCTAAAGACTTGAAGATAGAAATACCTCTACTATCTTCAGGAAGGACAAGAATGAAGGCCCAGGGAGATATAGCCCCACCTGGACTACTGAAACATGATGGAGCAAATAATCCTTAAAATAATTTAAAAACACAGAAGGACAAGAAGGTGATGATGAGTTGGGACATACAAAGGGAAAAGTGTTCCTGACAAACCTGATAACATCCTGCAGTGAGAACATGGACTTGGCGGACATGGGAGAAGGCTGGGTGTGTTTTACCTTGGCATGATTAAGGCTTTTGACATTATTACTCACAACATTTTTATAGACAAACTGATAAAGAACATACTGAATGTTCTGGACAATGAGCTGAACAAAAACTGGCTGAACTGATAATTCAAGGACTGTGAAGCAGCAGGACAGAGACTAAGTGTACGCAAAGTTCAATACTATTAACAATAATTGTTTAACTATTTCATTAATGAATGGGATAGTAGGAAAGAGCACATCCTCAGAAAATTTTCAGGTGGTATGAAATTTGGAGTAGTGCTTGATACACCATATATATAGATAGGATTCAATGAAGGGAAAAAAGGAGCAGCTAGACATAGAAGGAAACGGAAATCTTTCATGGACACCCATCTCATCATGAGCTAGGAATACACCGTTGGGCAACACCCTCCTGGATTACATCAGGAAATACATCATCAAGACAGTGGAGGTGGTCCTTCTCTTCTGATCAGGGTGGTTGAAACACATCTCAAATGCTGGGCCTTGTCTGAGTCTCTCCAGTGTCAGAGGTACATGGATATAGTTGAGTGAGTCCAGCAGTGACATGAATAAAGGCCTGGACCATCTGAGTTTGAGTTGTTAATCTGATACAAGGAAAGGCTCATGAAGGAAATATGCATATATGTATATATGCGTGTGCGCATGTGAGTATACGTGTGTGTGTGTGCGTGTGTATTTATGTATGTGTGTATATATATATATGTATATATATATATAAAAAATTGATGGGGAAGGGGAATCAATTGAGAAGACAGGAACAGATCTTCTCAGTGTTGCCTAGTGTGCCAGGGCAAGAGGCAATGGGCACAAATTGAAATGGAGGTGACTCCATTCAAGTATTCTTTATGGTATGTGTGGTCAAACAGTGAGACAGGCTGCCAAGGCAGGTTGTGGAGCTTCCATCCATGGAGACATGCAGAATCCAACCAGACACAGCCATGAGCAGCCTGCTCAAGCTTTAAGAGAACGTGTGATGACCTCCAGAGGTGCTTCCAATCTCAGTTATTCTGTAGGTGTCTAGCTGCCCATATCAGGAGCTGGTTAGCACTAAGTGATCCTTTGTATGAACTATCCTTCAGCTGAGCATTTCTGAAGCACTTTTTTTGCTGTTAAATTGGATGCAGTATAAATTCTTTCCTCCAGGATAAATGCATCTTAAAGCTGTGGGACCATGATATTGTAGTGTCCTCAGCATTGCACACACACTTTTTAAGTGTGAGAGTTTATGTCTTCGGGGAAAGAAGAGTGTTTATAGATAACAATATTAAGAAAATGCTGATTAGCACTAACCTCTTAATGTAAATTGCAGTTTGTCTTTTCTGACTCTTAATTTTAATATATGAATCTTTATGAATTTTAAATCCACATAGATTAGATATTTTGCATACCTGAGATCTGTCCTTCATGGAACTTTATGACTCAAAATAAGAAAAAAAAAGACTAGAAGCAAAAAATTAAATTGGATTTTCCAAGCCATGTCACTGCCTTACTGCATAGTGCCACCTTATGGCAAATATAATCATTTTGGACAGCTTATGTTTTATTTCAAGTTCTTACAGTGATTATAACTGGAAAAGAAAAATAGAAATAGGGAAGAAAAAATATGCACAACCTATATTCTGACCTTCAAAACAATGATGATTTTCCTTTAATATGTACTCGGAAAAAACACATAAACCTACTTTTTCCTAGTTTATTGCCCTGTTCTGATCCCTTAAATGTTTTCAATGGTAAATAGAAAACATTTACCATGTTACTCTTTTCTCTTTCTAATTTCACAGATTATTTAAACACTGGAATTCCCATGAAGCTCGATACCCTTTGAAAAACCATTAAAAAAACCTATAAAAGTTTTGGTGGATATTCAGTAACATCTATGTAAACCAACTTTCTTTGGAGAGGTACATTGCATTGGAAGCTCCTAAAGAATAACATTTCTGTGCTAGATTACTCCCAGTCTTTCTGTACAACTGATATCATACTAGAGTATGATCTGTCTCTTCTAGAGGCCTTTCCAGGTCCCATTTGGAATAGAGCAATATAGATAAACAAGGATTTTCAATTTTGTTTTCCTTTGCACGTACACCTACCTTAAGCTATATCTTAGGGTATAACCATGTTAAATACCAACAAGCATGAGACTAGTCACAGTATTTCTCACTGAAAAATACTCCAAATTGATATCTAAGCAGTAAAAGGCAGATCTAAGTCCACAGGGCTTGTTTGTTTCAAAAGCAACTCTTAGCATAGCTTAATTTGGCAAGAGTCTGAATATCCCCATTTGCAGATAAGCACAAAAAAAAGCTTTTCTCCTCAGATCTTACTCATATCCACCTTATTATATTCCCAGCAAGACTCTCCAACTACAAGAACTTCTGGCTTCTTCTGTATTTTTCTGAGGGACTTAATCCATAGCTACCTAAACAGGGTTATTGAGGATGGTACCACCTAATAGTTTATAGAAAGAAACATACAAAACACTCCTAAAATGCAATCACCTCTCAAAAAAGTAATGCTTGTATCCTACTTTAGAAGCTTATAACCAGTTTTTGTAGTTTAGAAAACATCCAGTATTTTGCTGAACTCTGTGAATATTTTTCTTTGCTATTAAGCTCCTCCCATGTAGGTACTTGGGTACATAGTTTGCAATCTAATGTCACAAATGAGACATGATCTGGAGACAAAGAGACACTTAAAAATAAAAATTCTAGCATTGCTTGCTTTTAGAGTTTTAATACTGCTTTCATTTTTAAAGATCTCTGGTTTCTGGGTTTTGGTTTGGTTTGTTTTTTTTTTTGTTTTTTTTTGCAAAAATGTGTTTATATTCAAGATGAATGGCATAGACAAAATAAGCTATCCTTATTTGGTTGCTTAGAGGCTGTGGTATCTCCTACCCTGAAAGAGGCTCAGAATGGGACTGTGCAGTCTCCAATCCACTCTGCACAAGAGATTGGACTGGGTGAGTTTTGCAGGTTCCTTCCAAACAAAGTTATTCTCTGATCCCACATGCTGAGCAAATTACATACATTAAATTGATACTAAGTGTCAGCAGGTCCAGGGACATTCATTTCTTATCAAATGTTAATGATAAAAAGAGCAGAGGTCATATTTTTTCAGAAAAAGATATCTTATCCTTAAAATACTGCTATTACATATGACATTTAGTCTCAAGTTCAAGGTCCCAAAAGCACAGTTACAAGTTTTCCAGGTATTTTGCTTGACAGAGTATATATTTTAAGTCAACACTTACAACCAAATTGTTTCATGATGTTCAGCACACCAGGGGAATTAAAAGGTTTATGGATAAATTATCAGTTTTTCATCTGAGGCTCTACACTGTCTTCTGGAAAGAAGGGATAAATCAAATATCCTGACAGTAAATGACAGCCAGAAACCCTTTCAAAAAGACACCTTTTCACTCATTGGCCACTGTAACATTGCCAAAAGTGGCCAGTCTCCCTATCTTCCACGATGCAGTTTGGCATTTCTTATCAATATTAATGGACATGCTTATGTGTGCTAATAGCATTGAGCTTTCTTGTTAAAACTTTGCCTTCTTTCTGATTATCTCAATCACATAAAGTGATGAGAATGCCAGCAATACTACTCTATGTAAGTTAAGTACCTTTGGAGCATGCAACAAAAACCCAAACCAAATGTCAAAATTTCTGATTCTGTGAACTTCCAGACTTTAAATATTGGGTTTCTATTGCTAGGTTTCTAATGAATTTTTCATTTTTGTTTAAATATCCTGACACATGCTGCACAGGAAGTTCTAGCAGCTGTTACAGCAATATGTACTTGGGTCGGGGTGATTAGAAAAGAACAGAAAATAGCATTCCCGTCCTGTGAAAATTCTAGAGAATTAAGAAATGATTCCAGTCTTTATTGGAGAAAGTAAATATTTAACTCAATATTTCTGATTTTATGAAAAAGAGAACTTTACTGAAAAATTTGCAAATAACCACAACAATAACCAAAGACCATAGCATTTGTTTAGAATGTGTGAAATTAAAATTACTCCCAAGCCATAACGTCGGTATNTGCCTTCTGATACTCAAAATCTACCCTAAACATTAGACCTCAATTACCACTCAAAGTCCTTTTTGCTGTCAGAGTGGTTTTAAGTAAAATCATTGCTGCTGTAATGGATAGGTCTTTTCACCACCATACTATAAACATAAATTCCATTTCATTGTCTGCTGTTCTACAAGGTGCATGGGTGCTGATTGGATTTTAAATGCTTTAAATGTATGTTCAAACAGGTGTCTGGTTCCTCTAGGGTATCTGCCCAAGGACCTTTTCAGTGCAAAAGGGAAAATTAGTAAAGTAGGAAGACATAAACGGGAACATACAGAGTCCCAAATGTGACCAACAAATGATAAAGGAGACTAAATGATCAAATCTCATCACATGTGCCTATTGGTAAGGGTACCAGAACACGGGAATTTTTATTTCAGGAGGATAACCAGACTGAGCTTCTAAACAAAGAGGATGGCAAAGAAAAGTGAGAAGCCATGGACAAAACATATAGACACAAAAAAAGTGACAGGTAAATACAATGGAGAAAAGGCAAAAAGCAAACCTGTCCCAACACTGACTGATGGGCTAACAAGGAACTGCAAAAAAGAGGGGCTTTGCAGCTGACAAGGATGTAAACCTGGGGACCCAGAAGCTTGGGAGGCCAGTAGGACTGTTTAAATTGATGGAGAACTGTGCAGGAGAAAGGGACAGGGGAGGGAAAAAAGTGTAGGTAGGCAGAAATAGGTGTAAAAGCGGATGGTGAAGTGTAAAATGTCTTGGTCAACACTTTTCTCTGTCTGTATGTGCTGCTGGGAGTACGTAGTACTGGCTGTGTGAGTAGATGTGCCTTCAACAGCTGGAGTTAGACTGGAGGTGCAGGTGCATTTGGCTCGTGGTGCCAGCTTCTGAAGCAAGTGAGATCTCAACTCCTGCCACACAGATCAGAACAGAGTGTGTCACAAAAATTATCCTAAAAGAGAAATTAGGATGCATGAGCAGAAACCTCAGTCAGAATCCATATGACTGAATACTTCTCTAGTTTTTTGTGTGTTTCGTGGTGGTGTACACTTACTAATTTAGAGCATGGCTATTAAGGATAATGGTTCTGCACATACAGTGAGAGCTAGGGTAAGAATTAACCATTAGCATGAAGGTATTCTTAAAGACCATTAATTGAAGACAGCTTTTCTTAAAGTCTGAAAATAGGCATTCATCAGCCTTCTTAAAACACCTATTATTACTGGTCTCTGATACATACCTGCATGAATACAAACAAATATGTATATAGATTCACAACATGTAACCATGTAGCGTCTTCTGGTTGTTTGGGCTGCTGCAAGGTGAAATTAGGAGGCACCCGAGGCTGCAAACCCCCACGCTACAACAGGGAGTGAGCTCGTGCGAAGCCTAGCAGGAGGCACCGCTGTAAGAGTTCCAGGTAAGAGCCAGGAAAGGACCACTTGCTTTGTTGTTCAGGAGATTTTATTCCCCCAAGGGAAACAAAGGCAAAATGGCCCCGAGCCGAGCTGGGGAAGAACTTAAATACATTGCATTATACAGGGGAGGGAAAAGGATACAGCCAATGGGAGGACTTAAGGAGAGGTGCGAGGGACAACAGGGGACAAATGAGAAAGGGCTGAAGGAGGGATAAAACTTAAGGGTCCAACCAAGCTTGGGGATTGGGATGATTGTCACAGAACTTTCTAGAAGGAATGGGGCGTGGAGAGGGTGATGAACAGCTAAAGGGACATGAACAACTATGACGGACAGGGACATTTAAGGAAACTCAGGGGAGGAGTAGGGAGACTGACAGGAGGTTTGGCGGGAAAAATTACAGCAAACAAGTGGGGATAAACCATTATGAGGGGAATAAAGAGGGGGGTACAAGGAACAAACCACTATGAACTAACTAACATCAAATAATTAACTAAAACATCAGAACAACAAAAGTGCAACGCCACATAACCGTGTTTCAGCTACGGAAGAAAACATATGCTTGCTGGAAATGGGAAAAAGCTATATGGGAAAAACATTGAGTTTAATTCACTCTGGTAGATACAGGTTTTTCTTCTCTTCTAAAAAAACCTGACCTTCCTAACCAACCAGCTAACATTTCAACCACACAGATTAAAAACAGTACAGTGAAACCTATCCCAATGGTTACAGACATTATTTTTCTAGAATTAATTTGGCATTCTTCCTAAGCTAATGATGCAGAGGCTGACATTTACAGTCATTGTACTTGCATCTTTTGATCTTTCTATTAAGAATAGTTTTATTCTTCACCATCTCTACAGACTAAAACAATGTTGCTACAATTGCTTTGTTGAACTGTGTGCTAAGAACCATTTGTCGTGTCTGCATAATTTTAAACTCTGTCACTTGGCAGGAACTTTCTCTACTCTCCGATAAAAACTATTTAATTATCGTCAACTTTTTCTTCATAAGCAGGCAAAGGCTAGGATTATCTGTTCCAGGATTTTGTCTGCTCACTAGTTGTCATGAATGTAAAAGTTATGCAATCTCTCTAAAATTTCATTTGTTAAAATAACCCCACAATTCTGCCTGCAAGTATTAAAAGTAAACCCTTTCCTGAGGATAAATCTGAGGTTAAACTGCAGGTCATATTCACAATTTTGTCTTGCTAGTTTTAATTTAGCTACATTATGTTGCTGACTTGCTCTGGTGGCTGTAAAGAAAAGATTAGCATGCTCAGAAGTGCATACAACTTTGTAAAAATAAATACATGCTTCGTATGAACAGTTTGCATTAGTGGTTGAAGCACAGTAGATAGAACACCACAAAAAAAACCCAAAAGGTAGTCACTAGCAATTTTCTGAACTTCAGTTTCCTGGTAAATGCAATGCACAGAAATGAAAAATTATATTCGATGAAGCTGCAACATATAGTATGGGGCAACATGAAACTGTTGGAATTGCTTCAGGTTATATTCTGAATCAAATCAGTTCTATGCTTCTAGGAGAGTAAATTAGTTTAGTTACTACACTACCCAGGGAAAGAATGTAGCATATGTTATACCAGATTGTCTGGTCTGTGAATACAAAATATGGATACAGCTAAACCTAACACCCTCTTTACACCCTATTACAGAAAAAAAAAAATCTGCTACTTTGAAGTACAAAGAGAAAGATGCTTGCTTTCCTTTTAAAATGAAGGATATTTTTCCATTTTCAAATACATTTTATACCATATATTTCAAAATTTCTCTCCAAGTTATCACCATCACTCTCCTTATTTCTTACTACTGTCTACTAAAATATTGAGTTGTGATATACTTGTTTCTTGTACCTGAGGCTATTCTACTTCTTTTTCTGCTCGCGTATAACTAGTGTGGATAACAGTGTCAGCCTGAGATGGCTTTTTTATCCTACTGGGCAGTATATTTATTGAATTAAAAACCCAATCCTACACCAGCTGTGTATACCTGCTGTGCCTATAACAGCATGCTTTATCTGAGCTTTATAATCCTTCTCTAATAAGTTTGACAGAAAGAGATGTTAACAAAGTAAAACATGTGGGGCCTAAACAACTCATTAAAATATTTTCTGATTATAGCCCGCCTGTAGACATAATTAAAACTAATTATTGCAAAACATTCTAATATCAGTATCAATATGTCTTTCTGCATATTTGCCCTGGACACAGATCAATAGTAAATACCAAAACAACAGCCACTAAGTCTGTATTTTTGCTTGCTGAGGGATTCATTGCAACAGTATTCTTAATTCCACAGAAGGGGTCTGTGGCTTTCTTTCACAGTCAGACGGCTCATGAGCCTTTTTTAACTGTCTGGAGTTTCTCCAAGGAAAACACAAATCCTATCATTCCTAATACAATTCTGTTGCCTCAGGGTGTAAAAAAGTACCTACGTCCCTGATTCTCATCAGTGCTGCTAACACTACATTCGTTTGCATCTTTGAGACAGCCTAAACTTGGTTCACATGTTAGACATTTAGAGCACAAGTTCCCATTAGTCTTGCCACCAGTTCAGCTGAATTATTGGTTATTGAATTCTTGGTGGTGTTTTGGAGGATAGTAGAGGCTAGCTTCTGTATTAGAAGCCTTACAGCCATTTCAGGGTCAGTTGAAGCAGCACTAGCTATGAAGAACTCACTTTCTGCAGTAGTTGTCTACACATAAGGCCTCAGAAAGGTTATGTCTGGTACTAAGCTCAAGACAGCATTTTATTAGATTCAGCAACAAATATTTAATTTTTTTTTTCTGTTGAAAGATACAGTTGCCTTGCATTGTAAATAAAATTATGCACTAAAGGCAAGTGCCTGAGTAAGCAGGAGAGTAATGCAGATGGACACTAGGATGTTTCCCAATTGCTACTACAGTATGCAGCTGAGATTATGACTGATCATTTCAACATTCTCCAGAGTAGAGAGAACTATCATCTCTCTATTTATCTATTTATCTATTTTTAACTATTTATCATCTTGATGGAAATGACTTTTCTGCCCGCTCTGTGTACCAATAAAATCAGGGTACATGCAGACAGAGGGGAGAAAAAACAATATAAGATAGCAACTTACAATGTCATTTTCTCTATCCCAGAATTTGAAGAAAAAGACTAAACACTCTGTTTTAAATTTGAGAGCGTCCAGCTAGCATTGCTTAATTAACTTAAGTGCAATGCTCTACCTGGGCTTCTTCCTAAGCTGATAATAGGGCTTGCCTCCTGTGTTCTAGTGTCTCTCCTCCACTGCAGGCTTCATTAAAAACACGGTGATTGCAACCTTTTTAACCTATGAAACTGATGATAAAA
>VWZV01015935.1:4741-16051 GCA_013397155.1 Irena cyanogastra | reverse complement strand
TACAGGTAAGGGGCTAATGAGGGGTTACAGGATATGAGGTTCCAGGTGAGGGGTTCCAGGATGAGCCATCACAGGACAACATCCTCCCCTGCCAGAGCAGATCCGGCTCGGAGCATCCTCACCTGCCTGGGACCCCATCCTCACCTGCCTGGGGTCCTCACCTGCCTGGGACCCCATCCTCACCTGCCTGGGGTCCTCACCTGCCTGAGACCCCATCCTCACCTGCCTGGGACCCCATCCTCACCTGCCTGAGACCCTCACCTGCCTGGGACCCCCATCCTCACCTGCCTGGGCCCACCCCAAAAAGCCTTGGGGGAAGCACAGAGGGGCAGGAAAAGGGGAGGAGGAGGAGGAGGAGTGAGAATGCTGGGAAATAACCGGGACACCAACACAACCTTCCCTTGTACAGTGAAAAGGGAATTTATTCCATTTATTTCAGTTTATTTCGTTTTCTTTTGGCTTATAGTAATTGTTCATCATGTTGGGTACGACCGGTATGAGCCACCATGCAAATTCTAATACACTAATCTTCACTATTGAGCTTTTACACGTTGTTGGTTTGGTATTTTTTAAAATTTTATTGTATTTTTTGCAGCAGAAAAATCATTCAAACTCAGGTGTGGCCTCTAGGGAACACCATGGGGTTATCTGAATTTTTAATTTTTTTTTTTTCTCCAACATTGGCTTCTATATTTTTAGAAAAGGTGAAGAGGAAAGTGAATAAAGCAGCTCGGACTGGCATTTCATCACTTTGGGAGTCACACATTAACCCAAAAAGGAGGATTTTGGAGGAGGGGGAGGGAAGGGAACTCCTTGGTGTGGTTGTGAATTTTGGCTGCAGCTCCCTAACGACACCACCCCCCTTAACTTCACCCCCAAAGCCCAACTCCAGAACGGGAATTCCGTGAATAACCAGTTTAAATTTGGAAATTTGGGTGGGGCACCAAGGTCCCTGAGGCTCTTTGCCCAAAATTTCCTCCGACCTTGGCTCCACCCAGCAAAAACCCAACACAAAACTCTGCCCTGAGGAGGAAACCACAGCAGAAACCCAGCCCCAAACACCCCAAACTCTTTTTTTTTTTGAACAGTAAACTGAAGAACCTCCTCCCTCCCCTTCCTGCTGCTGACAAAACGTTAAAAAAAATCATATTTATACAGAGTTTGAAGGGAGTTTTTATTTGGAAGTCGTTGAGCAGCTCCATGAGTTGCCAGCGCGAACGCCAACGCTCCGAGCGTCACCTGCGAGACTCAGCCCAGCCTAGGGACAGTTATGGAATTTCAGCCAAATCTTGCATAGAAGTGGACTTATTGCACATTGGAACCCAAAACCAGACACTGCTGCTGCTGCAAATATCACTTGCAATAAAGCTTTTGTTAAAATCCATTTCGAGTGGGGTAGGTTTTAATTTAGAATTTTTTTGGTGTTGTTTTTTTCTTCCTTTAGGGGACATTTCCTGGCTATCTAAAGTCTAAGGACAACAGAAAAATCTTAAAAAAATAAAAATAACCATGGACAATGGCATAAGCCAGAAGCCATTCTATAATTTTTTTTGTAGTTCTTTGTATTTACAAAAAGGCATGCCAATAAAATAAAATGATATATTACAGTATTTATAATATTCTCTTAAAAAGTTCAACCACACTTCTCAGCTGTTTTTTTTTTTCCTTTTTTTTCGCTTTTTTTTGTGCTGTTTACAACGTAGCCTGTACATATGTATGCAGATCTGTTTTGTTAGTTTGCTTCTGTTATTTTTGTTATTTTTGTTATTATACATCCCATCCTAGGGGCAGGACAGTCGAGGTCCCTGCTGTGGGGCAGAGCTGCTCCCTTGCCGGGGATGCCAAGGTGGCACAGATGGCTGCTGGGTGGCTTCCTGCTTGGCTTTGGGTTATTTTGGGTCATTCCTGTCGTTTTCTGGGTTTATGGGATTATGCAAACTGACATTCATCCTCCCATCAAGCTCTGCTGTGTTGGGGTTTGTTGTTTTGTTTTTTTAAATTTTTTTCCCCCTAATTTGGGTACCCTTAGTTTGGAGGTCACCCTGGTGTCCCCTCCCCGGTGCCACCACCCCTGTGAGGGAGCCCAGGTTCAGTGGGGTGGCCTGAGGACCCTGGGGGTCAGGGAACAGAAATCAGCAGGACGTGGCTCCTGCTGCTGCAGGGACAGCAGCCCAGAGGTGGCCCCAGGGCTACCTGGGCAGGCGGGGGCACCCGGCCCCTCCCGGGCTGCAGCCCCCAAACCCCTCCTGGCCACACCCCAGCAGCCCTGGCCCAGCTCTGCACCCCCCCAGGGCAGGAGCCACAATGGCCACGGGGCTACCAAGGCTCAGTCCCAACCTCACAGGTCAGTCCCAGGCCTAAGGCTGAGCCCAAATCCCCAGGTTCAGTCCCAGCCCCAAGGCTCAGTCCCTACCCAAGGGACACTCCCTAGGCTCAGTCCCAAGGGCTGAGCCCAAATCCCAAGGCTGAGCCCAAATCCCAAGGCTCAGTCCCAGCCCCTCCACCCCAGGACTGCTGTGGGTGATCTTCCCAAATCCCTCCCAGCAGAGGGAACGTGCTGCTGCTTTTTTTTTTTTAAACAATCTCTAAAACAACCTTGGTTTGTTTTTTTGTTTTGTTAACAATCCAAAGCAGTGTCTACACTGCAGGATGGAGGCTGAACAAGAATTCATATTGATGCTAGATATTGCAGGATACAACTGACCTTGCTGGCTGGTTGAAGCCCTGGGTTTTGGATTTATGGATAACAAGCCATTCCCAGATTTATCCTCTCCCCTTTGGTGAGGTCCAGAGCAGCATTTTGGAATTTTGCTCTGTTTCAGTGTGCAAAAAAAAAAAAAAACCAAACCCATGGCTGTATGGAAAAGAAAGTCGAAGTTGTTAAACAGACACACACAACTCATTCATCTGCTTGTTCTGTTTGGGGCTTTTTTTGTGGTTTTTGGGGTTCTGTTGGGTGGGTTTTTTTATTTTTTTCTCTTCTACTTTTCTGGAAGGTTCTCTACGAACTGGGAGGGCAGGAGCATCACTAAGGTTTCTCTCCAAGTACAGTGTGTGGTAGAGACTCAGTGGAGTGCCTGGGATTTTATGGCTTTAAATTTATTTACCTCTGTGGACAGGTGACTGCACTGTGCCTCCTGCTCGTGGTTCCTCATGCATGGTCCCTGGTCATGCCATCATGCAAAAATCTGCAAAAATCTGCACAAATCGCTTCTAGGCGTTAACGAGCACTTGGATTTTTGGTTTTTTGTGGTTTTTTTTTGGGGGGGGGATCAGCCTGAGCTGAAGGTACCCATCACCCCATCTCCCAAACCAAGTAAAGCCCATGGAGGAAGTAGAATGCAAATAATAAATCTCAAATCAACTATGGGAACTCAGTGGGCTTAATGGGTGCTTTGTTTCATTTTTTTTCCTTTTTTTTTTGTTCTACTTGTTTTAACTCTTTTTTTTTTTCAATTTTTTTCCTCTTTTTCTTTTTTTTTTTTTGCTGCTTAACTAAATGCAAATCTAGTTTTGCATGAACGTTGTGGCTTCTGGGTTTTCTTCTGAGGAGAACCAACAAAATGGGAAAATAAAATCCATTTGGGGCTGCTTTGGAAAATACATGAATCCCAGCAGCAGGTTTTGTTTCTCTGTGTGTTTGTGTGTGTGTGCGTGTGTGTGTGATTTATTTTGCTTGTTTGTCCTAAGTTGCATTGACTGATGTGGAACATGCAGTATCCACCTGCCCAAACAATAGAAAATCCTTTTTTTTCCTTTTTTTTTTGTGTTTAAATGTTTGTTTACAGGGTCCTTTAACAGGTGGTAGGTCACTGCTTTAGATGCAACGCTGTCACACAGTAAGCAGACTATGTTTGGTATAAGATCTTCAGGTAAGTGTCTCCACAGCTGTTCTGTATTGATATATTTCAGGAAGTTTGTAAACAATCTTTTTTTTGTTGGTTTTTTTTTTTTCACTTGCAAATATTTTAATTCGTACAATTCTACTAATTTTTTTTTTTTTTAATTTTTTTTCTCTCTCTCTCTCTCCCTCTGTCTGTGTGTCTCAACACTTGGCCACCCTGGCGTCTTTTTGTCTCTTTGCTGCCTTTTCTCTCCTGCCCTCCTCCGCCCGCTGCTGTTTCTCCTTCTCGGGTTTGGTGACGCTGTCGTAGGACGGCAGCGACGCCGTGGACGGGGTCCCCTCCTTTTTTTCTCTGTTTGCTCCCCCGTTCTCCAGTTTGCTGCCGGCCGGCCTCCGGCCCACGAAGCCGCGGCGCGCCAGACGAGCCCTGTAAGCCCTCTGGATCACCACGGCCGACACCTCCTCCTGCTTGCGCCGCAGCGTGGTGGTGATGGGCTCGTAAGACACTTTGGAAGGGTTGGAAGCCACGAACCTCTCCTCCATCTGCTGCCTCAGGATGTCCAGCTCGCCGCTGTCCCCCAGCACGCGCTTGGTGAAGGCGAAGAGGATGTCCAAGCAGTGGATCCGGTCCCCGCTCACCATGGGCAGGTCCATGGCGATCAGTTCGATGGTGTTGGGTTTGGGCACGCGCAGCGGGTGCTCCAGGGCGTCGGCGAAGTCCGCCAGCTTGCTGTACTCGATGAACTGCGTGGCGTCGGGGTCGAACTTCTCCCAGATCTCGTAGAAGGTCTCGAAGTCGTCCTCGCTGAGCGGGTCCGCGCTCTCCTCCGTGGCCACGCTGAAGTTCTCCAGGATGATGGCGATGTACATGTTGACCACGATCAGGAAGGAGATGATGATGTAGCTCACGAAGAAGAATATCCCCACCGAGGGGTTCCCGCAGTCCCCCTTGAAGCCGCTGCCCGGGTGCTCCTTGTCCAGGTCGCAGTCCGGCGGCCGGTTCAGGATGGGCAGCAGCAGCCCGTCCCAGCCGGCCGAGGTGGTGATCTGGAACAAGCAGATCATGCTGTTGCCGAAGGTCTCGAAGTTGAACATGTCGTCGATGCCGGCCTCGTGCTTGACGTAGGCGAAGTTGGACATCCCGAAGATGGAGTAGATGAACATGACGAGGAAGAGCAGGAGGCCGATGTTGAACAGGGCGGGCAGGGACATCATTAAGGCGAAGAGCAGCGTGCGGATCCCTTTGGCCCCCTTGATCAGCCGCAGGATGCGGCCGATGCGGGCCAGGCGGATCACTCGGAACAGCGTGGGTGACACGAAGTACTTCTCGATGATTTCGGCCAGGAACATCCCTAAAGAAGAGAGGCAACAGGTCTGACAGTGGGCGTGCACGGGCTGCTGCCTCCTCTGGGCCTGCTGGTGGACGGGTGGATTTTCAGAGGGTGTCTGGGATGGAGAGGTCTCACTTCAGGCAGGTAAATCCTCCTGAGGGGCAGCTCTGATCTCTGCTCCCTGTGAGCAGTGACAGCACCCGAGGGGACAGCTGGAGCTCTGTCGGGAGGGAGATCAGGAAAAGCTTCTCCCAGAGGGTTCAGGCACGGCCCCGAGGCTGCCAGAGCTCCAGGAGCACTCGGACGCTTGGAGCTCCCAGGGTGGGATTGTTGGGGTGTCTGTGCAGGGCCAAGGGTGGGACTGGATGATCCTTGTGGGTCCCTTTCAACTCAGGACATTCCCTGACTCCGTGATTCTAGGTCTTAACTCAATGCTCTGGCTCCCAAAACAGCTCTCCTGCATGGGGAGGGGAAGGGGTTCAGCTACAGAAGGGTTCATCCCTCCTGCTCCAGGCTGCTTCTTGGGGTGTCTGCTCTCAGTGCCCTGACCCTGCCACGGGAGCCATGGAACTCTGCTCTGAAGCTGCTAAATTGGGTGAGAAAAATTCAAATCAACCTGATTTCAAGCAGCAGATAAAACTGGGGCTGAGTTTTAGGATGGTCTGAAGGCTGGTGGTTTGTCAGTGTGCCTTGTGCCCTGCCAAGCTTTATTCCCATTCGCTGGTGAGGTTGTGCAGATGTTGCATATTTAGATGCTAAAAACCTCAAAACCTGTTGAAGGAAACGTGGATTTAACGCTTGAATGAACTGCAAACAAGATGGCAAGTCCTGTGCTGTGGCAGGAAGCCCTGCAGGGCAATTTTCAGTTACTGAGCATTAAAACATTCTCATGAAGTGAGTGAAACTTCAGTTTTTACAGACAGAGAGCAGTTGTCAAGTGGTTTACCCCGCACAACTGGAAAGGAATGTCAGAACAGAGGGAAGGGGCATCAGTCATAAATAAATAAATCAATTTCAGGAGTTCATAAATAAATTCAGATCAATTCTGCCACGCTGTCTCCCCAAGGCTCCAAGAGAACCCTGAAGTCCTGGTACCTCCACGACCCTTTCAAAGACACGTTCCACCCTGCAAATGCCAAAGCAGCCTGGCGCTCAAAGACCTCTGAGTGGTGCCACACTTACCCACGATGGACAGGATGACAACCACGAAGTCGAAGATGTTCCAGCCGACGGTGAAGTAGTAGTGCCGCAGGGCGAACATCTTCAGCACGCACTCGCAGGTGAAGAAGATGACAAACACAAAGTTGATCCAGTACAGGATGTCCTCCATCTGCTTGCTCTGCGTGTCTGTCTCCACCATCATGGTCACCATGTTGAGGCAAATGAGCATCATGATGACGATGTCAAAGGCTTGCTGGGTGACAAAGTCGAAGACGGCTCCTTGGATGCGGTTCTGGGGAGCAGCAGAGGCAAGGAGACAAGTTGGGACAGCAGTCATGGAAGGGTGGGATGGTTTGGATTGGGAATGTCCCTCAAACTATCCCATTCCACCCCCTGGCTGTCCAACCTGCCTTTGGATACTGCAGGGGCACCCAAAGCTTCTCTGGGCAACCATACCAGGGCCTCCCCACCCTCACAGCGGGGAGATTCTTCCTAATTTACCATTAATCAACAATTCTTTATTGCACCATTGCTAGAAAAAGGGATTAATTTACCATTAGTCAATAAATTCTTTCACCATTGGTGGAAGGAGGGATTAATTAATTTACCATTAGTCCACAAATTCTTTCACCACCGGTGGAAAGAGGGATTAATTTACCATTAGTCCACAAATTCTTTCACCACCGGTGGAAAGAGGGATTAATTTACCATTAGTCCACAAAATATTTCACCGTTGATGGAAAGAGGGCTGAGGACCTGGTTTTGTCAGTACTGAAGAAAGCTTTCAAGGCAAACCCTGTCCACAAGCAGGCTGGTCAGGGCAAAGGCAGGAAAATGTAAATTACAGCTCAACGTGCTGCTACACCCCTGCTGGCAGCACATCCTCCTCTCTGCTCAGCCTCTCATCACAGCTGGGGACAGCAGCCAGACCCTTGCACTGATGGGCACCTGCAGGAGAACCCGACCTTTCTGGTGTCCTGGCAGCAGCACAGCCCCAGAAGCAGGATGCTTTATCCATCCAACCCCTCTCTGGCTTTCTGAGGGATTCAAGTCTTTCAGAAATCAGGGAATGAGCTCAGTTCTCCAGCAGCAAAGCCCCCAGGGCTGGATAATTGCCAAAGGTTCTCCTGAGAGTGCCAGGAGGCTCCTACTCCATATCTGTGGCCTCAAGGTTTGGGATTATTTTCTTGATTCAAGGGATGAACTGATTAACACCAGCCCCAGAACAAATGTTTTAACCTTTCCAGGTGACACCTGAGTGACAGTGACAAAACCAGGGTGATGTGGGCTCCAACACGAGTTAGAACACGGGATGTTTTTGGACACAAAGCTCCTTTGAAATCTATTCCCCAGGTTCATCCTGAGCTCCCCTGATGTACTCACCAGAGGTCGGGGAATGGGTTTTTGAGGCTTCTTGGAGCCCAGTTTTTTCATGGCATTGTAGTACTTCTTTTGTTCTTCTGTCATGAAAATATCTTGACCTCCAAAGTAAAGGGGCAAAAGGAAAACTGGTTACAATCAGCTGACAAAGCAGAAGGGAAAGGAGCAAACCCCAGCTGAGGAGACCTGCCAGGTATTTCAGACAGAAATAATTCACACTAACAGCCAGGGTGCACTGAGCTTCCTTTAAAAATGACTGGGTTTTCTATAAATGAGCTGTTCCATTGCCTCCTCCCTCCCCTCTGTGCTGAGGGCATTTCCAGGAGCAAATCCTCAGCCTGACTTCCAGGAAAAGCAGGATATGAGACAGAGACAGAGGCAAGGAACACTTCTTGCTTCCAGTCTATATTCTAGTCAAGGCATAAAAAGTCTATATTTTAGTCAAGGCATTAAAAAAACTCCAAAATGTAGTCTAGGAAAATGTTTAATTAACCTGGCTGTAGTTTAACCCAAGCCTTGTTGGGCTCAGCCATTCCTGCAAGGCACCAAGAGCTCTAAAAAAGGATTTTTGTGCCTCAAAATGACTTTTAATTTTGCAGAGAAACCCACCAGCCTGAAGAGCCAACACTGCTGGAACAGGTCTGGGCTGGAATCACAAACACAGAGCACTTATCTTTTTCTTTTGTTGATTGAAGTTGTCGATGATGACACCAATGAACAAGTTCAGGGTGAAAAAGGAACCGAAGATGATGAAGATGACAAAATAGATGTACATGTAAATGTTGTCCTCGTACTTGGGTTGCTCTTCTTGCTGAAGGAGGGATAAGAAAAGCAAAAAATAACATTTCAAAGACATCATACAAAGCAGTTCTTTGGCAAAATGAGATTGGTTGTGTTTCTATTCCTTTTGAAGACGTAGGACCAAAAAGATCAAAAACCAGAAGAACATTTTTCCACTTTTTACACAGCCAAACTTGTTTCAAACCTGCATTCAGTGCAGGACAAGAAAATCCACTAAAATATAAATTTTATGTTTCATATAAAACCAAGAGATTAGAAGGGAGGAAAAAAACTGAAAGCAAAAAGGAAGTCATGGTATTTGCATGATTCCAACCCAGACATAATTCCACAACTGGGTTCACCCTCATGCTCAGACTTCCATACAGACAATATTCATGGATAATTCCTCCCCATAATTTATTCTAATGATTAAATCTATAAATTCACTGGAATTCTGCTCCAGTTGGAGTAGAACAAAAAATCCAACCAGAAGAACCTGCACTTTTTGGGATTTTCTCCAGCATCTTTTAACTCATCAGACCCTCAGAGCAAATGAAACAATCCCAGCATGAAATACTTGCTACAAACACAATTCTACAACTTTTACTCTTGATTTTAGCAAAGGAAAAGAGCAGACAGAAATAAGGGGAGGGGAGTTTTGCACGTTACCTTTCTGGAATCTACAGCTGCATACATGATGTCCATCCAGCCCTTGAATGTAGCCTGGCAAAGAAAACACAGAGACAGAATTCACCCAAAATACAAGAATTGTGCCAGCCCTGCCAAGGACTCCCTGGCACTCCTGATGGCCCTCTACAATGAAATTTAATATTATTTCAATATTTCTCTTTTCATTTAATCTCAATTACAGAACAAGCGCAAGCAGTTGAACCTCATGAGGTTCAACCAGGCTGAGGGTGAGTGGACAGACTTGGGGCTGTCTCTTATTGAGACCCAGAGATTAGGAAAAAGAAATACAAAATGGTAAATTCATTCCAGCTCCAGCCCCGTGGGCTTAATGGCATGCTGGATTTCAGAGAGAAAAAATGCACCAGGAGCATTTTGTATCTCCAGCCCCTCAGTTTGGGGTGTTTTAGAGCTCCAGCCCCTCAGTTTGGGGTGTTGTAGTGGGGAATGAAGCTCCAGCCCCACAGTTTGGGGTATTTCAGTGGGGGATGCAGCTCCAGCCCCTCAGTTTGGGGTATTTCAGAGGGTGATGCAGCTCCAGCCCCTAAATTTAGGATTTTTTAGGGGGGGGACACAGCTCCAGCCCCTCAGTTTGGGCTATTTCAGAGAGAGCACGCATCTCCAACTGCTCAATTTGGTTTTTTTTTAAAGGAAACTGTAGAAAGCCCAACTCACAACTTGCAGGAGAGCCAGGTAGCCCGCCCCGACGTTGTCAAAGTTGATTTTCACGTTCTTCCAGCGGATCTCCGTGGAGTTGGGCGGCATCAGCGCCTCGCAGTCCGTCTTGTTGTTGACCACATCGATCTCGAAGCGGTGCTCGGAGGTCTCGTTAAAGCAGTAATGATATTTCCCAGCAAACAGGTTAACCCCCATAATGCTGAAAATCAGCCAGAAGATAAGGCAGACCAACAAGACATTCATAATGGAAGGGATAGCGCCAACCAAGGCGTTGACAACCACCTGTGTTGGGAGGGAGGGGTGGGAGAAAGTTTCAGTGTCAGACACGAGGCAGGAGACAGCGAGCATCAGTACAGCTGGTTTGGGGGGAACGGGGAGCGGCCACCGGCACCTCGGGGGCTGAGCCACGCGGAGTTCGGGCTGTAAATTCTGCTTGAAGCCACCCGGGGAAGGTGTGGTTTATAGAAGATTTGTTCATGTTAGAATGAGCAGAATGTGTGTTATGTTGTATTGTATATTATGTGTATATATAATATATATACATTATACATATATATATACATGTATATATAATATAACATAATACACAATATATAATATTGTGTATTATGTATTGTATGTTGTATGTTAAATATTGTGCATTGCATATTGTATATGGTATATTATCTACTGTATAATGTATACTAAATATTGTATATTACAACTGCATATTATACATTGTATATTATCTACTGTATAATGTATACTAAATATTGTATAATGTATATTACAATTGCATATTATACATTGTATATTATCTACTGTATAATGTATACTAAATATTGTATATTGTATATTACAATTGCATATTATACATTGTATATTATCTACTGTATAATGTATACTAAATATTGTATAATGTATATTACAATTGCATATTATACATTGTATATTATCTACTGTATAATGTATACTAAATATTGTATAATGTATATTACAATTGCATATTATACATTGTATATTATCTACTGTATAATGTATACTAAATATTGTATAATGTATATTACAATTGCATATTATACATTGTATATTATCTACTGTATAATGTATACTAAATATTGTATAATGTATATTACAATTGCATATTATACATTGTATATTATCTACTGTATAATGTATACTAAATATTGTATAATGTATATTACAATTGCATATTATACATTGTATATTATCTACTGTATAATGTATACTAAATATTGTATAATGTATATTACAATTGCATATTATACATTGTATATTATCTACTGTATAATGTATACTAAATATTGTATATTGTATATTACAATTGCATATTATACATTGTATATTATCTACTGTATAATGTATACTAAATATTGTATAATGTATATTACAATTGCATATTATACATTGTATATTATCTACTGTATAATGTATACTAAATATTGTATA
>VWZV01015934.1:1314715-1398789 GCA_013397155.1 Irena cyanogastra | reverse complement strand
TCACCTGAAGCCAGAAATTTCATCTTATGTTGTCCAAAATTTCTTCCTTGTGGCAGAATCATACCTAACAAAACAAAGTGAACACTCCCAAATGTTTCCTTTTTTCATTACTCTGGCTGATTATTCATGAACTTTGTGTTCTAGTGTAGTGGATGAAGGCAGGCCCCAGAGAGCAAAGGTCAGATTGGTACAGAACTTTTGAGAAGAGAAGGGGTGCAGTTACGTGGGAGAAGTTAGAACTAAGTGTCTTCTTTTGGGAACAGATATTTTGAATCCAAAAAGCTGTACATTGAGTTACTCACAAAAAGACAGTTTTTGTCCTATCAAGACTCAGGAAAATAAAGGTAAGAATTACATCAAAGCTCTTCTGTGCCCATCTAAATGCATTTGACATGTCAGAATAAATTCCTCCTCTGTATTTGTTCCATTTACTTGTAAGTTTTATAAGGAGAGAAGAGAAAAAGAATTGTCTTTTCTTTCATCCCCACCTAGAAGCTAATCATTAGAAGGAATCCTAGATGAGACAGATTTCCTCACAATCAATCTTCTGTCTGTTGCATCAAACAGGGAAAAACCAACAGTAAGCTATACATTTGTCACATATTGAGAATTTAAGGAAAAACATGCTGGAGGACTTTTCATGTTGTCTAAATGTTTTTAGTAATTCAATTAAATAAACATGAAGAAAAAGACTTAAACCAAACTTTATGAGATTCCCATGTGATTATATTATGACAGGGAGAGAATTATTGCCTTTCAACATCTCTAAGATAACAGTCACCAATAAAACAGAACTAAGAAGTTTGAGAAAGAAAACAATTTGTCAGAAGCTTTCAAAGGAAAATGCATAGTTTGAGATTGTATCTTTTTCTCCCCCTACATAAATGAAACAGGTCTAGATTGTTGTGCTGTTTAACAAGTAAACAGCTTACAGACTCTCATGGCATTCCCTTGATAGGGAGTGCCAGGCACATCACAAATACTCACGTCTTCCACCTCTTCCTTCACATTTCAAGAAACAAACTCAAAGAAAATATATTGTTTTTCTTATTTGATCCTGCATGCAAGGAGCTGGCAAGGTTTCATGTACTACATGTCTACAAAACAAGGTTCTTCCAAATATTTACATTTAATGGTTATATGCAAATTGATGCTTTGACTATTGAAAGACAAAATTGCCTTCCTACTAGCTGCAAAGTCTGATCTGTAGCAATGCAGTTTTTCTTCCTATATTCCACTAGAAAGAACAGGTCCTAAGTCATATTCTTAGACTCTTGAAATTTTTTTCAAAATCTTAGCTAAGGGAAGAAGGCAATTGAGTTGAGTTATATTTGCTCAAAATAGACACAAAGCATTTCCTACAGCAAGAATAAAATGTCTAGGGGCAATTCTTTAATGAAGCCCTAAAGACTTAAGATCAATTCTTGAAATTTCCATGGCTGGTTCATATTTGCAATTCTTTCTGACAGAAGATCTTTGTTAAACAAAGTAAATTATAATTGTCTTTTAGTGATTTATTACAGATTGCTCACTGTTCCCCAAAACCAGTATCTTCCGTAAGAAAAAAAAGATTGTAAATAGAACATAAAGTCTAATCCTGCACAGAACATTTTTTTACTAGTTTCAGAAAATTACTGCATTTTATTACTCTTATATATAGCTTGCTATGTTGAGTTTTAAATATTGCAATAAGCATAGCTTTGCCATCTTTGACAAAATGCACACCATCTCTAGTTCACATTTTCTATTGCACTGAATCATTTTATGAGCTTACCTCCAATATCTGGCCGAAGCTTATTGTCATATCCTTGAAGTAAGGAGTCCAGTATGTGAGTTACATCACCACCATGAATCTTTGGTGCAAGGACCCATGTTTTATTCATCATTAGATCTTCATCATCCTCATCATCTGCTTTATCAGCTCTATGTTGTGTGATTAGAAAAAAAAAACAAAACAAAAAAACAAGATTGGGAAAAACACAGGACACAGTGAAACTGAATAAACAAAAGTTGGGGAAGAAAGAGATCAAATATTGAACACTATTTAGAATATTTTGTGCAAACCCAAATGCATTCTGGTGCCAAAAGAAAGAAGCAGGCCGTTATTTACTATATATATATATTCAACAACACTTTGTTTTATGTTGGTGGGCAGTATAAATGTTAATAGGGGCATCAACACATCACCCATATGGACAAANNTTAAATGTTAATAGAGGCATCAACACATCACCCATATAGAAAAACCCAAGCCATGAGTCAAACTCATAAAAGCAGCAACAGGCATCATCTTACCATCAGCCTTTTCCTGGTTTCAAACAAAAGCGTAACTCCAAAGCTTTTCCCTACATGCATTTCTTTTTCAAGTGATGCTGCTAGTATTTCTAAGAGATGCTTAATCTTCATAATAGTATACCTGTTGTATGCTACTTTAAAGAGCATCCACAGAATCTCTTTCCTAGTAGCCTCTGTTACATGATGTAAGAAAATAAGATGTGTATACTTACTAAACTCCATTCACATTTTAAGCAAGTAAACATTACATCCATGTGCTATAACTGAGCATTAGCAGAAGCAGAAGCTGCAGACATATGGCAATTTTATGTCTGTATGTATACATAGTATAGTTTACTGAAAGGAATGGTACATAATTGTCAGACCATTTGTTAGCAACCTATTTTATCAAGATGAAACAATTGTACAAGGAAAATAATTACACATTCATTTATTACCTATCTTTTAATTAGATAAGCAGCAATAGATAGTTAATCCCTAGATCATTTTTAAAAATTGCAATACCTTGGTTACAGCTGAAAATTCACTCAGATATCACCAAGAGGTCAAAGAATGCCTCAAAGTAGTTTTCCTTCCATTTCAATCAAATGAGTAGGGACTTCAGTATTCCTTCAGTGCTAAAAACTCCAATCTATACTACTCATCCAGTTTTATTTCAAGGAAATGCTATGGGCTTGAGGTCAAGCAAAGTGCATGAGACTGATAGCAGTAACTAACAGTCACACAACCTACCTTCACAAATGGGCACAGGCTAGCAATTACAGAAAATATGCAGCCCCTATAAATCAGATCCAGTGTTAACACAGGTACAATATTCCAGTAAAAGAAAGGGATTAAATTACTAACCTTGTGCCAATTCACATTGTACAGCAAAACTAAAAATGTTACTTTTTTATTAAGGGCTTCTGAATTACACAGACATATGCTGCCCTCAAAACTAAGAGTGGAAATTTTCAGCAAATTTACTACAGGAAAGAAGACCATCAGTATGTTCCAAGTGAAGAAAGGACAGAACAAATCAGGGAAGGACAGAGTAAGAGAAGGCATGCCTGCCTTTTATTGCAGTCTTTTGTGAGAATGCCTCAAACCAGTCTGTAATAGAAAGGCCTTGCATCACCTCTTGGATAACACTAGCAAGCCTCACTGAAAATCAGAACTGTCATGGCAGTGGAAACTCTCAGTGGTTTTGGCATGCCTGCTTAATTTGGGAAGTGAAACCTTGCCACAGCTCAATAGGTTTCCAGAGGTTGAACAAAAGGCACTGTTCAGATATCAGAGCTTTCATACCTAGCTTGCTGCAAACAAGTTGAAAGAGTCTATTATAGCAGAAGGTAATACGCAGTCTAAATACAAGGCTCACTGACAGCTTCCCTGTAACAGCCTGAAAAGTGCTTTCATTCTTTTAAATTGAAATGTACCATAAAATACTTAATCTTTACTGCACTACATAGAGAAATGTCAGATATTAAATATTTAACATTTCCCATTAGCAGGATCCTACTAATGGGAGCACTAAAACTAGGAAGCTAACTTTTGTAAATGTACACTCTTTTACCCTCAGAGCTACCTATTTTTTCCATGTTTTGTTGCCACACAGCTTTTTTATTATTATATCTATTTATAGTCTGCTTGCACTTTTTGGCATCTAATTACTTTATAAATTAGCTTACATTTGCTCAGAGTGCAGAGGCAATTCCAGCCTTTTCCCAGAGGCATTAAGATGATGAGGAGTTAAAAGTTAATTTATAGGTAGATCTCTAAGGAAAGATATAACCACCACAGAGCTGACCTTCTTCCTTTTGTCTTCCATCCCATATAGAGTAGAAAGTATAGTGAAATCAACAGAGTTTCTTACATATGCAGGGCACCTGATTCTCTGGATCAGACCAGATATTTGCAGAGAATCTGAAGTGATTATGACACTATTTTGTTCTGCTGTAATGTTTTTTCCACAATGCTATTAAGAGCGGCAGAGATTTAGCCAAAATTGAAAGTACAAAAGGTCATGCCATGACCACCTAAACCAAATAGGAGTTACAACCACAGCACCTCAACTCACAGTCACTTTAATATCTTGACATTTTGAAGAGTCCTTAATTTTATTTATAGATTCACAGGACAAACTACATTGGGAAGAGATCATGACAGGTGTCTCTAGACCAGCCCCCTGCTCAAAGCAGGGCCTCCTCTGAGATTACAGCAGGTTGCTCATGCCTTGATGAGGTTGGTTATTGCAGACATCCAAAAATGGAAGCTGCACAAACTCTCTGATCAATCTGATCTCCACTTGGCTCTTTTCTACTATTTACTATATTTAAATAAACTGGAAATTAACAAGAAGAAAAAATGCAAATAAAAACAGATTTCAAATTTTCACTTTTCATTTTTTCACTTTCTGTCTTATTTAATTGGAGGACCTCTGGTCCCCCTCCAATTTTAAAACTCTGAACTACAAACAGGTATACAATGACAGCTTACAGAAAGCTATTAGTGCAATTCCAGGGGGAGAGGGAAAAATTCCACCCCAACATCTGAGCGATTATCCAGGCACTAGTAAATAAACCCATTTAAAAAGATAGTTTTATTAGAGGCTACATTTCTTTACATAGTGTCTGACAAGTCTTGGTTTAAAATGCACATTTCTGACTATTTGATTTTATCTAGGAAATATTGAACCCTGAAAAAAGTACACAAGGCCAACAAGAGCTTGTGACTCACTAACCCATTTGCTCAACCGGCAAAGAAACCAACATGAATCAGATAATAATGTAACTAAATGTGAAAGACCTGAATTATTGCTGTTCTACCTGGTGAAAACAGCTATTCTTACTCTGTTCCTATCTTACCAGCCTTTTCAGAGGTGATTGACTGAGATTAACCCATCTCACTTCCTGAATACCATCTTTTAAATTAGTTTTTTAAATGTGCCCAAGATCACCAAGTGTGCAGTAAAGACTATAATATCTCTGAAATGTTGATGGGACCTAGTTCTACAGTTTTGATTCCTAAACCACAGCCACTGATGGGCAGAAACAAGACTGTGGTAAAAATAAATGATGCTAGATGGAAGAAGGAAGTGACCAGAATATACAGAAAGTCTTTTGTACACCCTCCAGTGAAGCAGAGCACACCACCTGCCAACTGGAATTGTCAATCCAGTTGGTTTGGGGGAAGTTGCACAAAGCTCCCTCAAAAAAGCATCTAGTCATGTGAAGGCAACAGGACAGGCACTGTGTATATATTCACTCCTAGGAGTCTGAATTACCAATATTTGTCATGCTAAACAGATTTGTATTCGTTTGTTTTAAATATAGAAATCAGACGTACAAAGTCGGCAGGATCAGTTGTGATGGTTTTATCAGGATCTAATCAACCTTGCTAGACCATGTTCTATAAAGAAACATTCACTTTAGAAAAAAAGATGGGTCACAACTGTTAATCTTTTACCAAGTTTCTGTATATCTCCAGCTTTTTCTTCAGGTTTTGGAATAGGATAGAAGGAAAGACAGAAGGCAGCAAACTGCATTCCAAACCCAAAAATAAAATGTTTAATTCAGGTATGCCATTCAATTATTTAGTGACAATTAACTTGGGCTGAGGACCTTTTTACTTCTTTGCCATTAAAACAAATGTAAGAAACCTATGAAGATTAATGCCAATCAACTCCACTCCCACTTTAATGGTAGCACTATCTCTTTCACAACCCCAAGAAGAAAGGGCAACTTAATTAAAGAGGAATTCTTTTCCTTTCCAAGTTCATCTAAAGGTTATTTCACTATACACAGAACATAATACTTGATCATCTCTCCGTTTACTGTAAAATATATTTGTTCCAGCTAAGTTCACTCACTTTTTCAGAATGTCTGAAGAGATTATGATACAGAACAAAAATACATCATCAAACATTTAAACATTTCTGTTCCATGACACAGTGCTACTTTACATCTATTAATGCAGGTGCTAATTCTGATTTTAATGATTTTACAAATAAGAAAGAGACCTCACCTCTTAAGATGCTTGTTGTTGTAACACTTCAGCTACCCTCATAAACTCAACAGTGAACTGCATGTACACAGCTAACAGCAATTAGGCAAAAATTGACCCCATTGTGCTCTCTGTCCTTCAACTAATTGGAGACATTACCATGACTAATAAATCTCTGGGCACAAGTGACTAAGGACTAAATAAGTCTTTTCAACATCAGGCAACATGCTCCTCTTCAGACATTAATATCATAGGTTTTTGTTCTCCTTTAAATATGAGAAAAATCAGACAGGTGAGCTTTGGGTTGCAATTAACATCTGTCAAGTTATGCAATGAAGAAGAAAAATGAATATAGTGGAAGTGTTCTGACTGCTATTTGCATCATGCATGTCAAAGTATTACACACAGAAGTACCTGTACAGCAAAAGTGAGGGTATTTAAACATAGCTAAGCATCAATTTAGTTGTCTGTTCCCAGGCTCATATTCCTATCCAACACATAAAAGGATATCCAGTCTTCCAAGATGGGCTGATTTATAGGGAACCTGTAGACCTCTGGAAAAGTAGAGACTTGTCAGGAAACCTGAGTTATCTCTGCTGAAGCTTCAAGTTTGGGCATAAGCAACTCAATCAAGCTCTTGGTATCTGTGAGATTTAGACAACCTTCGCAGTGGCCTTGTCTATTTGGAGATAGTGATCCTTCTGTACAAGAAATACTCTGATGATTATTCAATAAATAAATAAGGAGGAAAGCGAGTGTTTCAGATATGCTATGCTGAAAGAGCTAAAACAAATACACTTTTTTCCTTGTTGCCTCACATATGTGAATGCAAACAGTAAGGTTAGTTGTGTTATTTCATTTACCTGAGGATCTTCAGTTGCTTCAGGAGTTTTACCAACACAGGGGTAGGGCACAGGGACACTTACCCAAATGATGAAACATGCCATAAGACAGCTGTTATTCACTGGCTGTGGTCCCCAGCACGTCCTTTGCAAAAATGCAATTTGACCTTTATTTTCTGCTACTTAAAAAAAAAGAAAAACAAAACAAAAAACAAAACACCAAAAAAACCCCACCAAACCAAACTATTTCTCTCAACTTTCAGAAAAGAGGTAATGTTTCTTGAAGTGTAAACATGACAGATGACTTTGTTAACAACAATACTGCTTCACGGGTTTGTCAAAATTTTGCATTATTTAACCTGACTGGCCTTAATAACAAGTCAGTCAAGACAGGTAAGGTTCCTAGGGAAATTTTCCAATGGATCATCGAACCAGACACTAGCTTGCTCCAGAACACCAAGCATTATATGCTTGTGTGTGGTAAAGAAGTATATTTCATGGCCCTATCAATGAGAGGTCAGAGCTCACCTGACCTAGCCAAATTCCACAAACGAAAAGAGATGAAAAGCTCTGTTAAAAAGCTAAACATGGCCACTGACACACCAGTCAGATATTTGTACAGATGCTGGTGATGATTCTAGTCCAGAAGACAAAAATGCAAGTACTTAGTTGTGTCATATGAATGACCAAGGCATAGGAACAGGTGTAGATGAAAATGTGAACTCTAGCAGGATGATAAGTTTAAGAAATGCCTGAAGCAGAGCAAAATTCCTTAAATACAGAGAAAAATGCAACTTCAACATGGAAGGAATGAGTAATTACTCTCATGTCAGCAATTTAAATTATATATTTGCATATGTTCTTGAATCTTCTTAAGATAAAACACAGATGTCAGATAGACTTGTAGTATCCTCAGAAGCTGAGAAATTACCAGGACTCCTTCAGGTATGCAAATACTATACTCAAATAGCAAAAATAAGTATGACCACATAGTCATGACTTCAGAACTCAATTCCATTTTTCTAGAAAAGACTTTCTTGAAAGCTCACTATCACTGCTAGCTGTCAATAGTGAATGGTTTAAACATCTCTCAAGACTTTTCTTTCAGATGTTATGGCTGACTTCATAGTCATCATCATAGTTACATTGACATAGTCATTCCATTGCAATTCTGTGGAAGTGAACTCTTGCCTTTCATCATCAGCGTCTCCACTGATATGCTGTATGTGTAACAGAATTTTTCGGGGAAAATAAACATAACTGCAAGCAAAAAAATATAGCTACTGAAAATGTGTATCCAGAAAGCATGAATTAGTCCTCTTAGTCCTGTAGGATACAGAGCCACTGATGTTATAGTCCTTCCTCTTTATCCTTCCTAAACTGGTTTAGACATTCTCTTGACAAAAATCTTTTCCCCCCATCCATTCCATCCCCAATGTTTTCACCAATTTCCCATCCTTTCTGCCTTGCCAAACTTGGGCATATACTTTTGTGTGTCAAAATGTATTTCTCTGTATTTCTCTGTGTGTCTACTGAAGTATGTTTTACTTGTTCCCTATACCTTTTTCCAGTACACTGACCACATACTGTTAGGTTGAGTCTTCTTCTGAACACACATAGTGCCTTGCGCTCTTTGTCTTATTTCATATTTCTCTCCCTTCTTCTTCCTTAATGTTTAGTGAAGGGATTAATTTGGACATTAATTATCAGGGAAAAGTGTGGAAAAATATTAGGAATTCCTACGCAGAAACATTTGAACACTAAATTAGAAGTATAAGCTACATAGGGAAGTTCACTTGGTATTAAATAAGCTTTGTTGCAAAAAAAATGAACAATCATAGCAATAACAGAATAAAAACATGCACCTCTTGTGTTCACTCCCTGTAACAAAAAGTGTTGTCTATGTATCTGAGTGTTTAGACTATTAACTTTGTGATATCTTAATACATACCACAAGTATCAGGTGATTAAGATCTTTTGAGTCGTTACATCTTTGAAGCACATCTCTGAAAGATATTAAACATTTTCTCCAATACACAATAACTTCAATCCAACTAATTTTAATCCCAGTAATACCTTCACTTAAAAGCATTATCACATTTCTCATAAAAGAAATCTTTTCTCATAAAGAAAGAAAAGAAATTTCTTTTCTCATAAAAGAAATCTCTTCAACATCTTTGTGATATTTATATAGTAAAAACTAATCCAAAATTACTGAACAATACAACCAGACTTAAGTCTGACCACTTAATAAAGGCACAAGCTGACTGCAAAGAATATTCATAGAAATGTGGATTTTTAACAAGAAGAACAACAGATACTATTAAAGCTATTTTCCAGGAGAACAATTTTGTTCTGAGATCCACACAAATTGTTCTTCTCCAAGTCAATTTTCACAAAATGCTGCATACCATTTGAAATTACACTGGTCAAATGTTATTAATTCAAATGGATTTTACAGATCTCACAAAATTACCATAAAGACTCAAAGCATCTCAGATATTCTTTATCTATCAGTCTTCTCACACAATACACAATTTATCTTTTCTCTCCTTGAAAGTTCATCCAAACACTGATACGGTCAGACCAGTATAACTGCTGCCTCTACTATCAAGCCGCAGTCCAGAAATCAATTGACAATCTTTCTTATATCTGTCTACCCAAGTACAGGTAAATCTCTCCACCACTTTCAGAGCTGCTGGATTCTCAAACATATTCAGCTTGATTATTATAGCAATCTTACTTTGACCATGTCTTTATCTCCATATGTGACGACAAAAATATTCAGCTTTGTAGACCTGAGGCAGAAAACTACCTGTTTCTACAACCCCCTTTTTGTGCTACACAACAGAGAGCAAGCACTTTGCACAACTAACCAAACAAAACAAAAAATACGAGCTGATTTCTGCAATTTTCCAGCGAAATTATTAGTTTTCACATTAAATTTAGAAGGGATCTTGAAAAGTTTACTTCTAGTCAAAGAAGGGCCAATTTTGAATTTAGACCAGGGTGCTTGCCAAATCCAGCTGGTATATAAAATCCCACGGAAAGAAATCCCAAAACATCACTGGATATCTTGTTCTGCTCTTTAATTATCTGCCTAGAGATTTTTTTCTTTATCTCTAGTTGAGATGTCCCTGCTGTGATTCATCACCATTGTTTCTCATTCTCTTACCATGCACCACTAGGAAGTGCCTACCTCTGGTTCCTGGATCATCTCCCTATAAATGCTGACGACTGATGCTGAATCCACACAAAGTCCTCTTTTCTCCAGTCATGTCAGCCCTTGCCTCTTAGGACAGGTGCTCCTGCTTGACCAGCTTGGCAGCCCTCTCCTGAGCTCCCTCCAGTTTAAACCCCAAACTGCATGCAGCACCTACATGCAGTGTCACAAGTGTTGAGCAGAGGGAGACTGTCACTTTCCTCAACTTCCCGAATGTGTACCTGATCCCACAGCCCAGGAGGCTGCTGGCCCTCCCTGCTGCCAAGCTGCTGTGCTTTCCAGCAGCAACTCCAGGTACTTTTGGAAGAGCTGCTCCTCAGCCAGCTAGCTCCAGTCCTGCTGAAGGGGACTTTCCTTTCAGGTGCAGGACTTCAGCACTCATCCTTGATTAATTTTATAATGCTCCCGTCAACCCACCACCCCAGGCTCTCCTGCTCCCTCAGAACGGCAGCCCTGTTTGCAAACGTATGAACTTGGTAAAAAAGTAATATTTCAAGATGGAAAAAAATTTTCTTCAAGAAACATTATGCTAAAATTGTTATTCCTGATGCTCTGAGCAGTTCTTGCTCCACCCCAGACAAAGGAGGAAGTAGCATACACTTCTCACTTCTCTTTCCTTGCAGCAATTATTTAATCTTCTGATCACAAACTTGCAGAACACGTTTTATGATGTCTTTTCATAGAATCATGGAACCATTTAGTTTGGCAAAGACCTCTGAGATCACCAAGTCCAGTCTTCAACTGATCACCACTCTGTCAACTAGACCATGGCACCAAGTGCCACAGAGTTGTTTCTTGACCACCTCCCAGCACAGCCCCTTCCAATGCTTTACAACCCTTTCTGGGAACAAATGCATCCTGATGTCCAACCTGCATCTCCTCTGGCACAGTTTGAGGCTGTTTCCTCTCTAGCTGCCTGAGAGAAGAGGTTGACCCTCACCTTTACAGCCTCCTTTCAGGTAGTTGTAGAGAGTGATAAGGGCCCCCCTGAGCCTCCTTTTCTCCAGGCTAAACAACCCCAGCTCCCCCAGCCACTCCTCATTGGACTTAAACTCTAGATCTTTCACCAACTCCACTGCCCTTCTTTGGACACACTCCAACACCTCAATGTTTTTTCTCATAGTGAGGGGCCCAGAACTGAACTCAGGACTTGAGGTGCCCTCTTGTTTTCTCAGTTGGTAAGTTTTACCTTCTTTGCGGGTTTTGGCCACACCATGCAATCAAATAATGAGAATGTAAACAGCTACAGTCCACTCACTGTTCATCTGGACAAAGCAGCAGGAAACAAATGAAGACTTGAACAGAAGGTAAGAGGATAACCAAAGCAAATTATAGAACCTAAGTAGATATAACTGAAGAGAGACAACAGGTGTTAAATAAAGGTCAAAATATCCCCAAACTGCTAAGGAAGGACACAGTGTTGATAACTTCTCTGGATATGTGAAACCTGTACTAACCATGGCAGTACCAGATCACCTGGGAGTTTCAGACTGATCAACACACAAAGACAGGAAAATATAAACCCATATGTCACACATCAGCACACCATTCACACACTATCTATACTTGACTGATGAAAGGTTAATTGCCATAAAATTTAAAATTAACAGATACACTGTTAATGGGCTAAGTGCTTTGATCCAAGACACACTTTCCATAGTGAAACTAGACTTAAAACAAACCTTTGATAAATGAATGCTGAGAACCATAACCTAAATTTCAAAAAGTTAACCTAATTAAATGCCATCCCACGCTAACTACAAAATTCACTACAAAATTGCAAAGTCAATTTTTTACCTTAAAATACCACCAGCATCTCAAAAATATATCAAATGAGCAATCCTTTATATGGCATTTTCAGTCATTTAAGCTGATGGTATTTCAACACATCCATTTGAACTCTTCTTCTAACACAATTCATCACATATTTCCTGCAAAATCTTCAGGTGACAAGAAATCCACCAAAATCCTTCACAAAACCAAACTTATTTGAAATAGTTCCAAATTCTGGTACACATGTGAGCAGGTACCATCCTCCTCCCACAAAAGCCAAAGAAATACGCATGGACTGAAGCAGCAACAGAACCAGGGACTTGCATACAATTGCACACTGTAATTGTGGCATATAAGTAAATCTGGCTTGAAATTGCAGAAAAAGCCATGCAACTACAATAGCTAGGCAATAACAACATGTGCCCAATGGAAATACAATGAATAGGTTCTACTGAAATTTGAGTGTAAAATTAGGCAATTATGGACTAATCCAAAGGTCAATTAAGTTAATGAATAATTGCATAGAAAGGTGAATATACTCTGTAAGGACTAATGGAAATACCTAAACCATGTAATCAAAAGCTTGCTGTCTCCCTCTATGCACAAAATTGTCTTCTCTGATGTAACTGATTGTGTATTACACATAACAAATATCTTTAAGACAGGAGAATTACACCTCTTGTTAGATGCTGACTAAAATTTATGCTAGTCAGAGTTGTTCCCCCACTGGACACAACCCACAGGCCATCAGCTGGATGATCCTCACTGGCAAAGCATGAACCTAAGGTACAGGTCCACAGGTCACCTGCAGCAGGTCTGACACAACCCAATCCATATCCAAAGGCTGTGTGGTTATGATGTTAAGAACTGTTCTCCTCCAGAGAAAACACTGAGGAGACTTTATTTTAAAAAAACATCTATGTAATTTACTCTGTCATGAAAATTTAATATTGGACAATGAAATAAAAAAATTTTCATTACTTACATTGACAGTTTATCACCTAAATGGACACTTGATGCTGTAATTTTTTACGAATACAAATTCTATCCAGTCAAACTTCATTTAGAAAGAAAAATTAGACAATAATATAACATTACTGATAATAATAATAATAGTTAATCTTTCATGGCACACTGCCTTAAACAAGAAGAAAACCATATAAAAGGAAATGACTAACAATCTATTCGAGATACGAAATAATTTAATCCAAAGGGGACGTATCTTGTTCTACCTCGGATTTCTCCCATCCACTATGTCTGCCTGTCTTCCTTAAAACAAAGAAAAATTCCTGAATATAAATTTAGAAACACAGAATTAGCCATTCACACCTTACCAGACATGCATGTAGTGACACAGAAAAGAATCTGACAACCAAGGCAAAAAGAACATGAGTCACAAGTGAACACTACTAGAGCTAATCCTGTGAGAGAGTATCTATCTGAGCAGGATGAAGTCGAAGTGAAGCAATATTCTGTGTGTATCTCTTCTTCAGACAGAAAAAATGGAAAGCACTTATAAGTGGTTAAGCAAATAATTAAATATTTTCTGAAGAAATGTAGGTACCTCCGTTTACTTGTGCGAGAGGAAAATGTGAGCGGCTACCAAGTTGTGTCTTAAACTACATGTACCAGGGATGTGCTTGGAAGATTAGTCCGTATGACTGTGGCATGGGTAAACCCAACTCAGTGGAAATTTCCACTCTGCCTAGAGTGTATTGTGACACATTTGTATAGAACTTTCATTTTGGACTAGATTGCTCATCCTGCAACAACCGCTTGGAATGTAACTGCACTGCAGCTTCCTGTCCTCCAGAGGTGAGGAGGTTTCTACAACATATTATGAAAGACTAGGCTGGAAAGAGAAAGGCGCCAGGATGTTTTCTGACCAAAATGCTGATTCCTTTAAAAATTTTCAGGATTCACTTGAGATGCTCTGAGTTCTTGTCAGGGCAATACTTGGCAGAGTCAATCAGACAAGGAAGAGCTTTCATGACTGGTTTTCTTGTTGAAGAGCAGATGGATGCAGACCACACTCGGTTCCTGAAGAGCAGCTGCAACCATTGGTTCATACCTTGAGGCTACCCTGCAGAACCAGAAGTGTAAAAGAAGGCATGGATTTCCCCACAAAGGGATGGACATGGGAATCCAGTGGCTGAGCCAGGTGTAGCAGGTTAGACTGAGAACAGGAGATCCACTGGCTAGAAGCCAGAGAAACCTCAGACTAGAAATACTGCATAATATTTCATCAGATTCCTCCTCATCAAGTCTGTATGTATGGACTTAGTTAAACTGAAGGAGCAAACCCAAGAGAGAAGCCAGGGTAAATTCTCCAGTTTTGTTTAGCCTCTTATATATTCTTATATAAAATCAGATTATCTCAACAGATCCTACTGACTAGAAAATCCCCAATTAAAGCATATTTTAGAAACTATTTATTTCCATCATATCCATATCACTGAAATTGCCTTCTTCTTTGAAATAAGTTCTGTTCTGATGAACTCCTGATTACCTTCCTAGTCGCTCTAGTTACATCTATTAGTTCAGTGTTGCTCCATGAATTACCATTTTTGGTTTATATTATATGAAGAACCAATATTTTGCATAGGCCTGTAGGCCACTGAACTCACCACACTATTTTCAGTCTTAAAAAATGTTTGCACATGTAAAAATGCAAAATCAGGGCTCCTGTGTCATCCTCAGATTAATTCAATTGCATCTGAATTACTCTGTACAAATTATTGCTATTCAGAGAAATTGTTAAGAAATAAAAGTTAGTGTCATTGTCATCCACCAGCCTTTGAAAGTTTCCTGTCAGTGTGTTACAGTCATTTATAATTAGTACTTGTCTCTGCTGCTTTTCATCAAATAAGTTATGATATTGTTATTTTACTCATGAACATGACCAATTTAGGATGCAGTGCAAGAAAATGTTATGCAGGTAATTCAAAAAGTGCTACTCTCTTAACAGTAGCACTTTCAACTGCTTTTTCTCTTAAGTGCTCTCTTGTATAAACGGTACTACAAAAATGGGGTTTGAGACGATCACTTTTGGTTTTCTGGAATTCAACACATACAACTCTTTTAGTTTATGTATATATATGGTAGCCCAAACCAAAGCAACTCACTTTCAAACAGTGCATATATCTAGTCCATTTAAATGGTCCTACCTACTGGGTGTTCTGTTTGACCCAGATTAATACAATTCCTCTAAAGCTTCAAAGAAAAATCACCTATTCTCCTGATCCCCTTGTAATCTACTCTGTAGAGAGACTTCTGNTCTTCCCTAATAAAGAACTGTTATTCCTGCTCCTATATCCTTTCCTGAGAGCCCCTTAATTTTCAAAATTAGAACAATTAGGAGGGAGGCTCCTGCTTTTCCTTAACAGACACCTGTCTTTTCAAACCCAGATATGTATTCAGAAAAATAAGTTGAACAAGCTCAACAAGTGCTCACCTGTAAGCTTTTCTATCCAACTCAAAAAGGCTTGAATTTGCAGCAAAGGTGGTTTTTTTAACACCAGGCATATTTAACAAATAGAAACTTAAAAGTAAATGAAAATTTGTTTCAATTTGCTGAGTCTTTTCTTTATTTAACAGATTGACATAGTTTGAAGGTTTCCTTGAAACCGCTGTAAGAAGATTATGTGCAAAGAATATAAGTATTTCTCAATATTTAGGTCTCCTTAAACTTTATATCAACAAAAGAAAATATTAACGAAGTTTCAATAAAATAAACTGTATTTTAAACCACTGGGACTCCTGAATAACAAGTTCTTTGTTGTCACATCATGAACAAAGCACATAAGAGTGAGGATAATAATGAATAAACATCACAGATGTTCAAATGAAACAGTAAATCACTATTATCAAGCACTATGAAACCAACATTGTTATGACAGGCTTAACTCTGATCCAGGAATTTATGTGAGAAGAAAACGTAGGCTGTATTATATATTTTCCTAACAGATACTTTGAAAAGAAAATATTAGTTGACATTTGTACCTGCTGACAGTTGCATTTTAATAGAGCATTTATGACTGCTTTTAAAACGTCAGATTACAAAACTAAAGGGAAGATATGGCCAAAATTAAGTTAAGCTTACAATATACTTTTAGGCATGCTGACTAGCACATACCATTTAAAGTAGTATAAATTAGAAGAAATGTTGCAGTTATGGTGTACCTGTATGGGTGGAACTAAGAAAATAACATTAATTATCTTGTCAGCTCTTATGTTCTGCCTATCAATTATCTGTTTATTTGAATCCAACGAGAATAATGGCTTTGCTGAACATTTAGGACTGCAGTGACTGCTGGGTAAGTGTTCCTTCCCTGCACACATCTTGTAGAAACGCTCACGGCCCAATTTCTGCTGCAGAAGAGATATCTGCTACTGACAAAAGTAGTCCTTCAAAATACTGACCCATGGAGGTAAACTGGAGGTAAACAACTGCTTTATGGGAAAGAGTTCCCACAGTTTGGTGTGGGAAGTTTGGTGTAATGTCATGGAACAGCTTTTGGGGCAGTATCTTAAAAGAATAAACTGTTCATTGGGCTCAACTTCCAGTGCCCTTGCTTAGGCTTAACTCCATTTGTTACAGCTGAAACAATTTTATTTATACTCAGCACAAAGTACTTTGTGTATAGATGCATACTAAAAATGATGCAATTTGCTTCCTTTTAAAAATATGTGTTGAAAAGGCAGACTGGCTCCTGCAAGATTGTTTTAGAAAAACTGGCAAAGTTGATGAAGCCTGGTCTGAAAAAGCATTACTCCTGTGTTTTAGTCTGAGCTTCAAGGAAAATCTTGGGCTGAAACTCTAGAGAGGCATCCAAAGAAGCAGAAAAATAGTACTTCCATCCTACTTTGTAGCAGACTGTTAAAGAGCACCAGAGGTCCTAAGCTCCCCACAAACACCCATGAATGGCAATGCTCTACATACCAGAGAATCATGATCTGCAACACATGTCCATTTGAGGTCACTTAAAAAAAAAAAAAAAAAGGAGGAGGGAAGTCTTTCAAGCACCATTTTTCCATGTAGCCTCTGAAAAAAAAGTCAAGACTGAAAACAGTTGATTCAGATACACAGATATTCATACTAAAGGTTCTCTTTTATCTGAGATGTCCTGGAACACAGAACAAAACAATGCATTTAAGATACCTCTTTTTCTCACTTCTTATCAACTTCTTTATAAAAGAAAATGTTAATGAGATGCATCCATAGTAATCTACACCTAGTTTTATAATCCCACCACAGCCTTACAAGCAAAGCAAAATAAATTTTTTTTAGCTAGTTTTCTTCCTTTGTAACTAAGTCTTTGAACTGATAAATTAGCATGCATATTCTCTCAAACTACTTGATAATTTCTTTCACACCTGAGGTACAGTATGATCATTAAGAAACATTCTGAAGATGCACAGCTGCACTAGTATCATTTTCATCAATGCCTTTGAAAAATATTTCCATAATTTATCAAGGTTTTAAGAAAAGTATAATCAGTGGTTTTTCTACTAGGATAACATGAAGATGAGAGATGTGATGAGATCAACGTACCTCACACATCATTCAGTGTGGGGAAGGGGTCTACAGTATGATGAACTTCAAAAAATGTTTAATAGATTTTTCCCCTTTTTTTTTTTTGCCAGCCTTTACACTACACATTTTTATATCCTCTAGAATGATAACTTCATCTTTCACTTAAAAGAAACACACACTGAGCAACAGTCAAATACCCTTTATTTATATCTAAAGTGCTGCTTTGTGATTTTTATGAGTGTAACCTGTGGAATGGTTCACATTAGCTCTGCATTACTAAGGGAGTTGAATTATCACATTGCTTTTTGTTGTTAAGGGTATTAATAACCAATGTACACAGCTGTACCAAACTGTTGTTTCTTCAGGGGTCTCCAGCTCAATTTTCTAACTCTCCCTTAAAACGCACGTTTCCAACTTCTGGGACCTGAGCAGCTGCCCTGCTCCATCCCACGCGTGATCCCGACGCCCCTCCCGAGCGCTGCAGCGGCAGGAGCCGGAGCCGGAGCCGTGCGGGAGGCCCCGCACAGTCCCGCTGCCGCGATGGGTGCCCCGCACCAGCGGCTGCAGGAGCGGCCGCGCCAGCCGCGCTCCTGCCCCCTCTCCCCGCAGCCGCCGGCGGGGACTGGCGGCACCGCGCGGGGACCTCGATGCGCCTGGCCGCCCTCGGCACCGAGGGACTTCTCTCAGCACCGAGCCGAGCCTGGACTCACCGACCCGCCCAGCGAACAAGTGGGATGCGGCTGAAGTTTTACTTTGCAGGTGCCGGCTCCCGCCGCAGCCGCCCGCCGGAGCCACAGCGGCAGCAGCGACACCTTTTTTGGTTGAAGTTTGGTGGCGCAACACGCCGCCTCCCCTGCCCCTGCTCCCGCCCGGAGCCCCCGAGCTCAGCCTGGGGCGCGATTCGCAGGTCCGAGTCCCGGCGGGGGCAGGTGCGGGGCCCCGCCGTACTCACCCGCTCCCCAGCCGCACGGTGAGCAGCAGCAGCAGCAGCCGGGCCCCGCGGCGGCCGATCCAGCGGGGCGCGGGGCCCCCCCATGCATCCATGAGCGTGAAGGCGCTCTCCCTCGCTCGCGTTTTCTCCGGAGAGGCTGGGAAATAGCGACCCTACCAATCCCACCACCCCCCGGCACACGGCAGGGAGAGGGAGGGGAGCGGAGGGGAAGGGGAAAAAAAAAATAAAATAAACCACCCGAACAGGTAGAAACCCACTCTGCAAGGACCGAGCAACTCGCCCAATAGGCTCATCAGGTTGCTTCATAAATTATCCTAAAAACTGCTGGACGAATCAATCCCTAGCAGAGGTGGAGCCTCCTTTACTAGAAGGGAAACATGCCTGGGAGAAAGGGTGGCATTGATTTGGTATTTTTCTCCGAAGAGGGAAATGAAATAGACCTTACATATATACATATACATGTAAATATAAATAGGCAAAATATATAAAATGTTAAATACATGTCTAAAGCTACACATATCTATTTAAATATTTCTAATTCTGAAGCTACTGAGAGGGCGACTCCTCGGGAGGCAGCCGGTCCGGTCCTCCGTGCCAAGCGGAGACCCGCAGCCGGGAGCAGAAGCGCCGGGAGATGTGCATGGACACCCGCGCGAACTGTCCGCGCACGATCGAGATTGTGCCGCGGGGAAGGGGGCATCAGCCATCCCCTCGTTCGCCCCCAGGAGAGGGAGCACACCCCTCCAGCCGAAGCCCCGAGAGCCGTGCTGGAGGCAGGCGGCACGCCGGACGCGCAAGGGCAGCCGCGGGAATTGCGCGCCGCCGAGACGCGAGCGGCGCAGGCTCGGCGGCTGCGGGCGGCTCTGCGCGGCCGCGGAGCGCCCCGGGGGGGACGGGCGGGAGGCGGCTGATGCGCGGTGCTGCGCTGGGAAATGCGCCAGGGCATGCAAAACGCAAGGGTATTTTCTTTTTTTTCCCCCCTCTTGTCTCCTCTCGGCTGCTCCCTCCTCCCGGTGTCTCTCAGGAGACGCAGCGGGAAAGTAGCCGGACATGCCCCCCGGCAAGCCCGCACACGCACACCCCGAACCCGAGGCAGGAAAAGCACCGCGGCCGCGGCGGAGACCACAGGTTTCGCGCTCGCAGCCTTCGACGGGCCGTAGGGGCGAGTGGGCACGTCCCGGCGGGACCAGCGCTTAGATAAGGCGTATTTCTTCTCTCGGCTTCGGGCTGCCACCAACCCAAAACCCTGCCCCGGCGGTGCCCTTATTCACAGCTCTCTATAGGGCACTAAAGGAGTAACCTGTGCACCGAGTCCTCAGTGGAAGTAACAAACCGTTTTACAGTCATCATCATCATCCTCCTTCGAGTCAAGTTGTCACTGTACTGAAATGTAAATAATCCCCCATCCAGTGGTTATTCCGATGAAAGGCAGTGTTTTGTCTCCTTTACACATCATCATCTGGTTATTATTTTATATATACAGCTTACTGTTTTAATGGTTAAAGAAACTCGCCATGCTTCAGAGAGCTGCAGTACATTAAATGAAAATTCAACGACTTGAAAATTAATAGCCAGTCCTGGGGGTACTGGCAGACGGTAAAGGCACATATTATTGCATGACCTGAGGTCTCTTTACTGGTGGATTAACACAGCAGGCAGCATCCTAGCATGATGGCAAATGCATGAGCTCAGAGCAGTGCATATGCATTTATTACAGAGGAAGTGCAGAAGCAGCTCCTCTGCTGCAGCTGGTGGCACTAGCTCCAAGAACCAGGATTGCTGTCCCTCTCAGCAAGACAAGGAGCACAGCCCACCCCAAGTCCCTCTGCCCTGAAAATGGCCATGTCCTTAGGTTTATTATAAATTTATCTATCAAATTCACTTCATTGTGCAAAATATGCAATGAATGCTTGTGTCTTTGCATTTTGATGTTTGTGGAATCATTAAAGCCCTTTACCAATCTATAAAATTCCACCCTGTCACTAAAAGATATCCAATTAAAGTAACTACTGCGAAAATTTGACATAAGAAGATTAAACATACTCACAGGATTCCAAGACATCATCTTCCTACATGAGCAGTTTGTAGCACCTACTTAAAACCATAATTTCACCCCTGTGTAAATCGAGCAGCTTGCTAGCAGTGAAAGAGGTGGAAGATTACAGTTAAGATAACATGTACCATGAATAGTGAGAAAATGGAACTTTTCATTTGATTTTGGGGTTGAGAACACTAAGGCACATAGAATTTTACTATTAAAAAAAAAAGTAAAATAAAAGCAGCACCAACAATATTTCTCAAATGACACAAAACTAAGGATGACATCTGAACAAGCTGATTCCAGGTAGTCTCAAATCTGAATTTTTCTCGTACTTTCATGTAAGCAATAGAAATCCATCCCTTTAAAAACTAGAGAAGAAATCATTCCACGGTTAAGTAAAATACTAAATGAGAAATAGGTATAAAAGTTTTAAAAAGCAAACAGGAAACAGAAAATAACAAAAAAATCTTTCACCATCAGAAGAAAACATGAAAGAAATCAACTCAGATTGTCTGTATTCCTAAGGAAAATAAAAGAAGCAATAAATGAATTTTAAAACTGCAAAATAGAAAAGAGAATATCAAGGAAAAGGTAGGGAAATCACCTAGTTGGGTGTTGAAAGGAGATGTTTATACAGGACAATGGGTATAAAAAAGATAGGTATTAGTTACTAAGGCCTGCAGATATTTTTCATCTGCTTGGTACTGGCATAGCTAACCTAACAACAGTATTTAAAATCTCAGTTAAAAACGCCTTCTGATGCTGGAAGTAAGAAGGCCATTAAAAAAAAAACAAACAGCAAGGTGAAGAAAGGAGTTAATTGTGTCACTTCAGACCTCCTAGGCATCATTTCAGAAACATCAAATTAACCAAAGTTAAGCAAAACTCTAGGATTCACATCACTACTATTACTAAGGAGGAACAAACCAGAATGGTTTCTGCAATGGAAAACCATGTCTCTATCTTCTTCAGTCATATTTAATGAGTCTATCAATAGAAGAACAGCGCTTCATAATTCACTGTCTTTCAAAACCATTTTAAGTCTATCAGGAATTTGTTAAAGATGTATAGTTCTGGAGTCAGTAGGAAAGTAAGGCTATCTTTCAGAAACTGCTTGAGAGTACTGTCAGCAATTAACTCTCCATGTTAAAAAGTTGAGCTCTTACAAATCTGCTCTTGGGACTATTGTATTTAACTGATTACTCACTGAACTAATGGTTTCAAAGAGAAGAAACACAAAAGTTTGCAGACGGAAGTTTGAGATTGGTGAAGTCTATAGAAAAAAAAAGTGAATATATTGTTAAATCATCACAGTGTAGAATATCAGTTATAAAATGGGAAGTGATAATGTGCTGGAAAAAGAAAAATAATTCATGGGTTGAATATGGTAAAGATTGTAAATACCAAAATGTAAAATCACATCTCAGCTATCAGCTCTGCTGCTGCCTAGTAGTGGAAAATCCAGAGAAGACACATATCCAGAATTAACTGAAATTTCTCCAGGACTTTAGAGGAATACCCATACAAACAGGAGGAGCACTAATTTGAGCAGCTCAGCACCTGTGCAAGATAGGATAATCCAATGTATTATCCTATACATTGGATAAGATAATATCCAATGTATAGGATAATACATTTTTAATCCAATTTAATCCAATGTAAAAGATCTCTAAAACACAGCCAGGCTAGGTCACCAGTTCCCTAATTTCTTAAAAGTGTAATTGTTGATTTGGATTCCACAGTAACACACCTAACCTCATGCACTATAAAAGGAGCAAAGGCACTTAGCACAAGCTCTTGATTTCCAGTCTGGAAGCCACCCATTCAACCACAAGGTACCTACAATCTGTGATTCATCTAAGAGGACATGAAAAAGAATTTTCATTATTAAAGCTGAAGTCCAAATAGAAGTTGGAGGAAAAAAAATCTTCCACATTAATATATAAATAGCAAATCACTGTATTTTTCACCTGAGAGGCTTCACACTAACTGTTGAAGAGCATTTTGATTCTTCACAATTCAGTTGCTCAGGACAACAGAGGAACTTAAAAACACTCATATGTAATTTTACATAGGTGACATCCTACATTTGCTGTATTTCTCTTGGATATAGCTACTTCCCTGACAGGAACATATGAGAATTGATGCCAGATTCGTATGCCTGCATACCATTTTGAGTGCATAAGAGCTTTGGATACCTAGACTTAGTGGATGGCCCATCTTCATTCACTGTGCTTGAGGGAAGTTAATGGCTCTCATGTGGCTCTGTAAGGAGCACTTACCCTGCTGAGAGCAAAGTTATCCAGCGAGTGCAGATGGAAGAACAAATTACTATGGTGTTCTGTCCTCCACAAAAAAAAAGCCTACAGAACAGCAAGAGCTCAAGGACAACTGCAGTCATGTCTTCAGAAGGGTAGGTTTACATAACAATACTTTGATGAAATTGCATGTGTAGATCTTAACTGTGTATTCATGAAACAATTTCCTGTGTGCACCTCGCACCTTAGATTTATAGAATCAGAGAATACTTTAGGTTGGAAGAGGCCTTTCAAGGTAATCTAGTCCCATCTCTCTGTCATGGGCAGGGACAATTTCAAAAAGTACACACATGTCATTTGTGTGCTTGCATTTGAGTAAGCACAAACACAAGAACAGAGTCACATGCATGGTATTTAAAACCTGCAACCCAAATGAAAACAGTTCTATTCTTCTTAGGGAAGTCCAGAAAATGTGGTTTTAAATATACGTCATCATAGTTAATCCTACCTGAATGTTTAGTCTAATATAAATTTAAAAAGCTATCTTAAACAGCTTAGTAGGCTAGTGCTACAATAAATGTAAAAAACTTCTCAAAAAATAAAGAAAACTAATGAAAACATTTTGGTACTGGCCTTTTTAACAGGGGCCTTTAAACTTGATGGTGGTGGATATCCACAGGAGGAGAAGAGAAAGATACAGAAATACAACTTCAGTGCAGCTTGTATATTATGATTTGAACCACAAAATGCTGTCAGTGAAACAGTCAACATCTTAAGAGAAAATAAACTATAAAATTCTCACTTTTCATAACTAAATATTATTTTAATTAGGATTTCATCTCCTACAACATTGATTTAACTGCTCACTCACAGTACTCATTAAAATGATTACTAACACACGCACATCTTCAGTTGAACTTAAAAATTAAGCAAGGGAAGTAATCTCAAGTAGAGAAAAACTGAAGATAGAAGATGACACCTATCTTTGCATCCAGGGGAAGGGGAAGTGTTGTAGCATATAAGATGATATTCCTCTAACTTAACTTAAATTGAGAGGAAGTGTAACATGCTAAGATGCAATGAAAAACAAATTGAAGTGTAAACAGATCTGTGGTAACTAGGCTGGAGTGATTAGGTACAGAAAGATAACTCCAAAACACAGACATTCCCTTGATCTGTTGCTATTGTCATTGCCCTTCACTAGACCTTCAAGTATTTTTCAACACAAGCCAGCAAACAACTAATAAATACTTTTTGGTCTTTCCTGTTTTACAAGGCATCAGTCCACAATTCTTAACTCTTCTTCACCCAAAGAGCACAATTTTGACTTTGCTTCTCCCTCACCTATCAGACAACTTCCAGTAAACAGAGACCAGGACCCTGGATTTACCAGGATCATCAAGACACATCCTCAAAGGCAGCTGACTTTGATAGGGAGTGGGGTGATCAATGAGAAGAGGGGTACTTCCCAGTGTGAGGCACATGTATGCTGCAGACAAGGCAAGGAGCCTTACAGGGGACTTGTACACCGAGGTGCATTCTAGTTCATTTAGGAAGTTAAATCTAGCTTGGATAACCCCAAAGTCATGTGCAGGAGGTGAGCACTGTTCAAACTCTTCACCAGTCTGTGCTCTTTTTTCCCTGTCAAGGAAGTGAAGTTCAGCCCAGTGGACCCCAGTGGCACAAATGTACAAGGAGTACATGGTTTACATGGCAGTGCAATGCAAATGAGGATTGTTCAATTCAAAATGGGCCATGAGGTACATGAAGGTGGTTGCAGCATCTTTCTGAATGTGCTTACCAGGACTGATGGAACATACTGTGCTCCAGCACTAATGGGTCTTCCAGCTATAGAACTAGATTGGTGCTAGTCTAAGGTAAAACCCCCCTCAAACCACACTTACTGTAGGTGCTGGGCTCTCAGTACCAGTGGATTGTCTCTGAAGATCTGCTTCTGTTTCACTCCAGTATTTGCCAATGTAGCCAAAGCCACAGTGAATTATTAGAGGACTAGGACCCTGGAATGAACCCTGGCAAAACAACGTGCTGATGTATGCTCGATGTATGTTCACCCATACTTCAAAGTCCCATAGCAAAGGAATCTTTTCTTTTTTGCTGATTTCTCTCATCTCCAGCTAGGACAAAAATTCCCTTCAAATGGTTAAGAATAAAAATAATTTCATGGCTTATAGGATGCTCTCAGGAGAATACTATTTGATTATCTGTCTGGTCTTATTTTGTTAGAGGCTAACAGGGCAGCTGTTCTACCTGACTACTGTGAGCACTTACTGTTCCAGCCAGATCAGGAGGACAAAGACATGTGAAAATGAAAAATAATGGGGCAGGCAAAGACTGTGGTCTGTACTTTTTTCAGTTTCAAAAAGATTTGGTTGATACTTGGCCCAGCCTTTGTTGAAAGTTGAAAGTGGCTTTTCAGTAGACCCTATCCTGAGCAATCCTCCTTAGAGTATAAGAAGTTTTTTAATCTGCAAAGCACAAGAGATAAAAAGGTCTCTTCAGAAGGCTGCTCTGTCTGATAATTGGAAAACATTTTCTCCAGAATGACAATTTAAACTCTTGGTAACAGTATCCCACAGCAAATCTAAAGGAAGAGTAAAATAATTCTGTCCAGAACATTAACACTCTGCCTGCAATATATTGTGTCACTTGCTGAACTTCTACAATTGCTACTAATTGACCTCTAGGTCTCTCAATTGTAACAAAAGTCTCAGATATTTAGAGATTGCTTTTTGGTGTATTAGATTGTATTTTGCTTCCTTTTACATTCTCTAAAGTTTCACTAAATTTATCCTTTTGCCTCTCCATTTTTCTTAAGATTCCTTTTCCATCTTGAAATTATTGATTGCTATACTACACTTTATGAAACAAATGTTTAATAACCCAATTGAATACATCACAGGTCATAAGTATCTCCCTTGCTTACTAGAGAAATAAGCAGAGATCTGGCTGAGCTTCAAATTATTTTAATTGTTACTGAATATTCACTACATAATCAGATAATACTACCCTACAATATAACAAGGTGTAAACTTAGCTGTCAGGTCAATAGATTTATTTACGTGTGTAGGCCTGGGTCAGAATACATCATGTAAAACCAGCATTGCTTCCTAGCTTAATTATTGAGAGAAAATTAGTGTATTATGACAGGTCCTTGCTAGATTGTGTAAGGCAAATACTGTTGATTATCAAAAATCATTTATTGATAATATCAAACATATAGACATTTAACAGCATTGGGATAGCATATAAAAATATATGCATAATCCACTGTGTCATAATGCAGAAGTCTGCCAATATTTTAAATACATATTTCATTGTATGTTTTCAAAATTACTTCATTGCATCATCAGTATGATGAAAGTGCTTTGGTTTCTATATTTTTTAAGCATGCTCCAGAGAAGATTAATTTTCCCTCTCAAACAATACTAGAAAATAGCACTAGAACACCCTTAGTCTTAGGTCTGTTGCTCCTAGACAAACTCTTTTCTGAGGTTGTCTTTAATCACCAACTTGCATATACTATCATTTGCATATGATGAAAATTCATCATTCTAGCATGACAAAAAAATGTTGCTGTGCAGAGATAATTCTGGCGAACAACAGAGAAATCAACTGTTTTTGAAAGTGGACCCATTATCCTATGGTTTATCATATGCTCTCAGGAAGGCCATTATCAGTTATGCTTATCAATACCAATTCACCCTTTTGATTGGAGACTGATGAAGCAGCTGCAATTTGCATCATTGATGACTATTCTTAAGAATGATCCTTCTCTGGAGTAAATCAACCATTCTCTTGAAAGTATCTCCTAAAATAATACCACTGACAAGGTTGGTGATACTTATTTTATCTTCTGCTTCAGCTGTGTTGCAAAAGGTACTCTATATCAGAGCCTTTGATTTCCCTAGCTGTTAAAAGCATTGCATGTTTTTGTGAAGATTCCCCTCAGTGATCACACTGTATTAGCCATGTAAAACAGCTTTATTTAGTCTGATAAAAATCATTATAATTTAGTCTGATTTAATAAAATGTAATTTAATTTTTTCATATATTTTGTTTCATATCTTCTTTAAGTTATTTCTTCTAAAGTACTAATCTCTTTTTTTTTCATTAAATTCTCATTAGCTCCTGGAAAAATGTTGTCCATCCAGAGACTCACCTTTACTTTTGTAGGAAATTTTGCAAAGGCTGCAGTATGTTAATAGCTGCCAGGCTCAGTGTGCCACAGGCTCATGACAGGTGTCGAGCAGAAGCTTCTGTTTATGCAGAGTTTGACAGTGTCCCAGAGCTGAGGGATTTCCATGATCTATCTTCCATTTATCTTTATCATAGCATGCAGTGACCTTCAAGTATATATAAAAAAGACATAAAGCTATTAGAGAGCATCTAAACGTGGCCATCTAAACGTGGCTGTGAGAATGATGAAAGGTCAGGAGGGGAAGCTGTATGAGGAGTGGCTGAGGTCACTTGGTCTGTTCAGCCTGAAGGAGACTGAGGGGAAACCTCATTGTGATCTACAGCTTCCTCATAAGGGGAAGAGAAGGGGCAGGCACTGATCTCTTCTCTCTGGTGACCAGTGGCAGCACCCAAGGGAATGGCCTGAAGCTGAGTCAGAAGAATTAGCTTAGATAGCAGGAAAAGGTTCTTCACCCAGAGGGTGGTTGGAGTGTTTGAATGGAAAATCTTATGAAAAGACAAAAAAATAAAAGAAGCTATAAAGGCAGTCACTCTTTTCAGTGTCGTTCTGCAGAGCCTGTGTCCATCATGAACCTTGCTTGGCTTTGCTCATTCCACAACTTGCTTCCAGTAGATTGTTACTTTGTCATCCGATAAAGTCCTGCCTCCAGGTTTTCACATTTATAGCCTGGTTGTGAGCATTACCTGAAGTCCTGCTATGCTCTCTTGGGAAATCATGGCAAGAATGGGAGACTTTGCTCATCTTGTTGTAGCTCCACGTGCTGGCTTTATAACAAAACAGGATCTGCCCCTTGTAATAAATGATTGCTGCTTAGGAATGGTATTCTCCAATTCAGCATTGTCACTAAATCAACATACTGCTTCCCTTCCCACCCCCTTCATGGGTTGAGATAAGAACAATTTACTGGAAGCAGCAATGAGATGAGAAAGAAAATAGTAACAGCAACAATAACAATAAAAGGTGTAAGAAAAATTTTCATGGAAAAAAAATTGCAAAACAATTTGCATGGAAAGCTCCCAACAATAAACAAATACCAGACCGATCCATGGCCACACTCCTTACTCAAACAAGAGGATCCCCTTCTCCTGGGAAAAAAGTAAGTGGCTTTCCACTGGGGCAACAAGGTGATGTGGTATCAAAAACCATCAGGGCCCTGGCCATACCCTCTCCTAGCTACTGCAAAAACAATAATCCCATCCTGGCCAGAACCAAGGCATGAATATTGAACCAATGGAAAAAGACATGTTTCTGCTACCTCTTGGCTCAGGGTCACAGCCACATTGTGCCAAGCAGTAGTCCACATGTAGACCCAGATAAAATGAATCACAGCTGTACAAAAACAGAGATTGCCAAAGCCTACTGCAAATGCAAATTATTCTTCAACAGCAGTGGTGCAGTCCCCTACTGCAAATGCAAAATATTCTTCAATAGCAGTGGTGCAGTCCCCAGTCAAATTTGGTATCACAGAACAATTTTGTCATGGTGAGTAAACACACATTGTCTTTAAGAAGGAAAGCAACCTGCATTTTCAGGATGATGGAGACTTTTGCTAGCAGCAAGTATTTTGGCTGGAACCTTATGTGAATGTGTTAGAATAGGAGCACCTATTTCTTGTTTGGACTCAAAATAAGCTGCCTATTCACAAGCATACAACTTTTCAAGACTTATGAAAACTCGGGACCTTACACACTGCATGATGAGTTAATAATCCTGTTCAAGCAATTGATGATTAAAAATGTATTGAAAATAAATCCAAAGATGAAATTGCATCTAAATAGAGTTTGGATAATATAAAATTGCAGGATGTGTTATTAGAAGTAACTAATGTCATCTTACCTTACATCGAAAGAAAATGGGGTTTTGGGGGTTTTTTTTTGCAGGGTTTTTTTGGGTAGGTTTTTTTTCAGAGGTGTTTCGAGATAGCACAATACAGCTTTTATCATGTAAGAATGTTCCTTGAAATAATGTCAAATGTTCCTTGGAGAAGCAGTCTGGCCAAAAAAAAAAAAAAAAAAAAAAAAAAAAAAAAAAAAAAAAAAAAAAGAAAAAATCAGTAAACTGAAAGAATCTTGCTTTTTTAATCTATACCTAGGGGGGAAAAAAGTAACATTTTTTAAAGTCATCTGTATCATTTACTGGTATGTGTGTTTGGAAAGCAAAGTGCTTAAATCCAAGTTGTAGATTATCTTCAGGTTGGCACAACTTCACCTCAGTAATATCAACGTCTACAAACTGCAAGATGCTCCTGAAAACAGGCTAAATTGTTTCAGTAACCAACTGCTAATCTAAAGTTAAACAGATGTATTATCCTAAATTATTCAAGCTACCACATTTCTTTACAAACACATATGCCTTAGCACTCTGTTGCTGTGGTCCTGATCTCTCAGCTGTAAGTACAGAGCCATGACTGCATTGCTGGAGTGCTTTCGGAATGAATGAGTCTGAAAAAGTAAAGTAACTGCTATACACACAAGCACTACTCTCACATTGTAAATCGTGGTGGTGGATTTTTGTTGGAGTTTTAGATGAAAAACTAAAACCAAACAGCTTTTAACAGCAATTTTCCTGTAGAGTAGGAGAAAACCATATTGCCAGTGTCCTCAGTACCCAGAGGTGAATTCCATGCAGCCCCACAGATCTGTGTCTGAGTAACAACAGGTCACTAACTACTCCCTCCTGGGCTGCAGGGGATCCTTGTCCTGGCCTACCAGCTGGGAAGGCTGGTTGTCCTGAGGATAACTGCCTTTCTGTTAAAGACTGAGGCAAAGAAGGCATTAAGTACCTCATCCTTGGTGACAAGTATGGAGTACCTAAGTACCTCACACCTTTTCCTCATCCTTGGCGACAATGTTGCCTTCCACATCCAAGAAAAAGATGTAGATATTCATTTTCCCTTCTTTTGTCATTAATATATTTACAAAACTATTTTTTATTATCTTCTAAAGCAGTAGCCAGGTTGAGCTCTAGTTGAGCTTTCACCTTTCTAACATCCTTGTACTCTTCCTGGGCTGCCTGCCCCTTCTTCCAAAGGTCATAAATTCTTTTTTCCCTCAAGTTACAGCAACAGCCCTCTGTTCAACCAGGCCAGTCTTCTTCCATGATGGTGTGTGTTTTGGCACATAGGGAAAGCCTGCTCCTGTACTTTTAAGATTTACTTTTGAAAATATGTCCCACCATCCTGGATCTCTTTGTTGTTAAGCCCTGTTTCCCAAGGGACTCTTTGAACCAGAGTCCTGAACATGCCAATGACCACCCCGTGGAAGTCCAATGCACAGGTTTTGCTGACCACTTTTCTTACTTCACCAAGAATTGAGAACCCTCTCATTTCATGGTCACTGTGTCCCCAGTACAGCCCCCAACCACCACATCTCCCACCAGCCCTTCTCTGCTTGTGAGCAGCAGGTCTAATGGGGCCTCTGACACCAGCTGTGTCAGGAAATTACCTTCCGTACACTCCAGGAACCTCCTAGCCTGCCTCCCCTCCCTTGTGTTGAGTTTCCAGAAGATATCCAGCACATTAAAGTCCCCCACAAGAACAAGGGCTAGCAATCATGAAACATCAGCCAGCTGCTCAGAGAAGACTTTGCCTGCCTCTGGCAGTTTATAACAGACTCCCACCAGGACATCTGCCTTGTTAGCCTTCCCCTGATTCTCTCCCATAAACACTCAATTCTATCATTACCACCACTGCAATAGTACACAATTAAAACACTTCCTAACGTACAAGGTAGCCCACCAGTTCTCCTTCCTGGCCTGTCCCTTATGAAGAGCACGTAGCCATCCATTGCAGCACTGCATTCATGCAAGTTTTCCATTTTAGTCCTTTATCCTTGGATACAGAAGCATTTGTGGCCCTCATATCTCTAAATAATGGTGATTTTCCAATAACTTCTAGTCTTGTTTTAAATTTCACACTTCTGCTTTTGTGTGAGATCCCAAACTATTGCTCAGGCTTGCAGGCCTAGAACCTTATGTTGTGTGCAGATTCTTCATCCTTATCCCATCCCCATGGAGCTCTACCATGCAGGATAGCAGAAACACATCTGTTGTATCAATTTATGACTTTTGGGAGGGAAACAAATGTAAGATAGTCTATTAGAGCAGCTGAAACAGCCAGAGAAACATACAAGTTTGCAAGTACACCATGTCTTCACCAAGTCTGAAAAAATTGTGAAAAATTCCAAGCAAAGCAGAGATTAAGTGCAGTTGCTTTGGATTTATCATGGTTGCATTCCTCAAACAGACAAGTTGAAAGCAAAGTGCACTTAGCACCTGTTCAACAAAGAGCTGCAGGAGGTAGGAGATGAGGTATGTTGGTTTAATGATCAATTTGCAATGTAGTTCTAAATCAGAATTTTAGGTTTGATTAGATCCCTGAATATTTGGTTGCTGGAGTAAGAGAATTGATGATTGGTGCCTGAAGATCTGAAGAAGAGTCGACTTTTTGGAGCTGATTTCTCAGAATACCTGAGAAGAGTTCTGACACCAGGTCTTGGTGACACTATTTTTCCATCAATTACTATAAGTTTTAGTACCTTTTAATGCCTTTAAATCTTTACTTAAATCTTCTTGAACTCCTTGCCAAATTTGTTCAAATACCCTTTTGAAAAATCAACTCAAACTCCACTACCTTAAAGATCTTCCATCAAGGCAGCTTTTGGAAGTTTTTTTCTCCCAGTTCTTCTTCTTTTCTGCAAGAAGTTTTACTCCTTTCCAGAATTTTATTTTTATAGGTATTTCTTCTAATGTAGCCAGTGCACAGTTTTCACTAAGGAATTCCAAATAATGTCTTGAATATGTAACTGTCAAAATGTGTGACCCTGAATGGGAGAGGGCTTGGTAATCAGCATGTTAGTCTGCCCTCCTTTTGCTGCCAACCTCCTTAAGGTGATGTAGATACCCATGCAAAACATAAATGGATAGATACAACTTTTAAATTTATGACCAGAATTAAAAGCATGGTTATAATAACAACAAGCTGGAATCAATGAGTTAGAAACAGCATCCCTGTCCTACCTACCCATGAATTTTTCACATGCAATGCACTCAAACAGAATTACTCCACAGTTAATCCTACACAGTTTTGACAATGTGCAAAGTGCATTAAGGATTTGAGCTCAACTGTTCAAATCTGCCCTCAGCTCCAGAAGCTACTAACTCATACTGACAAGTTACAAACACCAAAAGCAACACATTGTAAACTTTTTTAAATTGCTACTCCATTTCTAGTGACTTAAATGCCTCCTCTGGTAAAGCAATTTCCATAACAGTGATACTGCCATAACTGATAGGTATTAATAACAACTAATTACCAAAACATTTCAGCATACAAATAGATGTGCCCATAGAGCATTCCTCTTTGTGGCATGAACCCTTGAGTTACCCTTGAATGAGGCTGTGTGCTTGACTGGATTGTGCTAATATAATGCTACATTACTGGGAAAGAACAGCTCCAGGCTGTTGAAGAAAAACTGTGCTCTCCAAAAATTCAAGCACAAGATGCAGAATGGGCCTTAAAAGTGAAAGAGCAGGATGGCATCAGAACTCTAAGGGCTGCATGCCAGGGTAGTACTGGATGTAGAGGTAACAAAGGCAGCAAAAGTCAAGCATCGAAGATTTGGAAAACACACTATATATACTAAAACCGAGTGATAACACGGAATTTGCAGACCATTGAAGAAAGAGCAAGTAAGTTTGTTAGCAAAGACATAACACCTAGTGAAACCAGAAAGGATGAGGAAGAAGTCCTACTATAAACACCATTTTCCTGTCAGTGAAGCACCTCAGACACTGGATCCACAGTACAGCTATGCTCCCCTATTATATTCTGCCTAACAGTAACTCCATCTATATACTGACCCACAATAATAGAGGTGTGTGTAAAAGAGACCAGGAAATCTGTTCAACAATTGTATTTTAAATGAGAAATTGTTGCAAGTGGCTGATTTCAACTGTATGTGTCAGCATCATTGTAGCTAGATTAGTAATATAAATTTTGATTACATTTCTAGTACTTCAATGGGACTAACAGTAAATTCCTGAGTTTGCATGAAGTGTGTGTTTCATTAGCCCAGAAGCACTACACAGAGCATTTGGTCTGCTACCTTATCCTCAACTGCAATTTGAATGCAGCGCTCTTCAAAGTTATGTAACATAACCCAGTGCAATACAACATCTCATGTATTATTTATTCTTCTTTGCATATTCATTCAATGCAATGATAGACAAATTAACAGGACAGCTTTTCTTTTAACAAAGGGCGTACATATATGTAGGCCTAGTGAGTAGGTATGTGTCATCACTTTTGATGCCACAACAATCAAAATGAGAATATGGGAATTCTGCCACAGGCTGTCCTAACACCCCTGATAGCACAGGGTAAAGGCACAAGCTACAGCAAGGCAGGAGCTCAAGCCTTCACAGCACTAGCTAGCTGCCAGCACTGAGTGCTGCTTCCAAACCACAGGAGTCAGAAGCCCTGTGCCACACACAAAGAAGTCACCTGTGCCCTCAGTTCACTCATGCAGACACTGCTTGACTTCCTGTCCATCTCTGGAATGCCTGCATGCTCCAGTTGCTGCAAATGCAGAATATGCAATCCCATCTTGGTGCATCTCCATCCATCTGGCTGGAGGGTTTTCTTCTCCACTTAAAATTCCTCTTGCAATGCTCCTATAAAGCACCTGAGATCAAACTCTTCCCTTTCCACAGAAAGTCTTACTTCTTCCTGTCTGCAGACGACTTCTATCTAAAATTATATTTCTGAGACTTTTCTGTGAGGAAATCACACTGAAAAAATGTTCCTTAGATCTTTGATATTTGAGTATAATTGTATTTTTTCCCTAGTAGAGGCATACTACATAAAACAAGTATTTTTTTAAAACAAGTATTTTTAAATTAGTGATAAATGCTCATGAAATGAACTTCTGAAATCCCTTATAAAAATCATGGCCAGTGAGACCAAGACAGAGGTCCTGAAAGACAACAAACTACTTTGTATACCACAACACTTCTTTTGATAATATATAACAGCCTCCCTTGAATACATAACCCTTGCAAAAGTCACTTTCAGAGAATCCATGGTTTTTTACCTCCCTGATGTGTCTGATTCCTTTACAGAATTCTTAAATAATCTGCATCCTAACATAAACCAATAATTTTTAAGGATAATGTCTTCAGGAAATTTCTTTTAAAAGGAGTAACACAGTAGCTTATGATTAAATATTGCAAATTATTAATGTGTTTGCTTGTTACTTTCCCCATTCTAAATTGCCTAAGCATAATTTTTAATTTTTTTCCCCTGTATCTACTTTGTAGACATTCTTTCCACTTCAAAATAGTGTCTTAGTCATAAAGCATCAAAGACCTATAAAAGCTGACTTTATGTGGTGTCCTGAAACCCCTTAGGAACGATCCAGCATTCAGCAGATTTAAGTAGTAGTTCTTCATGACTGAAATGACATCTAAGTGTGAAGTGTCCTTTTAGGAAAAAAATAACTCTTGGATACTATAGTAGACAAACAAGTCTTTTAAAAGACAGCTCTTGCAGAGCAAAGTCACTACCTGGCTATTAAGAAATGCCTCAAGCCTGTTTTCATACACTACATTAAAGTGTCTGGGATAAAAAAGGCTGCTTGTGCTCCCTTATTGTTTACAGCAGGCAGCACTGAGCTTAGCTAATGCTTAGTCATCTCCCAGCTCTCTACCTGTCGCTGTGCAAAGGCCTCTCTAATGGAAAGCAAACCATTCTCACTCAAAATTAATTGCAAAGTTGCCAACTGGGCTCTAACCACAGCATCTACATCTTGTAGATGCTGTGGTGCTGGATATTGTGCAGCAGCCCTAACATTTGGACAAAACAATTGTTTGCAGACAATGAACTAGAAATGTTCTTTTGCCAGTAAACATAAAATGCTCATGACAATGAAAACACAACTAAAATTCAAGCAAGTAGTGTAGGTAAATTTACTAGTAATAGAAACATGTAACAGAACTGAGGGGTTATATTTGTGACACAATACCCCTGCAATTACTCTTCCATGGCTGCAGTACAAGCAGCAGGGCACTGCAGGCTCCTAGGAGGTTTATAACCTTGGAGGGAAGAGCCTCTTGGGTTAGCAAAAGCTTCACAAATCTCAAAATCAAACTTAAGGAAAGTTATCTGAGGAAATGAGACTTTGAGGTTGACCTTTCTTTGCTATTATTTCTAGAGAAGGAAGTGATGGGACCATTTCACACTTCTTTCTTTCAGACAAGGAAGTACAGATGTGTTCTTTGTGCATGCAAAATATGTGGGAAGAATTCTTGTGAGGCAAGGTAGAGAGAAAACAAGATAAAATTATTTTTCGTGCAATTCATACTAACTGCACTGGGAATGGAAATACTGAAGGAAAGGAAATTGTAAAACTCTGAGCTGTATTTTATCAAGAGCTACAATGTGATCTGCTTTAAGAGAATTCTCTGGAGATCAGTCCAATACACAAGAATTAATATATGCTCCCACACAGCATTTCAGTAATAATTTGAAACACCATGCAAGTTGGAAGAAGTAGAAAATATCTTAAATAAATTTAAGTTAAATATCCCTTATAAAAATATGGTGAGTTTATTGAGCCAAGAAGCTCCTTTAGGGCTATTTAGCACTCTTTACAATTCTAATTTTCTCCCACATTATTCCAATACTTAAGCAATCTCAATTGCTTCTCAATGGAATAAATACAGCAAGCTACTTTGCCAAACTACACCAGGTAAAGTGATTGCTTACATCTGATGCATCTAGAGGGAATTTTATTCCCAAAAGTGCTTCTAAGGCACCTGGCTATCTTATTAACACAAAAAATGTACTCCATTTTTGTTATAGAGTACTAACATGGGATTTTCTGGGAATTAATAAGGGTTTGAATTGTCTCTAGGCCCTCTCTAAGCAAATTTTGGTTTCTGTAGGAAAAAACATCTAATGATATGGATCCTCTGCTTGACTTAACTGCATGTTTTCTTTGATGTCTTGATAGGTTCTCCCACTGTCTCCAGCAAATTCACTGTAATTCTCCACCATGGATTTTTGAGATAACTTTCATTGCTGCTATTTTATCTTACTCAAGCCCTCTCTTCTGCAAAAGGATGGGTCACACTAACCTGCATCTCATCCTGCACAGTCTCAAATCAGTTTGCAAGGGAAAAAGAGGGGACAGCAAACACCCTGGCAGCTGGCAGTTCCCTCCCTGCCCTTGCTGCCCTGCAGAAGCAGGGGGCTCACCGTGCTGTTTGCACCCATCTGCAGCTCCAAAAACCTCTGAGCATCCCCTCCCTGAGCCAGTGGCTGAGCCAGCCTACAGGAACCAAGGCAGAATTTCTCAGATGATTCAGAAAAGCTAAGGAAAGGATTATGGCTTTACATATATTATAAATGCTCACGCCTTCATACCTTCAAACCATCTGCAAAGGGTATTATGTAGGTGAGGTTTGCCTGGTGTTTTGCCTGACTTCTCTCCAATGCATGCGGAAGTTTCTGTAAACAAAAATTTTTCTTCCCCAGAGTTCTGTGCCTCAGAAATAAGAGGTGCATTGAATCTAATCTTCCTTGGGCTTGAGAGGAGATAGGAGACTCAGAAATGCTCTTGTAAGCCCTCATGCTTTTATAGAAAGAAATATGATGTTATGTATTGCATCCAAGGAAAAATTCATTTCACTAAGCTAAGAAGGAATTCACTAGAATGAAACATGTCAGGAAAACAACCGACACTGAAATCTAATAGAAAACAACCCCCAATACCCAAAACAAATGAAATTTAAACAAATTATTTCCAGAAAAGTTTAAAGGTGTAAAAAAATTGAAAAAGTACTGGAAAAGCCTGACCCCAAAGAAAAATTCTTTTCAACTAAACTAAGGAAAAATTCAATGGGATGAAATGTGCTAGGAACAAACAAAAGCAAACATAACCAAATGGAATCTAAACAAACTGGTTTTGTGAAAAGGTATTCTTCCTCAATTGTTCAGCAAGTTTTCTTTGAGAGAGTACAAGTTCAATAGCTCTCTGTTTGTCTAACTTTCTGCTATGAGAAAAAAAGCACAAATCTAAAACATTTTTCTTTTGATAAAGCCCTCCTTGCCTTGTACATGCATTACAAAGAGCTCAAACACAATAACAACTGCCTTTATCCTGAACAAGTCACCTTGAGAGGTACAATCTAAACCTGAATTTATTTATGGTGACTATGAAATATGACTATTGAAATATGACTATATGAAAGGGATATATAGCACTGAAGAATGAATATGAAATACATTTTAGTTGAAGTGGTACATTATTACATAATCTCTCCTTTCTTATATAGCCTCTTGTAATCTGATAGAAGTCTGCAAGAACAAAAAGGAGACACTTTAAGGAAGATTTTCTAAAACTCAACTGCAACATGAGCTCCCCAGTAAGGATGAAATCAAATTAGCTACATCCCCCTCTTCCAAAATCTCTGTGGGATTGCTTCCAAATGAAAACCACATCTAAGTACTAATGTTTTGGGGAAGAAAACAGTATAGAAGAGAAACTCACAAAAATTTTTTTTTCATTGATTTTAAAGAGTCTGCACTTCTTTCTTATGCATCCTCTATCAGAGGGAAATATGCCCAGGCTGGAGCTGCACATCTGCACCATCATCTGCCTGGGGCAAGATAGTAAGTCAAGGGTCTGTTTATTTAGAGATTGCTTTAGGATGTGAGTTGCCTCAAAATATTGCCTATTGAAAATAGCAATAACTTTTCCTAAACACTTATATACCAATTTTAAATTATTCACAAATAGTACAGGTACTGATATTCACATTCTGGTGCTGTGTCAGATTGAGTTACTCCCCAATTATCTAACTAATGACAATTACCTAGACTGTGTTTCTGACTCACAATGAGGGAAATAGTCCATGAAATGAGAATACATACTCCTATCCCACAACACATTTATTGAAATCCAGGTGCCTGTTAAATATCTTTATGCTTTAAGGAGTATTACACAGTTGCATGAGCAGGTGAGATGGAAAACTTATACAGGTTTTCTTATAATTTTTCTAAATATTAAGGATGATTACTTCAAAAGTAGTCCTTAAAGAACCAATGATCTCTCTCATGGAAAACTTGTCTCGTTTTTTTTATAGGTGCTCCCTATGAATGAGAAACTTAGTTTTCATGCTTGTGTATGCAATGTGCTTTGTGCAATTTTTAACCCCAGTCTAAGACTTTACTGAAATGACCATATTGCTGGCTTGGCAAGAAATATGCCTATTGTGGTTTTTGCTGAACTGCTTTTTAAAACACATGTGTCAATGAATCATGTTCCTTTTCGTAGTCAGATTTTCTGAAGTGCAAAAGGAAGTAATATGCATCAAAGGTAAGTCAGACTGGGAGGCAGTCTGGATTAGAAACAAATATTTTCTAAGATTTTAATTTTAAAATCCATTCAAAGTATTCACACATACAAATAATATGCCAAATTGCCAAGATTTGTTCTGTAATTTGCTATGAAAATAGCGTGAGTCATTATCCTGACGTATTCTACTTGAACAATTTCTCTCCTTCCAATTATTTCTCAATTAAAGTAATTATTTTCTTAGATGCTTTGCATATTTCATTTTCTTTTACACCCTATGGTACTGTACCACACAACAGATGCATTATAGCTTTTTGCTCTTTAAATTAAACCATTTTGGGAGGGGGAAGAATGGTACGTGGGGCAAGTGAATACAGTGAGATACCAACAAAGGGCTGCTAAACAGACACCCAAGTTATTTTACGGCCTCAACATTTCTTTATGTTTTAAAAGCTTTTATGCAAAATGGCAAACTATAAAAAACAATGGTCCTTGAAGGTTAGATAATGCCTTCAGGCTTAACTGCTGGCACTGATCCTGGATTAGGTAGTTTAAAAGCAATTCTTGGTACAAAGCCTAAGGAAAGTCATTCTCTTTGCTGCAACAAGACCCCACTATGGACCACTGCAATGGGAGGACAGAGCCCTGGCCTCATCCTCACTGCATTCAGTCGTGCTTCCTTTGGGACTGCAATTAAACTTATGAATGGGCTGGTCAGGTAGCAGACAGCTGTGGACTGCACCTGCACCACGAGAGGGTGATCATCAGGGCTCTTGCCTTCCTCGGGCAGTTTTTGGTGGCTCACTCACTATGTATCAAGCCAAATAAACTGTCACAGGTGGCCAGAACAGCACAGGATGTAGGACAGAGGTGTTAAGCTCTGCTCTCCTACAGGGGTCTCACAAGGTGCCTGTTGGTATTGAAGAGAACCAGAGAACCTGGAGGGGAAAACCAAAGTCATGTAGAGCAGATCTGCCCTCACAGCCCACCAGAAGAGTGCTTTGTGAAGAGGTCCACTAATTTAAATGGGATTATCTGAGGCAAGTCACCACCATATGGACAAGAGGGCAAATCAGATGTGACATGAGTACCAAAGGGTTTTGCTTCTACAGAATGCCATTCTGCATTTGGGTCACTGCACCACTAACAAATGTGGGTTACCCAGGGCCTTCCCCTGGCCAGTATTCTGGTCACTGCTGCTCCAGGACACAGCAGGAATCTCTGAAGTTCAGCAGGGTGGGAATACTGCCCACACCAGACCCCTCCAACCCAGGAGGGCTTGTTCTGCAATTCAAGCAGAGGTCTGAGCTCAAGAGACACAGGGTGAAGGACTAGTACTTTTTAATGTTTGATTTGATCTTTTCTCCAAATGAAATTTAATGTGCAGACTATTAAAAATGTGAACGTTGCATATATGATAAGGTCAAGTGCTGACCAGGTCAGAAATGCTTACTTCCCTGTGCCACCCCAGCCTTCTTGTCTGTTTGCAGTAGAATGCTGCTATTAATTCCATACTTAAATGCTATGGTTTTCCTCAAGGAATAGACAGGAAGCAGACTTTATCATCTTAGTGGTAATTCCTTCTAATACAGATACATAATTATGATATGCAACAACCCACTACTCCCCTGAAGAAATCTTTAGGCTGACAGGCTTTTGTTTCAGATTTTGCATAAGGTCTACATTTTAGAAATTGTAATCAATAAATGAACTTGCAAACAAAACCATTAATCATTGTGAATAATATATGTATCATCTATTAATCAGAGATTCAAAACTTCTAAGATTCCTTCACCATGAATCAAAATAAATTCTGATGAAGGACACTTAAAAAGGTTCTGAAAAGTAGTGTTAATCTGTGATTGCAACACTTAGCACAATGAAAAAAATTAACTGTTACTGAAAAATTGAAGTGGATGCAAGGATATAGTAATTGGTGCTTGAGCAGGTGTAAGGGATTCAGGAATATTTATTGAAGTGAGAAATGAAATGCTGACATACATAAAAAAATAAATGTCAGAAGTTATATTTCTATGTGGAAATGGAATAGTTTAAAAGTTTCACCTTTATTTTTAAAAAAATACAGTCAATAAAACTAGGTAGAAGCTCTGAGTGGAAAGGAATAAGATCTGCAATGGGAGTTAGTGAGGGAAGTCAAGCTGAGACATATTTCTTGTCATAACCCAAATACACTGCTAAAATTAACAAAATATTACTCATAGAAGATTCTCATTTCATTGTGATTATTCATTTATCCTTGACGATCACTATTTCATCAACAGTGAAATAATTACAATAATATTGATATGTGCATCATGCTCAAAGGTCTTGAAAGTTTTGCCATTATTATAATTTGTCAGCAAACCAACTACACTTCAGGCATAAATACTTAGGCTTTAGCAACAAGTGTGAGTAGTAAGAAAGGCAGTAATTTCAAGTAGTCATCTCTATGACATTGTGATTAGCTCACAATAAATAGAAATCATCTTGTTGCCACGAATTGTCTACAGAAGTGAATAGACAATTTCAAAATTTTCATTGTGAAAATGGAGAATGGATAGCAGGGAAAACCTTAATTCAGTTGCAGCATCTTAGAATTAAAAGGACTATTTAATGCACTTTTAGAGTCATAAAGATAAGATATCAAATTGTAGTAAGAGGTCTAGTCATTCAATACAAGAAATCACTAAAGTCATGAAACACATGGAAAGCCTTCTCACACACTGGTTTTCTGTGATGGGCAAGAGTTCTCCTTTCCAATACCAAAATGGGCCTGCAATTTTAGCATGCATTCTACCACAGGAAAAAGTCCTTATTAAAGAGCAGGCTTTTGTACTGGTTATATGAGTTATACCTTTATAACCTTAGAAGGTACTTTTAAATACATCCTTCCTTGCCTTACAACCTTCAAAACTCAGTTCTTTCAGATTCATTATAGTGTAGCACTGCATAAACTTCAGTTGGCTCTCATTTTATAATTTCCTCTTTCCCATCTCCTAAGCACCAAAGTTAAAAATATGTATTTGTAGCCTGGCAGAGGAAACAAACCCTCTTCCATGCTCAAATTACTTAAATTGTCTTAATTGGAGTACCAATTAAATGATTAACTGATTTTTCCACAACACACTAAAATGACACTTCTCAGAAGTGATCTATTGAGGCAGATTGTCTGCAGATTCAGGGAGTGCCCCATCTTTTGATGTTGAGTGCACGCTTCAGAAGCTTTCATTGTAGCTGCAAGGAACAGGAACTGTTGTTCTAGGGCAAAATGAGACATCAGCATACAAGGTAAGAAAGGGAGCAATGGTGAAGGGTTGCCTACTGTGTTGACTGTTGTGGGAATGCAAGAGATATAGCTAATTTTTCCTAAACTCCTTAATGTAGGAAAAAAGCATCTGCAGAATCAGAAAAAAATCCTAGCACCCTAATAGTAAGGTTATACTACAGGTACTGCTGGAAAAGATACACTCCTCAATGCCAGACTTTCTCATGTAATGTCACACACATGGAGTTCAATGGGTTTGCTGTCTTTAAGATATTTGAAAATGTTTTCCAGAAGTATTTGCTCCATTGCAAAGAAACCAATCAAGAATCAAGGTAAAGATGACCTGTAGGTCACCAGACCCTCCTTCTATCCCACTTTGAAGGTAGGAGTAATATTTGCTTTCTTCCCATCCTCAGACTTGTGTTTTTCCATGACTCCCTCTAAAAATCTTAGATAGTGTCTCTATATTCCTTCCAGGTCATCTGGCCCTGCTTCCACCTGTTTATATTTGAGTTTAGTCAAGGCCAACTTATCTGTACAGGACTCCTGCCACCTTGGCTTGACTTGCTGCTTGCTGAGTTGGATTTTGCTTGAGGTTGGAGAAGAGTATGTTTGAAAATCAACCAGATGCTCTAGACCTCTTTTCTCTCCAGAACCATCTACCAAGGGACTCTTTCAAGCCTACCCCTCAGCTGCCTAGGACTGTGAATGGAATTAGCACTGTGCAGAGATCAGGGCCAGTCTGCTCTCTTGCAGTCCAGGGCTGGTATCCAGTTTTTTGCCTGTTCCCTCCTCTAAGGATCCTGAACACCTTCGTCTCATTGCCATCCAAGGCTTGCACATCACTGTCCTGTCCATTCCTTTTGTAAGTAAGAGCTGCAGCAGAGCTGCATGAGCTCCTTGACTCCTCCATCACCTCAGCCAGGAAGTTGTCATCAACACACTCTAGAAGCCTCTTATATTTCCCTGGGTTTTTTCAACTCCTTTTTTTGGAGTTTTTTTAGTACTGTGTCTTGGTGTGAGGTGTGAAGTTACCATTGGTAAATGGCAGAGTTGCCAGATAGATCTAGTCTTTGATATTCCCAGTATCACCTGATCACTGACTCATTGCTGGACACTTGTTCTAGTGTATTAATGCTATCAGAATTCTTCTTTTAAAAATAGAAACACTGACCATTGTATACAACCTACAGTAAAAACAGCTGCACTCTACCTATAATGAAAGCATGGCTGACTCTAAACTCCCATCACTGTCATTTCTGAGAACACTACCCTGTTTAGGGTCAGGTGGCTGTGGTAGAAAGGAATAACAGAAAGGTGTTTTGAAGGAAAATGTGTTCCATCAAAAAGGTTTAAGAGCACTATGTCAAGCCACAATTTGAGGGCAGTTTTAACTGCTGGTTCTTACTTCTTCCAACATTAACAATTGATTTTTTTGGTGGGGGGGAGGGAGAGGAGTGCAGGAGTTGAATATGTTGCTCTACAAAAAAACCAGTAATCTTCATAAAACTGTAACATTCTTTATATTTGTCACTCATGTCCAGCATTAGCAAAAACTGATGCTTATCTTTGGAAAGTTGAAGAGACATTAAATTCCTTCCTCTTTAATAAGTTATACCAGTGTCTCAAAAGATCTGCAAAGAACTTGAAAGCAGAGTTGCTTTTAAATATTTAAAATGTTATGAATATTCATCTTTCACTTTTACTCTGACTCCTATCCACCACAAATGCACAGGACAAAATGTTTTCCATGCTGGATCTACTTAAATGGTTCTTTTCTCCCATATGATTTGTCAACTCTGCAAATATTACTCAGGCCCCTGTTTGCTTCTTATCCATACATAAAACACATTTTTGAAACTAAATCCTTATTCATTACAGTATGATTTTTGGATTAAGAGTTTCCTGAAAAAAATATACTATATTTTAGACCATTTTCTGCATTGCTGTTAATCCCTCAGTACTCCATAAATTGCCATAGGCAAGGACACCTTCCACTAGACCAGGTTACTCAAAGTCCCATCCAACCTGGCTTTGAACACTTCCAGGGATAGGGTATCCACAGCTTCTCTGGGCAACCTGTGCCAGTTCCTCACCACTCTCAGAGCAAAAAAAATTTCTTCCTAATATCTAAATTAAATCTCTCATCTTTCAGTTTAAAACCACTGCCCCCTCTCCTATCACTATCTACCCATGTAAAAAGTCCCTTCTCCTCCTCTTTTTAATAAGCCCCCTTTTGTCGCAGCACACCCCACAACCTAGTCCACATTTAAGACAGCCATGACACACAACAATCCAGAGTAGCACCATACCTTGTCAGAAGGCTTCAGGCTGTCTGCTCAGACAGAGGGACATCGTGAGCCCCTGATAGCAGCAAGCAAACTAGCATCTCCTCTGCCCTTCTCAAGCCCAACCCTTTTACCCCTTATAGTTCATGCACTGCACCTGTGTGCTCTTCATTACATTCTATGCTCTTCAGCTGTTTTCCCCAGCTGAGGCCCATTGGGGATGAGGCTGGATCACAGCCCCATTCCCAAGTATCACAGACCAGGTACCTACAATCACAAACCGGGTACCTACACCCTTCAAGTACTGAAAGGCCACAAGGAGGTGTCCCCATAGCCTTCCCATCTCCAGGCTGAACAACCCAGCTCTCTCAGCCTGTCTTCACGGGACGTGTCCCAGCCCTCTGAGCACCTTTGTGGCCTCCTCTGGGCTGCTCTAACATGTCTGTGACTTTCCTGTGCTGAGGAGCCCAGACCTGGACATGGTACTTCAGGTGGGGTCTCACCAGGGCAGAGCAGAGAGGGAGAATCACTTCCATTGAGCTGCTTTGGCTACAGCCCAGGATGCCACTTGTCTTCTGGGCTATGAGTGCACACTGATGGGTCATGGCCATACCTTCATCCACAAGAACCCCCAGGCCCTTCTCAGCTCTCAGTGGCATCTTCTCTCAGTCTGGGCTAACGTCTGGGACTGCCCCAACCCGGGTGCAGCACATTGCACCTGGACTTGCTGAACCTCAGGAGGTTCCCATGGGCCCACTTCCCAAGTGTGTCCAGGTCCCCCTGAATGGCATCCCTTACTTACATTGTGTCACCCGCACTGCGCACTCTGTGTCATTGGTAAACTCGCTGATGGCACATGAATCTCATTGTCTGTGTCCTTGACAAAGATATTGAAGAGCATCAATGCCAAAACAGAGTCCTGAGGGACATCTCCTGTCACCGGCCTCCACGTGGACATTGAGCCATTTACCACAACTCTCTGTGTCCATCCAGCCAATTCCTTACCCATCACATAGACCACATCTCAAATCCGTGTCTCTCCAATTTGGACAGAAGGATGGCATGTTCTTCATCATCCATGAAGAACATTTATGTTTTTCCTGTGAGAACATGCAACTTTACAGGAAAAGAAAGGGTCATCCCAGAAAAATCTATAGCTTTTCCACTGAAAGACCTGGAACCAGAATGCTCATTTTAGAACAAAAAAAAACCAAACCCAAACCCACACCACACTAACAGTATAGTGTTTTGTTTGTTTCTAAGTAAGCTTTATTGCCCCATATGCTCCCACTGACAAATTAAGCTGTCTGGTAGGAGGTTCCTTATGCTCCACATCATTCAGTTGTTAGTGTATACCCAGCAGCAACATGTTTTATAACCTTCGGAAAATACGAAACATTGCCATTTGTAATATGTATACATGAGGGTATTCTCATTATATAAATAGGAAATCTGTTAAACTCTCACCAAGCTGAGGAATATTTTCTTTCCAATATATTGTTTGTCTCCTTTGGGAAATGCTGTCTTTAATAAAAAAGCACCTTCATAGAGGCTGTAATGGGTTGTTTAAAAACAAGAAAATGAAAAACCCACACGCAAGTCCTAAGAGAAAAGACATGAAGGGAATTAAATATTTGCGCTGTCAAAGCATTAAAAACAAAAATACAAAATGTGCTATATTTAAATTAACTTTAATAAGAAGTACAAAAAGATAATGTTAAGCAATATTTTGCATGTGGTTAATAAATATTCTTCAACAGCAAGCAGTGACACATTCAAACATAAATCCAGTTATTTCTTTTACATTTTAGAAAAGTAACGATTTTCCCAGTTAAAACAAGGTCACAAATTACAGAATATTATCATCTTCTTTAATTATTTATAACTATGAAACCTACTAAATAAGTAAACTGTCACCCAGAAGATTTTATAGGACATTGATGTTCAAGGTTAAGTATACTTACATTTATCATGCAGTTTCTTACTGTGCATATTTGATTCGTGTTTAATTTCAAAATTATTGGTTTCATTCTTCCCATTCCCTCATTTCTTTTTAATATACTGGGAGTGCCTATTTTCCAAGTCCTATACATTTTCACACCTAAGTGACTCACTAAAGTAGATTTGTCATACAATGCATAAATGTTTTCTGACTCCAGCCCAGCTGAGAAATTGCAAACTGTGTATGAATCAGAGACCACTTTATTTTTACTATTTTTTTAAATCAAGTATAACAACATTTAGTGTAATCACTTCCATTAAAATTAAAGTGCCCTCAAATGTTTCCTAATAAAGTGACTGTTTGGAGGGGAGAGGGTGAAAGGGTGCAGTTTAGGAACTGTTTTTTTAGCAGTTTATAGATACGGTGCATATGTATTCTAACAGATGTAAAGTACTACATTGCATTCCGTGCTATTGCTAAGCTACAGTAGCCTATAAACTGATAAATTCATCCAAAATGAACACCTAATAAAGAATATCAAAAGCAGTTGATCAAAGTAATATCTTGTTCCATTCGCTATTTCCATCCATCCTCAACAGTACAGTTCGATGGATAAAGTACAGGAAAGCAAATACAACACTTCAACCTGCTGAAGCTCACCCCTTTTATCATCAGATGAATGAAAGCACTCATTGCAATCGTTAAAAACCTTGAATGCATAAGGACACACTCCAGAACACCTTACTGAGTAAAGTATTCACATTATGTAAAGAATTTGAAAGCAAAATAGAACTTTTAAATTATCCAGCAATAAAAATATAATCATATATATTTATGTAGACTCCAACACTAGAGGAAGAGTATACATTATCTTGCATATTTCAAAGTATCCTCCAAATTCCTTTTTGTTAGTGTTATCACTTCATCCTAACTTACAGCACTTTCACAATATTCTTAAAGGGCATTAATAAATATCAAGGAAAAAAACAGACAAAGTCCTGTATTTCAGTATGGTTGAAACTTCTTTTAAGGGCTTATTTTCATGGATTAAAGAACTGACAACCCATATCCAAATGAGAGCCCAGGTGCAGCTAGGTGTACTCCTCTTCTGTAAAAGTCCTTACTGACTTCATTGATACAGATGAATGAGGATGTAAATTAGTTTTATATTAAATTCAGTGCAAATTTTGCCCTGATCTCCATCAGAGATGTCAAGCCCTCAAAATTTATCCTCTTCCAGTAAGATATAATCACAGACTCCAAAAACATGAGTTAAAAGATTCACCTAGAAAGATCTGGATCTAGAAGATTAAGCTGTTTAAAGTAGAGGGAAAGAAAACATTTTATGTGGTTAACGTATGCCAGGCATTGTAACCAAGTTCTGAGCCTTTAACTTCTGCTACTAAAGACCTGAAGTCTCTCACTGATTCTCAGACTGCTGTAATTAATAATTGGATTTAGAAAATAATTAAAAGTTCTATTTGTTAGGGAGTTTGGGTCATCTAAAGAAATGAGGTGAAAGTTTCCTTGACTAAAAGAGAAAAAAATGAGACATTAAAGGGATTTAACTTGAATTTATGCTGCACACCAAGAGCATCCTAGCAGGAGGTTCACTGTTGCTGGGATGAGATGAAATGAATCCTAACACTGCTTCATAAAGAACCATTCACTTTACTCAAGGCTGAAGGGATGATCTGATTTTTTCCATAAATTCACAAAATTATTTTAGCATTTAAATGTGTGCAAGACAAAAACTTTATATGCAACATGAAATTATGCCACACTCAGAGAGTCTATTTAGATATGTTTAGACATTTCTACAATTGTCAAACTGTGTTTTTTAAATGAAGCCGTGTAACTTACTGGGTTTATTTTAAAATGTTTTTTTCCTCTACTTTTCAAACTCATTGCATGGCTTTATAAATTTTAGCATTATGTGTCTGCACATAATCGGGCATAGATGATGATAGTTTCATATCCACACTGAAATAATCTTTCATGCACATTTGTTAGGAGTGGCAACATTCAGCAGCATAGACTTCATCTGTTTTGTGAAGGCCAAGGCAAAACCTGTGCACTACTAAGCTTTCAGAATAGGAATGAGAGGTATGGAGGATGAGTGCTAACTCTCTGTGCTTAAGTGAAAGCCATGCTTTTTAAGAAAAGAAAGTGTAGAATTAATAAAATTCTACTTAATTTCTCAAGCTTCTTTTCTCCTTCCACTCAAGATGTTCCAAACAGCAGGAGACACAAGTATTGCATGGTCTGTTTTCACAAAGCAGTCAGTAGAGGCCTCTCACTTTCAAAGGCACAACTCATGTCCCTCAAGTTCAGTAGAATTATACAAGTATTTCCATTCTATGTGCTCTAGAAGTTACTGTCCACAACTCACATGTGGCAGTGAAGGCTCAGAACTGAAGCTGAAACAAAAATAAACATTCCCTCCCTCAGCGACTTCCTCCTCAGTTATCTCACATTCCACTGCCATGGTAACAAAGCCATTTGTGTGCTCTCTTTTCTCCTTTCCTCCCCCATACATCCCTACCTCCTCCCTGCTGCTTCTGGTTGACTTCATGCAGACAGTTTCTGGTCTCCTTTGAAAAGTCTCACCACCCTGTACGTTACCTGTAACCTCTGGGAAGGGAAGGTGATTCAGTCAGGCTCCTGTTCAGTCTCTAGATGCTCTTTGCTGTGACTGTGTGGGCAAATTGGGCTCCTTAATTTAGAATAATGTTCAGTGGTATGAGTGGTCTGCCAAACTAAAGCTCATATCTCAGAATGCCTACCATAATATTTTTTTTTTAAAGATGCTAAACAAAGCAGCAGTTAGAAGTTGAATTAGCTCACATATGACAGGTGGAGGTAATTTAATTGGCCACAGCATAACTGAGAATTTTCTAAGCTACTCTTCTGTCATGAAGTCTCCAGCAGACAACTCTGGCTGATAAACTCTGCTGATCTCTCATTTTCATGGTGATTAATGAATTACTGTTAAATTAACTGACACATGCATCCAGAAGTATGTGCCCCAGCACCACACTGGATGCCTACTTCATAAACCTCATTTAGATTTACTGTAATTCCAATCTAACTTTACCACAGTGTTTTATCTTCCTATTTATTTTATTAATTTCTTAAATCATAAAATATGACACATGACCCAAGAATAATAGGAGAAGTAGATTAGATTAATATGTCAACCAAAAAATGCACTGGCAGATTCCAAGTCCTTGATAAAGAAGTGACTTGCATTTTCTCTCTCATGCTCCCCACTTTAAGTATTTAAGACCTGCAAGATTTACTCAAATTATAGGAAACCTCTACATATTTGGTGCATAGATTTGTGACATCAGCTTTAAAATCCCAGACATGGATTCTATACTAATTGAAATGACATAGATTCCTTCTAAATGAAAGTAAGGCCTAACTCTTGCATTCTGGTATTCCTTGCACAGTGCTCCCATTCACTCAAATCTTTACATTTATATTCACTTATCCAGTTGGTAGTTTTACAAATTTGCAACTTATGTGTAGTCAGTTGGGCCACTGTGAATGTTTCAGCAGTGAAACAGTAGAGCATACTCCTTCTTCCCATAGAAGGAGATTGCCTTTATGTAGACCAATTAACTAAATTTTCTGGAGCGTGCCCACTTAAAAGCTTTGCTGATGCTCACAATGACTGCACGTATATATTTAAAATGTTTTGGAAATTTTTTTTGAGTTTATATAGTATGCCTACTTTTCTATACGAGTGGGCAATAAATGTAACTGTACCATGGGATAAACACCTGTTTTTTCTACTGACTCAAGCAAGTGTAGAGAAAAGGGTCAGCGAATGAAAAAACAGTTGTACCCAATAGAAGCTGTAGCAGCAGGGCTGACTAACATGAGACTGTATTGGGCTTCTTGTGCAAACTAAAGATATGCTTTCTGCATGCAGCTCTGAGTTACCCAAATGGTGTTTTCCAGAGAGGTCTTGCTGGAGAAGACTTTACCATCAAAAGCCTTTGAGGAGGTCGCATTCTTGGGTAAGGATGCAAAATCCTTCCTTATCAGGTAATTCAACATGACTGAGCACACTCATATTTGGCATGGGGAGGCTTCTGACTATACAGTGTTGTGCATGAAGAAATACACAACGGTTTCAACACTGTGAAGGGCTCGAGTACCTGGGATGTAGCCAAGGGTGAAACACAAACCTCTGCTTCTCATACCCCAGTCCGGTGACGTTTGGAGAGTCCCTAGGCCTTGCTGACATGAACAGAAGGTGAGAACTCTCACTAGGTCACAGGAAGAAGACCTCAGCCACATGAAACACAATCCAGCTATTCGAGTTCAAGCGCATTTTAGCAGGGGCCTCCATTAAACTATACAGTCAGAGCCCTTTGCCAAAAACAGAGCTAAAAGTGAAGGGATTTTTCTACAGTTCTAATATTTACAATTATTTTGTACATATGTACATATTTATATATTTATTCATACCTGGACAATGTGACGTTGAAGGGAAAATTTTTAATTTACAAATGAAACATTTTAAAAATGTATGTTTATACCATGAAAAAACCCTTTTTTTATTGCTTGCCTTCTAGCCTTTTGTTCATAATCACACTATTGCACACATCTCCATGTTACATGGAAGATCTACATTTACATATAAATATATATGAAAATAAGGATATTTTTATTTTAAGGTTCCAGTAAAGTGCTCATTTTTAAGCTACTGTTGATGAGAAAGGTTTAGTCTGACAGTTTAATTAGAGGGAATTCAAGGGATACACACCTTGTACATGCTTCTCCCTTTCTTTTATAACCTACTAAATGTCTTTATTTTACTGATGTCAACTCCGTCTTAACTATTAATTCTATTTATAATATGCATTTGTGACCTTGGCATCTATACTGTCACACAAAGTACAAAACAGAATCACATCAAAAGCAAAGAAAAAGCAAGAAAATAAAACAGCAAAAGAAAGCGGTGTATCTCTTTGTTGGTTTTAGCACACTTCCATGTCTTAAGATACTCTTTTATTTGATTTTAGAAATATTTGTACAACTTTTTTTAAACTCTGAACATATCTATTTTATGCACTATACTCAAGTTACTGTACAAAACTGCAATAAATGACACTATACGACTACATATGTCTCTACTAGAAGACATCATCATAAAGGTGTATCTTTTTTAAAGGTCAACTAATAACTGCTAATGTATGTGTGAATCAAAATATTTTTGATTGGCCAAGTACACTAAAATCTAAATACAGTACACAATTATTATTTATGCTATGATTTACCAGGCCTTTAGGGGCATAAAGAATCTTTGCAAAGGCTCAGAAGAAAAACAATTTTACTGATAGTATTAAATGTCCTTATAAAATTGCCAATGGCAGATCCAATTTTGTTATATTTGTGTATATGAAATACAGTTGATGCCTACTGATGATGCATGACCTTTTATTAAAAAAATAACATTCAAATCTTAGCAAAATCATTTCTAGTATACAAAGTTGTTGTAAAGTTATGTCAGCGAAATGTAAAGTTGCAATTTACAAAAGCAGCAGTAAATTTTATTATATGGACATATTCCTGAACTTAAATCATGGTTCTTTTTTCCCTTGAAAACAGTGCTTCCTGGGACAAATACAGGTAAATATTGTAATGGCAGGCTTTAGGAAAACATTAAGTAAAGAAAAGAAGCATATTATATTACTGATAAACTTAAAACTGAAAAATTTCTGAGTGATTCTATAAACCTGAAAATAATTCAATTAAGAGCAAAATCAAAAATAATAATAATAATAAAAAAAAATCCAGCTTTGCTGAACCAGACAATCCAGCTTAGTAATATCAAGTAAATAAGACAGTGAAAAAATAAGTATCTCACTAGCAGAAGTTGGTTGATCTTGAATTTGATTAACCCTTTTCCCTGAAATCAATTAGATGAATTTATTAACAACTTCAAAGAGGACAGAAGTAAGAAACTTGTGGCTTTTGCCATATAGGAGTTTTACTACCTCTTCAATCTAACTTGTATCCAGAATGTTTGTGAAGAGCAGAACTGTACGACCTCCGTACTCTGTTATGTACATGGGTACTGCTATCGTATGAAACAATTACACCTTTTTTAAAAAAATCACTTTTTTAAATGACAGTTTCCTTGAATAAAGTAGAATTAGTTACTTTATAGAAAAATATTTTAACTTTAAATTAAAAAAATACTGCTCCTAAATAATTATGTAGGATCACATCTTCATCTCATTGTACGGAGAGAATATAGTTCTGTATATTTGAATCCTAGTTTAACAGAAGTCCCCTGGGTTTGACTTTTAAAGAGCTGGCTGTATTTGCCATGGGTGCTATCTGTTTACAGACCCATGAATTAACGCTGTGTCCCTCCTTTGGAGACACACAGACAAGACATTTATATACACACTGTACATAATGGTTCACAGATTAGCAGTTATTAGTCGGACTGTACAACCTATCTGATTAGAATGATGCTCGGAGTCCTCAGTGCAAGTCAGCTTTTAGGTTGATGGTGCAAAGCCAAGCAAGACAGGCTCCCTGTTTAAATATGTAGCCCAATACACTAAATTAAAAGTACCAAATAAGACTGGAAACACTATTCTAGACATTCTGTCAATTTTGCTAACGCTGTTGAATGTCTTCTTTGCTTCTTGTGGCTTCGCTTCTGGTTTTGCCTTGTTGGGTTCTGCAGTTGTAGCACTCTTGGAGATGGTTGGTAGCACTGAGTCCTTGGTAATATTTGGAGCATAGTTGGCAACAGCCACTGCATAGGCATTGTTTTTCTTAATGACAGATGCTTTTTCTTTTTTCTATTGGAAGACAGCAGGAAGTTAAATATTTTATGTGTATTTGCCAGAATAGACTTAATAAAACAATTTCAAAAGTAAAAGAAATAAGCGAGCATATTAAAATAAATACCATGCCAACAAATTCAGATATAAAGACATTTCCAGTCTATCCAAAAGGAAGGTTGAGGTGACATAAGATTGCTCTTGCACCATCAAATGCCCCACTGAAATTGTGTGGGGAAGTCCCTGCTATTGTGATTGTAAGCATAAATGGAAGAGAACCAGCCTTTCTGTAGTGGCTTTGCATCTGTCTCCTTACAACAGAATTGCAAGTTCTTTACAATGTTTTCTGTGAAGATTACCTGCCATGGTGGTAAAATTCAAATTAGGCCATGTTTCTCACATAAAACTAGCATGACTATTACTTGGGCACATCAAAACATACTACTAATAAATAAATGAATTTCAGTTAAGGGTACACATTTTTTAGAGACTCTGGAGAAATGTGTTTACACATATATATACATAGACACACATATAGAGAGGTCAGGAGGATATTGCAATTAAGTGAAAGAAGGAATCAAGACTGATAGCTTTAGAACTGAGCTGAGATTTAGCCCTAGAACTATTTCTGATTTTCATAAATTATTGGTTAAAAAAAACGCATAACGATGAAAACAGGGCTAAGAACCTAAAAAACAGCAGAAGATAAGGAGAGTGGGATGGAACTAATGATATGAAGTCCAGAAAAGGGCAATTTAAGTCCTGCACCTAGGGAAGAATAAGCTATGCACCACTGCAGGCTGAGGCTAATGGGTTAGAAAGAAGATTTGTAGAAAAATCCCGGGGGGTCCGTGTGGCCACCAAGTTGAACACAAGCCAGCAGCAAGCCCTGGCAGAAACAAAGGCCAACAGCCTCCTGGGCTGCATTACAGAGTGCTGCCAGCCAGCCAAGGGGAGGGATCATTCCCCTCCACTCAGCTCTGGTGAGGCACATCTGGAGTGCTGGATCCAGTTCTGTGCTTGCCTCAAGAGAGACACGGACATAATGAAACTAGTCCCGTGAAGGACCATAGAGATGATTTAAAGCCTAAGGCATCTGAAATACAAAAGGCCAAGAGAGCTGGGGCTGTTCAGCCTGGAAAAGAGAAGGCTCAGAGGGAGTCTTGTCAATGTATGTAAATATGTGAGAATAAAGATTAGACTTCCCCCAGTGAAATCCAGTTGAAGGACAAGAGGCAATGAGCACAAAATGAAATACAGACTACCCCACATAAGTATTAAAAAGCCTCCAGTTTTTACTATGAGCATGACCTAGCACTGGCACAGGTAACCTAGAGAGGTTGTGGAATCTTCATCTTCAAATATATTAAAAAATATCTGGACAATGACTCTGAGCAACCATCCCTAGCTGACCCTGCTTGCACTAGGGGAGATAAATTTAATGATATCCAGAAGTCAATTCCAACTTCACCAACTCTGTGTTCTTATGGGATTGTGTATGCTTTCAAAGGGCTAACGTTCAACTAGGAAGATTGCTCAATGGAGAGAAAATCCCCCATACATCCCTGTGCCACACATGGGCACAGGGATGCATAGGGAATGAACACAGGCTTGGGGTTTTAGACAATACATAGGCCCACAGACTAGATCTGCAATAAGACTGTAATGCTGTAAATTGATCCAATGCTTTGCAGCAATCTCAGACTAAGGAATTTCTAATAACCTACAAGAAAGAACGGAAGGCAGTGTCTCAGGAAGCAATATATATTATTTACATATATTAAAATATGTATCATTTATATATAAAACAATAAATAATATAATATAATTTAAAATATATGTATGTAATTTAGAGACAAGCAAATAAATATTAGATTTAGTCCATCTCTTCCACAAAGTACAGAATTAAGAAGATGAAAAAGTAATTAACTTCTGGATCATATAAGAAATCATCAGTTGCTGTATTGGTTTGTTTTGATTTTTAATGTGATGGAAATGACACAAGTAAGAGAATTCTTGTGATGTTTCTCATATAGGTGCATTTCAATTTTTTACTTCCACTGGGAGGCATTTATTCCATTTGCAATTTTGGTTTTAAATTACATCCAATTTGATATTTATCTGGGCCATCTAAAAATCTTGCTAAGATCTTAATGGTTAGATGTTGTGCCTAAAATTCCTTGTCTTAGGAGATGGTATTACATAAAAAGAGAATCTGTGAATCAGTTGGGAATTCAGCATTGTTCCTTATTGACTGGAGTGTGAAAAATAGTGGATCAAATATGTAGCTTTTTCCTGCACCTGCTTTCCTGTGAGGCAAATTCCATGTCAACAGCACTGAGACAAGAATTTTCATATAATGTGAACACAGATGACTGTCACTGAGGAAACATATTTCATTTTAATTGGTGAAGAGTAAGCCTGGCTTTAGGTGTACAGATGCCTTCAGCTAAAAAAAAGAGCAAATTACCAAATCAAATTATGAGAAGAACACTTTAATTCATCTATAAGTCCTTCCTTTCAGACACAATTAGTGTGTTTTTAAAAGGTATCTGTAATACCATTAATGAGACCTGTATAATAAAGCTGAACCATATTTTTGCATGAGAAACCATGACTATGTTAAAAGCTTATCTTTTTGTTAAGTCAGTTTGAAGAAAGAAGAGAACTGGACACATGGATGGTATATAAATCTTAGGATGTAATGGATGCTATTGTCACTCCTAGGGAAGGAATACTGCCTAGCTGTCAAACAGTTGCTACTCCTAAGATCATGAGACAACACTGTTGGACTTTGAAGAAATAACCAAAGGATGATCAGAGAGTTTAAAAGGCTCCCTACATTATCACAATGCCAGGGCAATGTGCCACTCTGAGAAGCTTCACTCAGGACACGCTGAGAAACTTGCCCTGATTTACCTCTAGCAAGAGGTAACAGATCCTAAAGTCATGGGTAGTTCATGCCCTTCCAGAAGTCACAGGGAATTATGAAGGATTACCATTTCTTCTAATTCTCCTTTACCATTAACTTAACATTTTGCTTCTTTATGCATTCAAATGATGAGAGATCAGTCAATGAAACGTGCTTCACATTTAGTATAATCACTCAGGAAGCAAATAAAATTCTATCCTTTTTTAAGAAGAATCACAGAAATCTGTGTATTTTTCAGAAGAAATGTTTTCATTGGTAAAACCAAGGACTGAGACAGAAAAAAAGGATAAAATATACTAAGTCTGTCAAAATGAGTGAGCTTTAATAATTGTTCTGTGTTACTTCAATTCTAAACTGCAAATACACACATTCAGGTCTGTCACTAGCTCTTTCTATTTGTGAAATGAGAAATTCTATCAGGTTAAAAATTCTTCATTCCATCACAGTTACACCATTATAAAGACCAGAAAATTGAGACATGACTGTGTTTCTGTGTATTCAAAGCATCAATACATCATAGGTGAAAGATTTTGTACATCTGCTGTCTAAAATGGTTTTAAAATTAATGTCTAGCTGTCATTAGGAATAAGTTTCAGAATACTGGAAATGTTCAGAAGTTCTAGATAATGTTATTATTATATATCTATGTATTTTTTTCTTATTTCCAACTCAGTTGAATTTAAAAATACAAAAAGTGAACAACCAGTATAATCTAGATTAAATTTTATGAATAACCAGATACACTCTTGCATCTGAGGAGTCAAAAAACAAGACAGACAGTTCCCAAAATAAAAAAAATAACATTCTTGATAACCAAATCCAGATTAGTGAGACCAAATGAGATTAGCTGCATAAGGGCAGATATATTCCTGTTCAGGAGAGAAAATACATCTACATTCTTTTGATTTAAAGCATCTTTTTTTTTTTTTAATATAGCAAAATAGCAAAACAATATATTAGAGCTGGTTTAGGTACTTGAATAGAAATAGGACTATTTCCTTAGGACTTACCTTATCATTCACTACACTTTTTCCATCCCAGGCCCATCCTCGTTTTGTGAAATAATTTACAGTTGCAAATTCAATTAATGCAGAGAATACAAATGCATAACAAACAGCAATAAACCAATCCATAGCTGTTGCATATGCTACTTTGGGGAGTGAATTTCGAGCACTGATGCTTAGTGTTGTCATTGTCAACACAGTTGTTACTCCTGCAAGGGGACACAAAAACAGAACATCAACAATTTCACTTGGATATTGAATGTTAGCAAAAATAACTCAAAAAATATCATAGTATGCTTTTGAAACACAATGATTTTTTTTTTCTAACTTGGTGACAAACATCGCTAGAATTATATTAAATGTTGTATCTGGATTTTCCTTTTAAGCAATTTTAGTTCAATTTCTTGTCTAAACTTCCCTTTTTTAATGAGCTGATGATTTTACTTACAGAAAATATTTTTTTTAACCTATCAGGACAGGATAGGTTATTGTAAGGAACAAAATTAATAATTTCTTCACAGATTCATAATATTCAGCAACATTAGAGTAATAATGATTAATAGGTTAATGTTTGGCTATTAAACATTAGCTGGCTTCTCTGCAATGGCTGCAAGTTTGGCACCCATATTTACTGAAATTACCACAAAAATTCACTTTCGTTTTGAGAATTTATTTTCTTTTTACAGTTGCTGTCTTACTAACGATTCAGTGACATACTTGAAGACACAAACAGGGTAAGTTCTCATTCAGGTAACATGGATTGTATTCTAGAACAGCATTGATTTGAAATGACACATTATTGTGACTGTATCATGTGCCCGAAAACAAGAGCTGGTGACACAGGAAGGTGTGCATTCACTGTGCCGGTTATTAAAAGAACTTTGCAGTACTTTTTACATAATGAGGACCCAGTAAAAAAAAAAAAAAATCCCTCCCAAAGAATCAGGAAGATACCTGGGAGGAAAGGAAGAGAAGAACTTTGTCTAAGGTTTTGAATCGGATTTAGCAAGCAGAAATCCACAGCCATAAATAGTCTCCATTCCTTAAGTAAATCAGTTCTCCCAGCTCAGGCTGAATCACATTTAGACAAACTAAACTATTTCCTTTGTGGCACACCATTAGGTTCGTCTCCAGAATTAAAAGCAACACAAAGTGATACACTCAGCACAGATCAGCAAACCTACACTTCCCTGTGACAGGCAAAGGAGATGCCACAGCAGAAATATTAGCAACAGCACATCACAGCTTCAACAAATACACACTCATAAAATTGTTGTAGGAGGCTTCCCAAGAGAAAGTAAAGTCACTCTCCCTAAGCCAGATCTTCTGCTGTCAGCAATCTGTCACCTGGGTTCTGGAGGATCAACAGAGCTCAGATTTTCCTTCTGCTATGAGAGAAGAAGCAATTTTAACCACTGTGCGAAAGAGAAGAGAGGCAGCAATTGCATCTACTGATACCTCCTCAGACTTCACAATTTTCATCTCTCCAGTAAAGATCCTCCATCTCTGAAGGTGCTACAAAGGGTGACAGAGCAAAGCTAAGTGGACTCAGCCTCAGTGCTTTCAGAGGTCTGTGCAGCAGGGAAAACAGCGCACAGAAGCACCCTGCTGAGTCACAGAGAATCGAGACACCTTGGCAAACATAAATCTCTAATTGCTGCTTTTCAGCCTTCATAGATTAAAGAAGTGGATTTGGCCTGGAATCAGCCATGACACTGTTGGCTTCTACTAGCCTATACAATGAAAAGGAAGCAGCTATCACGCAGTACAGTATGAAAGTCTGTGGAAAAAATATATTTTGTAAAGAACTTAGTCGCTCCTAACACTTACAGAACATATGGCTTAATTATTTTCAGCACCTCAGGGAAAAGAAAGTCTATCTTATGTTTAAAATCATCACATGTAAATTTTAACACTGGTCCTAAGCTGCAGATAAATCATTGTAATTATACAGAGGTATTGGTAAAGTGAATGTTTCTCAGATATAAGGTGACCTTATCCACATGTAAATATATACAGTTGCTAAGGTACTGCTCAGTTTAAATCCCACTTTATAGAGTAAATTAATCTTCTGGAAACCACATTGACTTCTTCAGAAATCTGATTTAAGATTTACTGCTGACCTCTCCTAGTCCCAGTTAAAACATTCTGAATTTATATCTTGTTACCCCATGCTACTACTTGACAATTTCTCTAAAAAGTTCAGCAAGCTACACCACTTTGTGACCCAAATGCTAATCAAGCAGCACATTGTCAGACCATTGCCAACATACTTTCATTTATTCCTTCACTCTATAAATTCAGTGATGTTCAAGCTACCACAGTCATTTCACCTGAATTGAATGGGAAAAAATTGGACAGAAAATGTAATCTGTAATATCTGTCAGTTTAGGATTCTAAAGTCCTTTTAGATTGCTATTATTCTTCAGAGAAAAGACAGATGATTTTGCACATTGTAGTTAATTTGAAAAATCAGTTTTATCAAGTCTTCTTTATGAAAAGGGACTGTATGGAAATAACCTGCCTCCTTGCCACTGCTAAACCTGAAAAGTTATTAATGTGGAAGAACATGGTCAATTTGTAAAAACAAAACTCATACCACAAAGATTTAACTTAAAACCTCACAAAACCCATACACTGATCAGAACAAAACTGTTCCTCATTGCTCATCTAATTGATAACACTAGTGAACTAAAACTGTTATAAAAAACAGCGAGTAGACCGTAGCCCCTACAGTGAAATAGCCAAAAAAATATTTAAAAGGTTATGTGCAGACTGCATGATATCTCACTATGATGTAGAAATAACAGTTTACATACAGGGCAAGAACTATCTTCTACAGCCCAGCACCCAGCAGATGTGGCAACTGAACTGATACCAGATGAAACAGTCATATAGTATTTTGTAAGGGACCATGAGCAGTCATCAGTTTGTCTTTGAAAAAGATCAAAAAAATAAACCATGGACATTTCCTTTCTCCAAAGAAGACCAAGCATTTTTCACTCAACAATAAACATCCTTACAACGTTTCCTCTCAGCAGTGCATGCCTACAAAGCTAAATATCTTCTATCACTACAGGTTTCTCCATTACAGCCAAGACTGGAGCCATTTGATTGCCTGAGATTTTTTTTTTTTAAATGGTGCTGATTTTGAAACAGCATTTGCTTACTGGAGAGAGAAAATCCATCTCCAGAGCTGCAAATTCAACACTTTTCACCGAGACTAAACTTATATGTCTGGAAAATACCAGCTCTGTTACGCTTATAACACTGGAAGAGGTAACCTGAAAAACGAGAAGTATCTAACTAGAAACATAGAATGGAAATTGGAGGAGTTAGCACATACATATAAAAGTTAAAATCTGTCATGATGACTACTTTATGCCCACATTTATGTGCAAAAGTCAGGGTATTCCTTGATAGGGACAAATTTTTTGACCCTAATTTCACCTCTTGTGTCTCAACCGATTTTTCTAATTTGAAGAGACTTTAGTCAACTAAACATATCCTAGCCTTTTGTGCTAGAATTTAGACACTTTCTTTGAAAGGGAAAGATCTAATTAATGAGTCACCAAAGGACAGTTCTGTAATAAAGAGGTATTGTAGCTTTGCAAATACTTTGTAGAAAATGTTTTGAATGTGTTCTATTTCCTACAATTTCAGGCTATTCCTCCCACTATTTTATCCCTTCACCACAGAAGTTTGCAAAGTTACACATAATGGTCGAAGACATATCACAAAAGGATTGATAAATCACTTTATTTTTTAATTTAGGAAATTAATTTCATTGTTCTATTTTTTTAACAGTAATTGCAAACGTGTTTTGGTAATTAGATATCCCAACGTGATCCAAAACCCAGAGAGATTCAAAAATACAAATAACAGCAGAAAGAAAAGATTGTTGACCATTTCAGAGATACAGATAACCACTCCATTTTATCACTCCAAGACCAAATAGAAGTGTAAACAAAAGTTTAAAAGTTCTGTATGTAGCATGATATTAAAGCATTGCACCATACCATTTTGCTACACGCTATGTTGTCTGCTTTTATTTACTCAGTGTGTATGTGTTAGTAGAGAATGCAATATAAAAGGAGTGTATCATGATTACCAGCAGGTAAGTCTGAACAACCATTGAGAGAAAGATTACTGAAAATAGCTCAAGCACTCTGTCTACCCTTTTCACTAAAAGAACAACACAAACTAGCCTTTTTAAATAGCTTGGGAGGCAAGAACCATAACAAAATCTATTTCCAGAAAAGTTGAATTCAATCAGTTGGGTCAGCCACGTATCCATATGGTGAAGTCGGGACATGCTGCTTCTCTGTATCAATACTGAGCCATGGAACACAATTTCCCATTGAGCAACTGACAAGCTTATTCCCAAAGGCAAATAGCAAGTGCTATTTACCCCAACTCCAGGAGAAGTTGCATGCAATTATGCCACCACTGGAATATGAACTAGTGTCTTCACAAAAAACTAAGTTGAGGAGACATATTAGTTCATTTGCAGCTAGCTCAGTCTCTTCCTTAGGGCTAGTTCTCCACTACCCACTGCCTATCACTATATTATTATATCTACATTTAGCAGAAATTCCCAAATAAGAAATTATAAACAGAAATGTGTGAGTTGTTGGATATCTCTAAAGGCACAAAAGACAATCTGTAGCATGTAAAAGGAGAGAAGAATAAAGACAATTGGATTTTTTTTTCAATGAAATAGGAAAATGTACTTTGTATCTACAGAATGGTTCAAAAGGACAGGTCTCTATCATTCAATTCCCATGTTAAAAAAACAGAGAACAAACTGGAACTTTACTTGGGTTCCTCCTTCTGTAGTGTCACAATTAAAAAATTGCTTTGGGTTTGAATGGCAAGGTTTTGGTAGTGGGGGGCTGCAGCGGTGGCTTCTGTGAGAAGCTGCCAGGAGCTTCCCCCATACCTGAGAGATCCAAAGCCATCCAGCTCCAAGAGGGACCCACCACTGCTGGCCAAGGCCAAGCCCAAGGGCAACACTGCCAGTGCCTCTGGGATGACACATTTAGGATGGAGAAAAAATTGTGTTGAGCAGAAGCAACTGCAGCCAGAGAAGAAAAGTGAGAATATGCGACAGAAACACCTCTGCAGACAGCCAAGACAGTGGAGAGGGACAGAGGGGAGGTGCTCCAGGCACCAGAGAAGAGATCCCCCCGATCCTGTGGGAAAAGCCATGGAGAAGCAGCTGTGGCCCTGCAGCCCACAGAGAGGGCCACGGTGGAGCAGAGACCAACCTCCAGCCCACGGAGGACCCCACAAAAGAAGAGGTGAATGCCTGGAGGAGGCTTTGACACCATGGAAAGCCTGTGCTGGAGCAGGCTTCCGGCAGGACTGCGGCTCCACAGGGGACCCATGCCGGAGCAGACTGTTCCTGAGGGACTGCACCCCATGGAAAGCACCCACATCAAGAACAAGTAAAAACAGACACAGGAATGCAGAGTAACAATAAAATTATCACAGCGAACTGACAAAAGAACATAGCTATGTGAATTTAAATATAATAAATAATAAGACTAATTTGTGTTCTTTCCTGCTTCAGTTTACAAAGATTATATACCTAACTACATTTATTTTATCATTCTCATTGATACTCCACGTGAGTTAAAACATAGATAACTGTAGCACTAAGAAAACTAATCTCTGATTTTCTGTCCTGCATCAAATGCTGCTATTCAAACATGTGATGCTTCTAAATGCTATGACCTATTAAAAATGAAGCAAGAATCCAATAAGCTGCACAAGATTAATTTTGCTAATATTGTTGACACTAAATGCATAACAATAAACACATTACTAAATGAAACAGATTGTAATATTGCACTAAATGAAGGTATTATGAACCAGTCTTGTTCTTTCATTAAGAATGCAATCAGATTTATCTGCTAGAGAAAACACATTCAAGACTTATTTAATCAATGATGACAAAATTTTCTTCTTCCAGTAATTTAAAGCAAAGTTGAAGCAATATAGTAATATTAAATAGATGCCATAAAGAAAAGGGCTCAACTATAAAATAAGCCTCATTATACCAACCCCTAATGTTAGCCTAGAACTTGAAACCACATTGCAAGAGAATAGAAAGGGAAAAGAAAAGTAACTTATTTGACCCATGAAATAATGCATGCTAAGTGGTGCTTTGAATAACTAGAAGTTATGTTTCTTTGAAAGGAACAGTATTCCAGTAGCTGGATCTTAGCTCTCAAGAAGGTCATTGAAATAAATTTCTCATTCATTTTCAAAAACACTCTGTCAAACCCATAACCTCTGTTTAATTATATTTTAATACTGATATATTTAAAATACAATGCAAAGATGGGTATGTGGCAAGTAACTACTCCACATAAAAACTAAAAACAAATTATGATCAATAGAAGTGTAAATTTTTATATTCTCTGCTGAATGTAGCTTGTTTTATTAACATAACTGTAGCACAGGCTTCTTTTGTCACTGGATGGAGTCTACTTCAGAGCATCACCCAGATGAAACTTGAGTGTACCAGCCCAGCTCTAACTCAGAAGAACATTTTAGTACACTCAAAACCCACTAAGGAGCTATAGACGAACTTTATTACGAAACTCTGACTAACTGCACATTTTTGTAACACATTCAGGCAAGAGACTAGAGGGTATCAGAAATCCAAGGGACAACTGCTGCCAGAAGAAAGTTTTCTTCTGAATCTCCAGTCTTCTGGAGAAAGACTGGAGATTCACTTGAGGCTGTGTATTTAGAGAGCCCATTGGCAGCTTACACTGACAATCTCATCTAGAGTGTAAAAGAATGTTATGAAATAGCTCCTCAGGGAAAATCCAACCCAACCCAATGAAAAAGGAGCAAATGCTGCATGCTAGGGCTGAGGTTTCTCCAACAGGCAGAGCCTGCATGAGTCTTGTTTCCCGGGGTTAAGGGTGCCAGTCTACTCTGGCCTGGAGGGGACAGAGCCCTGAGTGTCACACAGGGTGTGTGTCTGTGTGCAGGAATAAAATACCAGCATAAAACTGCTATGTCTGCAATAAACCCATTGTTCTTAGCAAACAGATTTCAGGTTTGGTGTCACTGAGTGGCATAACTCTGTTCTTACAGCCCTCCTATGCACTTCCCACATGACATCTCAAAGCAAGACACTTCATTATCCACACTGTACTAAACCCCAGGGGAGCAAAGCAGCAGGCTGCCATGCAGATACTACTTATTTCTAAAATAAATAAAAATTAAACAGAAAATAAATCAAGAACAAGAATGAGGTGTGCAGGAAGGGACACATTTTAGGAAAATTATCCCAGGGCCTTGTTATGGATGGAGTGCCTTATGAACAGTGACACAGTAACAGAAAGTGCATTTTAGGAAGAGAAGATGTGAGACTTTTTTTTGGAGAAACCAGTCACCCTGTCCTATATGTATTGGAGTGGATACAGAAAAGGGCAAAGACAGAGATACAGAAGGATTTGACAGCGCACTTGCAAGGCTGGAAAACAGGTGTGTACATTTTCATAATCAAAAATGGATAAATTCACAGAAGATTCTGAAGAAAGACAAAGAATCTGCCTGATAGCTGCCTGTAAAACCATGGTAGAATTCTGGTCCCACTGAAACCACTGACCCATCTCATCTGACTTGTGTAAAGCTCATATTCAAACCTGCAATTTTCTAAATGCTTTGTGTGGCATGTTCTCTACCAGGAGAGACAGTAAATGCTTTGTTGTGCATCATACTTAATATGCACTTGAGTTTGGCCTAGTTTTTGAAGAGTACATGGTGCTTACTGATGACTAAGCATACAATTTTGTGCAGCATTTTTGATGGCTGATTCTACACAGACAATAATTTTATTGTGCTAATATCTTTTTCTTTAAAAGCAAACAAACTAAATGAACTTTGCTTTGCAAATAAGAAAGACATTTGTTACTTTGAGAAACACCATTTTATTGCTCAGCTGAGCCTGTCTGCTGCCTCACAGTAATCTCCAATATGAATTAGTGAAAAAGTGTTGCCCAAAACCCCATAATAGGGTTTCTTTAAAAGAACTTCTGCTTGAAATTTTAACACAAATAATTCAACAAATTCAAATTAAATTTGCCTAATTTACAAATAAATTTAGCAATTTGGTTATCTACCAAGTACTAGAATACTTGGATAATACCAAGGTAAGTGTTATATATAAGATATTTCAGAAAATCATCTAAGTTTACTAAATTTACTTTTTAAATAGAAACACTATCATCTTTTTCTATTCTGTGAGTTTGTTTTCCCTCTTAAAAGAGTCTAGGATATGAGGACAGTTTGCTTGCATGTACTAATTTTCAAAACCTCTGGGATTCTCAGGAGATGTGTAAGCTGCAGTTGAAAGCTGTTTGGACTAGAAATCATATCACGTTCTACAAATGCTTTAACTCGAATGAAAAATCCCTTTACTTCAGAAGCACTTTTTAGCATCTGCAGCTATTGCAAACAGAGCTCATGCTACTCAGCATACTCACCAAAGACTGTCCTGGCAGGTACAGATTCTCTGTTCAGCCAGAATGACACTTGAGACAGAATGACAGTCATGATACAGGGGAGGTAAGTCTGAATGACAAAATAACCAATTTTTCTCTTCAAGTGAAAATGAGCCGTCATTACTGTATATTCACCTAGGTGCCACAAACAAACAAAACACAATGAAACAAAAGGTTATCATCTTAAGAAAGTCCATTTCTTCTATAAGAGATAGCTTGCTATATTTATGTGAAACAAATGTTCTAGGGTTATATTGTACCAAAGGTATTTTGTAATAGAAAGCATCCTATAGAACATAAGAAAGATTTTGAGTACAGCTGTGTCTTATTCCCACTGTGTTCCAAGAAAGATGAGTGTTAAGGAGCTTCCAGGAACTCTTGTATGCACTGAGGAGGTACTTCAGCCTTGAAGGCTTCTGCTTATAAGCAACTCCCTGCATTCACACAACAGCTCTCTGAGAACTTAATCACGGTTAGAAAGCAGTCATGGGGGTCCATCACAGCCTGGCACACACAGGAAAACTTCAGAGTCTAGTAGAATAGTCCAGAGTTTAATCTCAAAAACATGATGGAAGGGAAACATGGCTGAAACCTGTCTGCTTTATCATTTAACAGACAAAATTTATGTCATTTACAATATGAAATTTAACAAACATCCCAACCCTGGGTTAGAAATGCTAGGATTAAATATGAAGCTCCAGATAGCATTTTAAAAAACAGTTACTGAGGGTAAGTTCACCTCTGCTATCACCAGTTAATAATAATCTGGAAGAATCAGAAGTGCTGTTTTGTGTTACTTGTACAGTACATGCCTAATAGATCATATTTTGCAACATTCTTTTTCAGAAGCCTTTAACACCACCTGGAATAGTTTTCAGAGCCAGTAACTGCCTTTTTCTCCAAGATATTCTAAAATATCTTTTACTAACCTGTACTTGACTTAACTGTCTCTTTTCCAATTGTTTGGCCTAAAAGATCATATTGATTCAGTCTTGAGCCATCTGGTGCCACTTGCACTGAATCTGAAGCATTGTAAGTCCAAATGTATGTCACTTCTGAAGTTGTGTATGCATCTGTGAGAAACAAGGTAAAATATTTCATCAGCAATCTGAATTAAACAGCGTCCATCAAAACCCACAGAATTAAAAGAGCTACTTATTTTTCAAATAAAAAGTCACCCCAGAGAATTTTAGATTATGTGGTAAAAAATATCTTTGGCTGTTTAAAATAGCTTTACTGTAAAGTAAGTGCCTATTGCAGCATGGGAACAGGGCACTCACTAGTGATCTTATTAACCACAATTTATTTCTATTAAACTACAAACAACATCTCATCTACACTGTTAAAAGACTTGTCAGAGATTAGATATTATATGTATCCTATAATTTGTGATAAGGCAGATGAAAAGAAGGACAATTTGCAAGATTTAGGACACACAACATTTTTAAAAATTCATTCCTGTATAGTTCTGACCTTCCATGGTCTCCACTCTCAACTTTGGAGATGTATCACAAGAATTTTAATATTAGTTGAAATCCTGACTTAAATATGGGAAGCCAGCAGTGACAACACCCTGGTACCTGGTCCTGCCTACCCTCTTAAATCTCACTAGTTGCCATTATTCTGGGGGACACACCAACATTAAACAGGCTGCTCTCTCAGTGTGTTCATGATCAAACATTTAGCCTGCTCTCTCAAAATAAACTAGTATGAAAGCAAATCAACACTGTATTTTAAACAGCACTAATGCCTCTCCAGTAAGTAAAGGAAAAAAAAATAATATGTCCTTAAAGTTTTTTTCCAGTCTAATATCCTACTAACAAATGGAATATGAAAGGAAAAGGGTAAACAACTGATGGAAGAAGTTGTGTGTTCATTTTGATTGACTGAGACAAGTACACTTTAAATCTTACACCAAAATTGCAGTGCAATTAAAAAGTAAAGCATCATTACTATTGGTCTGCCAACATTTTCACTTGGGAAATCTCTAGAGGCTCAGAAAATAGTTTCTTCATGCAACTAGTCATAAATTGCATGACTAACAAAATCTAAGGTGGGCCGCAAGTAGAGATTTTTAACACTTCCCATGTATCCTTCCAGCTTTACACAAAAATATCTCTGCTTTAATGCAAACCAGCTGTATGGCAAATTGTTGATTTGTCTCCATTCTCTTCACTGCCAGCTAGACGTTTTGAAAAGAATAAAGAAAAGCAATCTATTGAGCTGTAGCTTCTCCCATACATTCAGTTCAGCTTTTCTCCTCTGTACAAAAAGAGACATTCATACATGCTGATGATCCTCCCAGCAACATAAGATTAGCAGCATATGAAGAGGTGTGACAAATATATACCACTGGCAAACTTGCCTTAGTTAAACCAAAATCCTCAGGATTGCTGCTTACTTTCACCACTATTCATCATTCAGATTCTATCCCAGAATAAAAGCTGAAAAATGCACACTTGTATAGAATTGAGTCCTAGGTAAAGAAATAAAATGTGTGTGAAGCCATTCAAAATGAACAGAAGTAAGAGTCCCCTGTACGTGCCAACAGGCTGGAGCATAGGTGACTTTGAGGGAAATGAAAGACACTTTTTCAAAAATCACATTGCTCACATTTAGAATTCCTCTGATTATTAGAAAATCATAGGCAGAGAATAAAGAGCAAGCTGGTAAGAAAAAGAAACAATCAAGACCAAAAAAAAGACAAAAAATAAAGTGGTTCATGCAAAGTCTAACACACCTAGCCATAAGGCTTTCCAACCTAAAACTGCTCCTGAAGAATTTAGCCTTTTGGCCTGAGTATGAGTTTCATTATTGCAGGAGTTTTCAAGTTGTTTTGAGGCTATATATGAGTCTTTTTTCTCTGCAACACCTTATAAACACAACATGCCTTGCTGGGCACATATATGTAAACATTACTAGTCAGTAGCCAATTTTGGCTAACATCTCTGGTGTTAGTTATTTAGGCTGCATTATGTATTACAAATATAATATTGAGGGGGCAGGAAATAGTATTCATTTTAATGATCTTTTATCTCCATAGCTAAGATTTTCTTCAAATGTGGAAACATCATTGGAAGCAGAGGCTTTGTTTAATTTGCTGCAAACTCCAAGGAAAAGGGATATTGGAGCACAATGGAGAGAGTGTGCACAGGAGCACAGTACTATGACAAGCATCATGTGGTTAATGATGTCCTTAGTGGCAGCATATCCCTTGTTTTGTATTCTGTGGTTGCTACAATTTTTGTGTAGTCAGCCAGAATTTATAGGTTTTAACATGTTTCCTCAAAAAAACTCAATTTCCTTTCCTGGACTCAGCAGAGAATGTAGGCCACAGCCAAAGGAAAAAAAAGAAAAAGAAAGCTTTTAGTGTAAAATGTCCAGGAAATATATATAATGAAGAAGAAGAAGAAGAATGGCTGTAATCTAAGAAAGTGAAATAATGCTGCTTTTAAAAATAATACCAGTGAGGTCAAATTCCACCTGTCTGTAACGTGCAGATGCACTAAAGAATGAAATTTTTTATCACATAAAGCCACTTGTTATTGCCTCCATTGAATCAGAACATTAAAAATATTGTTAACAACAAAGAGAAACTGAGTGATAAATTTTAAAAACCCACTCATTGAAGTCTTTGATTTGCTCTTTGTTAGTACTACACAGGGTACGTCCATCCAGTTCTGTGTTGGTCAGTAATTAAAGTAGACCAGTGCAGTGTTGATCAGGTGCAGGGTGTTCATTGTTAACTGGAGTAATGAAATCTTTAAAATACACTAGAACACACAACACTCAAATAGAGAAAAGAGATTTTGATGTGCCAGGTTACAATTTTTTTTTTCAAAAGTCCCATCTTGTGGATTACATTTCTCACGTAACAATTTATTGAAACAAAATTGTGCTGAGAAATGTTAGATATTCACTAACCAAAGGCTGTACTCCACATTATATACTTACAGCTGCCAAATTTCAGTGGGCACGAGTGAGCATCCATAGGGAAGTCCTCCAAGTGCATTGGACATTCAGCTTGGACTGTAAGCCTAAAAGGCAAAAGACCTCTATGCATTTAAGTCATTTAGCATGACAAGAAAATCAGTTCAACAAAAATGAACAGAGTTCATGCTGATTTAGTAGACTGAATTGAAATTTTATATTAAACTAACAAGGATTTAAATCAGCTTTTATTTCTTCCATTTTACATGTTCCTTTGAAAGGCATTTACTTATCACATCAAGAACCTGTAAAAGCTGACCTCAAAATGATGAACAAAGGTCATTCAAAGAAAAATAAAAATTAAGTAATGACAGGCTGTTAAGAAAAATAATTTTCTTCTCATAATACTCTGAGGTACATGTGAGCTACTGCGGCTCTTAAAGGCTTATTAAATGCATCTAAAACACAATTAACTTGCCAAAGAACCCTACTTCAGTCTTCTGAATTTAATGTTTTTACAGTTTGAATGAAAGATACAGAGAAAAAATATTTGTGTTCTTTTAAAAGATTGCTGCTGCTCATTCTCCATGTTACTAGTGATCATTCTTTATATTTATGTGAAGCGTGACAGTATGTTAACAAGGCATCCACTTTTGCCCATTTTGTGAAAATACCCCAGCAATATCCCAGTACCATACATGGGGATTAGTACAATAAAAGAACAATTTAAAACAATGTGAAGAAAGCTACTCACGGACTTCCACATTATTTTTAATTTTAAAAAAAAGTCAAAAAAACCCCCTATGTTTCTCCTTCCTATCCTGTAAGTCTTCTCTGGGTAGAGATTTTTTCTGCATGCCTTTTCCTCCTCTTCATCCATCCCCAAACATCAGTTACATCCTTCTGTACTCCCAGTGATTCCTAGTCATTGTATTCTTTAGGGTATTTTCCCCAAGCCTTCCACCAAAAAATATTTCCTATTTCTACTCCTCCACTCCCCAGGAATGTTTATCTGAATTCAAGGGGCACTGAGAGATAAGAACCAGCAAACAGCTGAAGGCAAATGAGAGAACTGCATGAGCCTCTGATGTAAATTACACAATCATTTTACGTAGACATGATAAAAATAGCTGTTTAAAATCTAGGCAAAACAGTTAGATCACCACACACATTAATCTCATACCCTGAGAACCAACATACTAACAAATAATGAAAATGCCTAGTTAATTATAATTAACCTGACCCAGCTTATACTTCATAATGGTTTCAAACAGTATTTCCTATTATTTTTAGTATATGATTATTATACCCTCTGGAGGAAGAGAATTTCAGTCAGCTTAGACAGATAATTCTCAAATATTGATTTGAGCCAAAGCAAAAATACAACACTGGGGGTCTGAATTTACTTCAAGCAAACTGTTCTGAACCTCTCTGACCTCTACATCATCCAATACCATTAGCAGTCTACCCACCAACACTCAGTAGTGTAAGAGTTTTAGAGCTGTGCAGCAAAACTGGGTTCCAGGGATGCTGGCATGGAAAAAGTACCACAGTACATGTTAACTTTGAAGCTCACATTTTCTGTCTTACTTAGGCTGGGGATTTTAAGCCGACATTCACGACAACTTCAATTTATTAAGTTATTCTCCAAGAAAAAGAAAAAAAACTAAGTCAGAGGCTTCTGGAAACTTGGGTAAAATTTTCAAAAAAATTCATATAGGTAACATCATTGCCAAAAGAGTTACCAAAGAAGAAATCAGTCTTATAAAAATGCTCCTAATATCGGCGTATAGATGATTTTTAATAACTTTTCATATTCTACATTCTATTTTCTAAGTGAATTGAATACATTTTACCAGCTAAATATTTACCTTAGCAACAAGTGATGCACAAGATGACAAAATTAAAATTCCAAGTTCAATATTTTAATTAGATATAAAGAAACTGTAATTATGAAGTAAGACATGTTTTCCCTTTAGCTCTTGCTGGAAAGAATTTGAGTCCTTATTACCTCTTCATTCTTGCTCTGTTTTTTTATTGCCCCTGATGTTAAAAAAAAAATCCTTAGGGGCTCACATATTCAGTACAATGGCTGCAGTAACCCGCTACATTATTTTATTCTACATTATTTTATTCTACATTATTTTAATCATTCTAAGACAGAGTTGGTAAACTACCTGAAGGTCTCACCTAACTTTATTCAGGTGTTCAATATCTTTAATACATTACAAAAACTGAGGCACGCATAGGGAAACTGATCTAACTCATTATCAGCCAAGAGATTTTTAACAGAACTGGAAACAAAACATACCTTTTTCTAGCTTTCTTTCCACTTAGATAAAAATAAAACAAAGGAGAGTTCTCCTGAAACCTGATTTTATTGTTCAGTGGAAAAATCCCATCAAGAAACAGCTTGAGTAGAGAAGAGATGAGCAGACATACCTCATGGTGTACAAGAGTGTCCCATCGTCCTGGATTCGTAGAAGCTTGTTTGGCATTGTCATGTTATGAGCCACTGACTTCTTCCCATTGTGAAAAAATGTATCTGGGGTCCAGATTTTGCTGGCCATTAGGTTGTTCAGTCGAAGAATGTTCATTGGGCCTTTGAACTTTAATCTCTCATCCTTCCATCTCTGACGGAAGAAAACATCTATCGTGTACTCCTGTAATGGAATAAATAGATGCTTTTTTTGACACAATGAAACACCAGTCTGCTTTCTGAGAACAAAAATAGAAAAGCTTTGTTTGCAAAATTCCCTTGGCAAATTTGTCAAGGGAGAACAATCATCACAAAAAATTGTATAGTACTGAGAATAATAAGCAGGAAGTCAGTGTATTAAGGTATGACATTCTTCTTCATGATTGCTAGGTGTTGTTTTCATATTGAACTCTTCCAATATTTATTTCTGTATCTGATATACAAAGTATCTGTGACATGGGTAACTTCAGTAATCACAGTAAGGAAGGAAAATAAGGAAAAAATACACAAGATTAAATAGTTCTTTCAGTTTCTTCTCCTGTAGAGTAACCCAGCACAAGAGCATGGAGAATGGCTGAGCCTGGAAGGAAGGAAACAAGGCAACCCATAAGGGGTACAGCATATACAAGCAGAATGACACACGATTTTTCCAAAGAGGAATGCAAGGCTCTGTAGCAGCGTGGATTTTATGAACAAAAGTACATAAGTAGGAAACAGCTGATGATTAACAGGTGACACACACTGCCTGGTGAACCTTCCTCCGGTGCCTAGTCTTGGGAAGGCAGTACAGTTGGAAAAAAGGATGCAAGCAGAAACAGACTGATGACCTAGACCAGATGCCTGTGTCAACCAGTGCTGGGCATCCCATCTGGTGGGTTTGTTGCTGTTTAGTTGGTTGCTGGCTGGGGTTAAACCACAACACAAACAAACAAACTGATTAAACATTGACAATGTAAATTCATCAGTTACCTTCAAAATGGAACTGTAAATGGATTTAGAGTTTTGCTTCTGTCAGCACAGCATATAAATTGGATATGGGAGAACTTAAAAACCATGTTGGAAGCAAACTGTATTTGGTGTATTGGCAAATGCTACCTTGGTGCAATTTTGTTTCATTGGACAGGTACAAAATGTGGTCTCATGACTTCAAAATATTAGCATGCAGCAACAGTCTGTACCACTGCAATTGCTCTGCATAAATCATTTTCAAGTAAATTACTTTGAATGGACAAGGCCTGATAAAATTTAACCAATATAAAATTTTCAAGGGATTTCAATATAAAAGTGACTTCAAGGAACTTATCAGCCTCTATCATTTTCTGCTGGTTCCCTTGTGTGCTGATTAACAAGGCTTAAGGTTCTTCTCCATCAATCATACAGTGATACAAAAGGACTGATGAGTAGACAGCAACAAGTGACAGCTCTCTTCAGCTCCTTTGCTCTGTGAGCCAAAGAGCTGTGAGGACCTTTTCCAGGTCAGGGCCAGAGGCTAAGGAGTGCATGAGGAATAAAGGAAAGAGAATTTTGTTACGTGAAGGAGCATGACAAGGGCAGGGCAGGAGAGAAAGCAGCTCTCTTTATGAACAGCGACAAATGCGAAGAGATATTTTGGAAATTATGAATATTTATAAACTAACCTGACAAAAAACAGAAGCTCAGTTTTTAGTTACACCACGAAGACATACATTAATGTAATTTATGTCAATTTTGTCATTTTTCTAATTAAAATTTTAAATTTTTAAAATAATATTAAATAAAACACAACATACAATAATATTAAATAACACAACCCTACACTGAACATTAATTTTCTTGATTTCTTTAATCCCATTTTCTATTATCTCTAATAATATTTTAGTAAATATATCTGTTTAATACAAAATTATGAACCTCTAAAACATGCATTTCTTTGATATTATACTTGATTTTGTTCAGTATCTTGGAGCAAGAAAGAGCCTGGAATTCCAACACCTCATCACTGCTAGAGACACTGCCTCATAACAAGTGGTTTGCTCACTTCTCTATGATAGATCACATTTAATTGCCCTCTTTTATTTGCTGAGTTATATGTAGTTTTATTTGTTAACTATCACGTGACTTAAAATCTCATTTACAAATAACAAGTTACCTATCAGTTCAGTTGCAGACCAGGGAAAATGACAAAATGCATAATATCATGGAGGATCAGGAGCAGCAGGGGAGCGTATGAAATCTGGATAGAAATACCAGGTAATTAAAGGAAAACAATTGCCCTAAGAGCCTCCTTGTGGTTTTCATCTGAGGGGCTTTAGCAATAAATCATTTTTACGGTAAGAGTGATGTTTGAGGTATAAAGAATTGGGAAGAAAAGCCTGAAGGGATTAAGACTTTGAAATTCCACTGAAGTTCAACAGGAGTAAGTGATATGTCCTACAGGTTCTTTTGACAAACATCCCTGCACATAAATGATTAGAATATAAATCTGAACTTTTTTGCAATGTTTCCATCAATAAAGAACTTCAAAGATCCTGCTTTTTTACTGTCTTCCAACATACATATAAAGAATTACAAGAGAAATAAAACGGAAAAAAAAAAGCAGACATGAAATGCCACTAAATCAAAGCAGCAAAATTTCACAAAAATCCACATCTGCTGCATGGCAATAGCTAAGAAAGCAGAATGAGCAGGAAAGAGTGAGCAGTAGAACGAGCTGCAGCCTTGAGAGATCCTACTGAGAGATCTCTGACTGATCCACAGGTAATGGTTAATGGCTCAAGCACTTTTAAGGTAATCCCCGATGGACTTTGCCCACTACGGCAAACTGTATAAAGAAGCAACTGCTCATCTGAGACCACGGAACTCCCCTCTCTCCCTCTCCCCAGTATGCCTCTGTGAATTCCCAGAAATCTGGACAATAAGTTAAGACCCCTGATGGGAACTTGAGACAAGATAAAGGTGCTACTATTGTCCCATTATCTCAGGTCTAAGGAGAAGTAAACAAGGCTGAGGTGAATGTATCCACAAGAAAAGCCAACTCTGCAGATGCGCTGAAAATAAGCCCTGGCTGGGTCTGGCAGGGGGAGACCATAGCTGCCAGACTCATTTCTGGGATCCTCCTCCTGAGCACTGAACATGATCCACAGTTGCAATAGATCCACGGTGTTGCAAAAGACAGTGTAAAACTCTCCTCCCCAGGAGAGGTGTCTGGGCACTCTCATGGATACCTGAACATATATTAACCCATTGAACTCTGTTTCATGGGCTTCCCCCAGCCCTTGGCAGATCAAAACTGTGACCACCACATTGACTAACAAACACTGAAATTACATCAAGTCTTGTTGAATCCATGTGTGGTGATATCTTTCTAATTTTGTCCTTTCTTTTTCTTTCATTTCCTCATAAATTTTCTTCAGCGTTATTTTTAGGCTTTTGTATTGCTGTTGATAATAATAACCAAAATGGCTACATACCTCCTTTCCATTGCAACCAAAATCTTCCAAAACTAACTCATATATACACACACATATATATGCATGTATGTGTTTATAAACATGGGTCATTCAGTGTTGTTTCACCCTAATCCACTCCCAGGGATCAATTAATAAGAACCTGAGTTACCCTCACCTTTAGGGTGGTTTGTAACACCATCCAGTCTGTGCTGGAGATCTTTATTCCAGGACATCTCATTTAGAAGATGGAAACAGGGAATAAACCTAGGTTTGGTGTGAATGATGACAAACACCTTCTGTTTCCGTTTACCACAACAGTAGTAAAAGCTCACATAGTTCTTAAATAACTTATCTTTCTACAGACTTCTTTGCAATTTTTTTTCAATGGAAGTATTGGGGTCTCAATTTTGTCACTATCCATTTAAAATTATTATTTAAAGCAAAATACAACCCCTGTGCTACATCCAGTGCTATATTCACTGATCCTATGTTCCCTTCTGTGCCAATTCTATTCTACTTACGATCATGAATATCGCTACTGATGTTTACCATATTAAAAAAATGAAAAAATAGGAAGGCATTGAAGTACTTTGAATATAATCAATATGATAAAAAGCCAGCTACAAAAAGCTGCTACATAAAGATTTTGAGACTAATTCCTATTCGATATATTTGATATATACTGCTTTGTGGTAAATGCTGTGTAATGTTTACTTTTCAGTCAAGACTAATGTCCGTGACAAAGGCAAATCTAGAAAAAAATACTCACATTAATACCTGATACTAATTTCATTCATTCTGCAAATATTCTCCTATGAAAAAAACCTGTTCTCTCTGGACATGACCTAACTACTCTCCAGTATATAGTGCAGTATTTCCACAAAATCACAGGAGCATACTTCCAGGTCTTCAGAGGACTCCTGTGATAATTTCTAGACAAGAAAGTGCTTCCTACTGTGTTGTGTCTAAAATGGTGCTTAATACGGCCTGACTCTAACACAGTATGATTAAACATAATCTTTCACATATGTGTTATACTACCTTACATGAAATTTTAGGTACAGGCGATGAGATTCTTGTTACAGTTTTAAGAAGCACTTGACCCTCTACCAGTTCAATGAAGAATAAAATGGTGGGAAATTTTATTCCTCCTTTAATATGCAGTTGTTGTGCATAACACTATGCACCATAAAAAAGATGTTAGTATCTCTGGCAGAAGCTTTAACTGACCTGAAGAAGAAATCCCTCCCCACTACATGACAGGGTTTTTTTGTTTTGTTTTGTTTTATTTTTGTTTTTGTTTGTTTGGTTTTGGTTTTGTTTTTTGTTTGTTTGTTTGGGGTTTTTTGTTGTTTTTTGTTTGTTTTTTTTTGCTAAGGCCAGATTTGTATGGGAAAAGTTCAAATAACAAAAAAGTACTCTCATCCTTTCGAATAATGGTTGGCAGATTTTGGCAGTTTTAGCATCTGGAGTAAAGATGGACACATTCCAAATATCTCAAAAATTGTAAGTGTCCATTAGCAAGCAGTATTGTCCTGAAGCAGATGGAACATTTTATTAATTACCTTCGGAACATGGCATTTTGTTTAATGAAAAGTTCAAGCCAGAGTTACTCATTCCCTACTTGTAAAGATTTTTCTCAGTCATTTATCTGAAGTGTCTTTTTCCTGACCACTCTTAAAGCCATTAATGAACATATATATATATAACAACAAAGCAAAATACTGTAAAATATAAAACTTTTAAAACACAAATTAAAAAAATTAAAAGCAAGCGAAGGGGAAATGGCACATACAGCTTTTCATTCAGTCCTTAAAACAGTTAGAAATACAGTGGTTGATACACTGAAAAGAGCTCAGATTCATAGACCTAAATCTCGCTAATATAGGAACTGCATATTAATATTTATTTTTATACCAGTATAATTTCTTCATTTTACTTCTTAAAACCTACATTCTTGTTTTCATATCTGCCTTAAGGAAATGTGCAATTTTTCTTTTGGATTTGTTTAAAAACATTAACAACCTTAGTATGTAAATGGTGCAGTAGAATACTAACATGATTGGCATCCATCTAAGCATCAAAATTACTTTCAAGAAAACCAAGGAGTTTAGACAGAAGATTCAAATTTAATTAGTCAAAGAAAACTAATCTGCCCTTTATATGAACACTTACCATAACCTGATATTCATCGGTGTGACGAGTGTAAGTTTGTGGTACAACTTCCACAATTCAATTTATTAAACTTGCACACTGGATATTTCCAGTGAGTGCTGAAATTAGCTTTCAGTAGGAGGATCACATCATTAGTTGGTTTTCTTGGTGGCTGTCCCTGCGGGCAGATCCATGCAGGGTGCAGATGGCACACAGAAGGACTAACACGCTACAAGTCTGCATGAGCTACTCCACCTCTGTACTGCTTTGCTTCACCTAGACCCACCTACCAGACTGGACAAACAATCCATCTCACTTTCTACTCTTCTCTGCTCTAAAAACAAGCAATTGTCATACAATATGAGGACTGAAAGAGTTCTCCTCCAAACCCCCTCAGTGCTCCAGTCATAAGCACTGACTGCTCGGGCTCTGTACAAGCACTTGTGTATCAGCACCAAACCTCACTGCATAAATAAATGTAAATAAAATATTTAGATAAATAAATTTACCCAGATAAATAAACTGGGTCCATTTCCTCTTCTCCAAAACCTGCCTCCTGATCCATACACAACACAGAACACTGAAGGAAATAGCAGACAGCCAGAAATTCCCTTCAGGTCTTTCAAATGTGGATCTTACATACCAGTAATAGAATCCTTGAAAATATTCTGATGAAGGAGGATTGTGGTTTGAAACGGCACTGTTGGTTAGTTTTTATCAAAACCCTTAACAGCCCTGTTAAAAACTGAAAAGCAATCCCATCACTGCATTTCAAAGGAACATGTACTCATTTTTAAATACATAAGGAATGTCTGCCAGATACATATGCCCTTTAATACTATCAAGAATATGCAGAATATTTCTAGGGAATTGCAGCACAGTTTTTCTCTATTTGAAGAACTCGTTTCAAGCCTTTTATTTCTGCCTAATCTGTCAACTTCAGTCATTTTTGTCTAAGCATTTAATCGAAACATGAAGTATTAAAAAAAAATCTGGAAAAAATGTGTTTAACCAGTTTGAATGATAGCATCTAGGGAAGAGAATGTCTTTCTATTCATATTCATTTATGAAAAGGACCTTCTCTGAATAATTTTCTCTCTCTTTTTTTCCATATACTTGATGTAGAGTGAACTCTGAGCCTAAAAGAAGCACCAAGGAGGGATAAGAGAGTTCTGTAAAAGATATGAATAGGGATTACTTAGAAAAGAGACTACAGGACATTTTTCTGCTGTCACTGAAAATAAAAATACTTGTCATTATCCCTTTTTTATTCAGACAGGGAGAACGAGAAACCCTGAAACACAGTGGATGCCTGGTGCCAGAAACAGGAATCCAAACAAGGTACAGAGAGAGCTAACAGCAGTGACAGGCTTGGACACAGCCTCTGACAAATCAATCTCCAATATTGATTCACTTGGCAGGATGTTGCACAGAGGAAATAAAACAGCCTTCCCAACAGAATAAAAGGACAGAAACTCTGCAAGAGATCATGTGAGATATTCTCATCAAAATTTCAGTGTATGGATTTAACTTGCAAAGGCAATTACCTGAGCCAATAATCTATTGACTTTTCAGAAACATATCAATTACAAACACACAACCTAGATGTTCCCCAATTCTCCCCAAACCCCAAAAATTCCAAGTGTATTTACCACTTCTTTTACTCTTTACTCTTCTCTTACTGAGTTCAAATAATTACTACATAAAAGTAATTGCAGTACTTTTTTAAAATCTTTTGGAAAAAAACCCCAATCTTAATGCATTCCTTTATTCTGTCCAGACTTACACATCATACCAGCTTTGTAAAGCTTCCTTTAAGTTAAGGAATTCCACCTAATAAGTAGACTCTGAAGCAGAACTAAAAGTAAGTTACACAGGAAAAAAAAAAAAAAACAAAGAAAATCTGAAATACAAACTGAAATGAAGAAATCTGAAAAACAGACAGAAAGAAAGAAAGAGGGTTCCAAGTTCAGTCACTATCTCTAAAGACCCATCCTCAGTGGTAGTGATGAATGCTCTAACAACCCTTTGATTATTTCTGTATTTGATTTTCAGTCTTCACTGAAAATTTCTATTCTGGCTGTGTTTGAAAAATCAGAAACACTTACTGGCATTTCAGTGAAAAACTGGTGAGATGGAAGTGTGTGTAGTGAAGAACTAGCTGTGTATGACGATCTCCACAGAGAAATGTTCCCCCTATTCCTTGACTTCAAAGTGAAAAACAGGAAGTCTATCATCAAGAAATTAGAAAAAACTGTTGTTTACAAACAACTTTGGAACAAAGATGTAACCATAGTAAAAGAAACTCCCCAATAACAATGAAAATCTAAGAACATAAAGGGTCTCAGTATCTACATAATCTGTCTTACATAAAATAACTCTTGCTTGAGGAGCAAATAGGTCTCATTTATTATATATATATATTTCTTTTTTTCAATTGTGGACATCAGCACTTGCTATGTCTATAGCTATGGGAGAAATTTTAGGAGCCAAAGTATCAGGAGAGCCTGGAAAGGCACCAAGTCTGAGAAAAAGAGGTAAAAATACTTTGCTTTCAGTGATGAAATTCAAGTTAGCAGCATGTAGATTTATAATGATGGTACAGTCTACCAGATTTCAAACAATTAATTTTTAAAAATAGAAAAATAATCAGGTTTAATGTTCAAGCCTTTGTATCCTACAAATTATAGTCCAACCAAGTTCATTCTTTACCTCTGAATTTTCAAATATTAAACATTTTCATTTCATGATAAATGCTTTAATTAGCATTCTGTAACAATAATTTAGTCCTATATCTCTTCAGAAAGTTAAGAGATGATTTGTTTTTCTGCAGTTGTTTTGTCCAATTCTTCATTTGTTTATTTTTCTAAATAATGCAGCTTTTCTTCTCTCGGGCTAATGTCAAAATAATTTTTTATCACTGATTGGGTTGGAAGCCTATAAGGCATAGCATCACAATACTGAACTAGAACATTTCTGAGAAATAACAGCTCAAAAAGACACAAGACTGAAAGTAAAATCTGTTTACACCCACGTTTTGCTTTGCCTTCCTTGATTCTCACTAGTTTGCAAAAGGAAGTTGAAAATCCTTATGTATTGGCACTGCATATTTGACATTATAGAGGGGTTATTATTTGACAAATAGAGGGGTTGACATACAATAGCTTTTCTTTGACACAAATGATATAGATACCCAAACACTTTTGTTCATTTGAAGCACAGTTTGCAACAGACTCCTGGCCAAGAAAGAAACATTTTGGTAGCTGACTATTTTGGTCAGAACAGAGAGTAGCATCTTCTGAACTTAGTCAAAATTTTAATCCACTACAAGGACCAAATGTTTTTGACTCTTAACACATTTGGAGAAAAATCTCAGCCTCATCTCCTACTTCCTGAATTTATCAACGGCAACTTCAGCTAGCTTAAAACCATTCAAAGATCAAATTCCCCTGGACATAATTAGTTTTTGGCAAAGTTGTGACACTGGAAAAATACAGCAAATGTGAATAAAACCCCACATTGTAGCAATCACACCGAGTCACAGATCAAACACCATACTATATTACCATTAATGGAAACAGCTAGTGAGGAAAACAGAAACCTCACAAACACATAGCAATTCAACAAAAAAAGGCTAGAATTACATTTTATCAATTTTGTGCATCAACACTACGTGAGAACTGCATCCTTAGCTCCAATCCACCCATCACTGCCTGTGTGTCACTCTCTTCTTCCATACTGTAAATGCATATTAAACATCTCCCGTGTCAGTGAGTCCCCCTCCTGTTTTCCAAAGCACCCCTCTTCTTCCAAGTACCATTATTCTTCACAAGATACTAACCAAGGAGGAAAAAACTAACTAGAAAACAGATCATGCAAAGGAGTGCAGTCACACACCTGATGATTTTACTACTATAAGAAACCCCAGTGGAAGGAATCCTAAGGGCAGCAATAATCATGAGAGTTTTGGGCAACAGCAGTGTTCAGCCTAAATACCTCATGTGGCTGAGGGTCTCAGCATTCACATCGTGCCAGCAGAGGATTCAGGGGCTGGGACCCAACCTTCCTGAAAAAATCTGAGCTTGAGATCCTCTGAAAATTCTGGAGGACATAGGCAAGAGTCAAACTTATTCTTCCAATGAAGCCTTTTAAGGAAGAAATTATAAAATATCTAATATCCCAGAGTTTCCAACAGAAGAAAATATCAATGAATCCTCTGTATAATAGTTTACATTATTGATTCAGTCATGCAGCTCCTAAATGAAAAAGGACTCATGGTTAAAACTCTAATGTGACCTTCATGTTTGACAGAATATGTGATGTTTGGAAGCTATTATTTCAAAACTCACATGCTGGAATTTTCTAATTGACTGCTCATACGTTTCAAAATTATTTTATAATTATCAACAGAACAAGCTAAATTAACCCTGAAGCTTGTAGTAATAAGAATTAAAATGCTCTTACTTATCTATCTACTTACCTACAAATAAACCTACCCATTAGAGTAACAGCTGCCATTCTGATGCACTGCACTCTGCTTTGATTAACACCTCTGCACAGATCTGTTAGAGCTGTAGCATCAAAGGACCTGACCCCTCACTGACCTGTCTAGATGTCTATGCAAATAGACACCCAGAGTTCTCCACACATTTATCCACTGATGTCAAAAGTGTGTTGGGAGTGAGGGAATAGGCTCGGGGAGCTTTTCATTACATTTCCATTTAAGCACAGATGACTTGCACAGCCTTGGGTAAGTCTCCTTGTGCCTCAGGACTCATCTTTAAAAGTGGATTCATATCATCTCCTTGTTACACAGGACAACCATAAATGCAAGACTTCATCACCCTAAAGTCATGAGATACTAGACCAACAAGGTCAAGATGTTCATATCATCTTGTACGTAGCTGTGGATACCTTTTATACAAAATTATTAACAAAATAAGAACAATTTCATAAACCTAGAATCATTAGAAAAAAACACCTCAAGAGAATCAGCAACACGTACAGTAATAAAAACAAAAGTCTATTTCTCCTGTGAAATGGCCTTTCAAGTGAAGCCTTACTAGTGTATTCATAACTTTCAGAACAGAGCTTGAAAACTGTAACTATCCCACAGCAAAAACATACACATAAAACCCTACCAGAATATATTTTCCAAAGCTATGATTACCTGGTAGTCAGTAAGCAAATAACTTTTAAAATGTTCAATGTACCATGAAAAATTTAGCTTCAGAAACTTGTTCATAACATCATAATGTTCCCTGTTTTGTATGATGCATAACCTGATTTTTTTCATAAAAAAAGACATGTTGTCTGATTTAAAAAATATTAATTTTTAATACCTACAGATACACCTAGGTAGCATTTTATATGTCTCATACATCATAAAGAATGTCCAAAACACTTCAAAAATCATTTCTTGCAGCATTGGCAAGGGTAGTGTGAGAGATTGAGATGTTAATGGCTAAGGGCTCAAACAATCAGCCACTTGCAAAAGCAGCAGGTGCTTTGCTGAGGATGAGCACAGAAACAGCCCAGGTGCAGAGCTTGTGAGCACCAGGGGATGACCATGACAAAGCAACCTTTGTTTAGCAAGGAGCTGGGGCTGGAGACACATAAGGGAAGAGGCCAAAAAGAAGCAGATCCTGTGAGGTGGATTAATGTTTTTTATCATGCTGATGTCCTTCCTCACACAAGTGGCTCAGTTGTAAAACTCCTGGGGGACATACTGGGACATTCGTGCATGGGCCTGAAGATGTTCATCCCTTCTGGGGCTCAACTGCACTGACTGAGAGGCACCTGTCCTGTCTTAGAAGGTGTTATAAACCATCAGAGACCCCCAAAATGCCCCCAGACTAATTTCTGGGGCCTTCCACAAGAGGACTGTGCAGGATCCACAGTGTTGCAACAGATCCGAGGTGCTGCAAAAGACAGCGTGAAACTCCCCACCCCAGAGAAGGGGCCTGGGCATTCCACCTAGAGCTAAGCATATATAAACCCTCTGCAATTTGTATTTTGTGGGTTTCCCCCAACCCCAATGGATCAAGACACCACTTGGACCAANCCCTTCCCTTCCCTTCCCTTTTAGAGAACTACATACATCAGGTCTTTCTACCCAGTGTGAAACATTCTCCCTAATCTCTGAATTATTTGCAGTGAGCCTACAAACAATTCCCTATAATCCAGAGCAATATTCTGAAAGTTTCTTTTTTTTTTTCATGTCACTGACTTCCTTAAATACTTACTAAATAATGCAAATTATCAAGGACAGATCTGTAAAACACCACAATCATGTTGATGCTTCTCAACTATGTTTTTCAAGAAATTTAATCTAGATTTGACTCCCATCATGTCCCTCAGTCTATTGCCAAAATTAAGAGTACTCCTTTCACTCCAGGTTTTCAGGTGAGAGGAATCCAGTTCATCCATACCAAGATTGCTCCAGAATATAAACCAAAGGACAGTCAGTGTGACAATCAGAAGATTTACTGGTCTAAACTAAACAGCTAACACAAGCACACTTATCATGTCAAGTCTATAAATCAATTTCCAAATTTCAAACTACATGGAGTTTGGCACATTCTGATTTCCGCGAAATTGTTCCAATTTCATCCACAGTAAGTAAAAGAAGAATACAAGTTTAAAGGAAGTTCATATATATCTTACACCATTTACCCATATATGCAAAAAATTCAGGAACTCACCATATCAGTATCTGACACAGGTCCAAAACTGGTCACATAGATGTTAGTGAAGACTTCAGTAATACTATCTGATATAAAAAGAAAAAAAAAAAAAAAAAAAAAAAAAAGCAAACATTTTAAAT
>VWZV01015934.1:1228812-1313589 GCA_013397155.1 Irena cyanogastra | reverse complement strand
CAATTTCATCCACAGTAAGTAAAAGAAGAATACAAGTTTAAAGGAAGTTCATATATATCTTACACCATTTACCCATATATGCAAAAAATTCAGGAACTCACCATATCAGTATCTGACACAGGTCCAAAACTGGTCACATAGATGTTAGTGAAGACTTCAGTAATACTATCTGATATAAAAAGAAAAAAAAAAAAAAAACAAAAAAAAGCAAACATTTTAAATTGATAGTATTTTTTCTAACCCTCTATGCAAGATTATGGGACATTTTGAACAGGTTTCTCTCCTTGTTTACTACCCCTTACCAGTGTCCTGTTGTAAATACTGGGGGTTTCTCTCCCACTTAACACAGAAGTTAACAAACAGGCATTTGTGTCACAGAGTAATTTGTTTCAGTTTGTTCAGCTATACAATCACCAGCAAATACACACATATATCCCGTTTCTCTACCAGCAAAAATAACCACAGCATCTTGGACTTAACATGCAAGGACAGTTCTAAACACAAAATGCCTTTGTTGTAGAGGTGTTACCTCTGTTGTTGCAGATCTCTTCTATTAAAGCCTTTCTAGCTGAAGGCTGTTTTCTACATTCTTAATAGCTTTTTCAAAAGAAAAGACAAGAAAAGGCAATCACTGACTGCACCAAATGTAACAAAACAGCATCCTACTTTGCAATTCAGTGTGTTTTTAAGTGGCACATATTTTAATATAACAGTTCCTTTCCTTGATAGGCAATGCTCCTGAGACATTGCTGTGGTACTGTGACTACTTTGAGAAAATGTCCTTCCTAATCATTGCAGTCAGACAGCCATGAAATCAGAATATTAGATATTGTACTGCAGGGAAAAATAATTGCTTAGTTTTCTATCTTCAGTTTTCAATTAGGCTCAAAATAGAACAATATCCACTAAGAGGGGTAGTACACACAGGCAATTTCTTACAGCAGTTGCCAACTACAGCCTGCATTCTAGACATACGGTCTGCATTCTAGACATACAGTCTGCATTCTAGACAGTCAACACAAGGAATTCTCTGCCTTAAAGCCAGCTGCTGATTGGAAAAGAAAAATCTGAATATAACTAGGTGCAATTCAACTCACCGCAGAATTTCCCATTCCCAAAAATAATACAACTGCCCGGTGTATAATTGATCCTGCTGCTATATTATGGTTATATTTCCATATTTAATCATTATTAAATGTGGGTGGTTAATAGTTTCTGTTTTTCTGAAAGCTGCCTTTTAACAAATACATGACACAAGCAAATTTTGCTTCTAGTTATATTGAGGCCAACAGCATAATCCCTGCTCTTTCCTGGGAGAAACCAGTGGTGCTCACTCATGACAGCAGAATCTCTACCAGCCACCAGGAAAAGGCCAGCACTGATCCATGAGCAGCTGCATGGGGAACAGTGCATTTTCAAGCGGATGTGGCTGCAAACATACAGTGATTTCAGATAACTTCTGGAGCACGGGTGAGGAATAGTCATCTGTTCTCATCTGTAAGGAAACGTCCTTTTTCAGCTAAACGCTAGAATACAGGACTTTATGAAGCCCTTCTTACCAAAAAGAATCTTTTTTTCCAAGATCATGTCTGCATTTTAAGCAAATAAATAAAGACTGACTCCTAAAATTTGTTTGCATGTCCTGAGGAGATATGCTTATTTGTATGATAGAGACTTATGGAATCCCTTTGGAAGCATCCTTACACAAGCTGACTTGATTTCTACTCCAAACATTCCACAAACAAATGTTAAGTCAGTGGACAGAAAAGGTGTTGAGTCTGCACTGTTCTTGGTATTCAACAAGGATAAAGTACAGCTCTGGCAGAAGTATCCTACAGAAGCCATAAATACATTTCAGAGGACTAGAGACTTCATGCTGCCCATGGGAGACTCTCCAGAAAAAAAAAAAAATATATTATCTCCAAATGGTTACCTGGCACAGACTGGAATGAAGTGGGAAAGTGACAAGAGAGCTACTCTTCAGGAGGTAGAAGGGTGCTGCAAGGACTAATTGTGAAATTTAGCCTGTACTGTGATGACAATACAAAATATTAATTATAATTCCATGAAAAGCACTGGCGTTACAAAAATATGACTGACAATCAAGTATCCCAACAGCAGAGCGTGAAGAGATATAATTTCAAATATACTTGCATAACTTGAAGGATCCTCACTATAGGCAACAAAGTCCCTTGGCAAATCTTTACCTGCACAATCCCCACCCCTCCAAATGCTTGAAAAAATGATCCTCTTGTAACCTCACTCTATTGCTATCAGTTATTTGTATCTGATTTATTATTTGACACAGATAAATGATTTTATTATTTGAATATAATAAACCAGGACATAGAATCTTCAAGCTTGTCTTGCATTCCAAGTTTTAATTTTTTAAAAAAATCCCATATTCTGTTATATAATTTCTAAACTTCTGGATCATCTTCCATCAGAAATGAGCAGAGAAGACAGAGAGGAGAACAAACATATTGACCATAACTTATGCTATTAGAACAGTCTGTTAATTCCCCTTGTTGGTCTGTGTTTAGAAAGAGAAAGTACACTAAGGAGGAAACGGCAGATTTTTAATTTTTTGCCTTGTATTTTCCAAATTCTGCATAGTTAAGAAGTTTCTATTCATACCCTACCTTCAAGAAAACAAGTCCTTAAAGACAAAACAAGCTGAAATGTAATAAATTCTGAATTACTCCTGTTACCATCCATTCATGTTAGCAGCCTGAGTCTTGTGTTTGTTTCTCCTTTGTTACTTTACATAGTGTTACAATAAAGGTTCCTCTGAACTAAAAATCTGAACTTGAGGGTTCAGAATCAATGTCTACAAAAACAAAAAACACATAATCCTTTTTTTAGAACAAATATTGTAGCTATTGCTTTGAGGGAGTATATGCTTGTCAAACAAACAATTCAGAAGCACAAAGCACAGTTTCAAATGGACTCTATAATCAAAATTCATCCAGCAGGTGTCACAGTTACAGGCTTTTTATAACTCATATTCTGTCAAGAACAGCATACTTAGCCCACCAGAGATTCAGAGTTCTGGATCATCAGTTCTTGTGGAAAAGCCAAGGAATATACTCAGCTAAAAGATGCTCAATGCAACATGTGCTTGCATACAAATCTAGCTTGTTTTTTTGAGAAAAGTTAAGGACAAGCTTTTTCTGCTGGGATTGTAAAATCTGTTTCCTCAAGTGACACGCAAGCATGTAACTAAGAGGCCTGATTTTCAAAAGTGTTTAAATTAATGGAGGCATGTATTGAAAAACAGTCATTTTAAAGAATCCTCTGTTGGGAGAAAGGGTGGTGGATTCATTTATACTTGTGGGCTCTTAAGTTATTCTGAATCACTGCTTTTGAAAGTCAGACAAAGAAATGGGAGCAGCAAAGGGTAAGGATATAATTTCTATTTAAGATGCTTCTTTTAGGGGAGAAAAATCTCAGGCAAAGAATTTAACACGTAGCTGCCACCATCACATGAAGTACTCTAAAATTCTGCAAAGGCTATTACAGCACCACTTCTAACTTGCTTTGGTCATATTTAAGTATATTGTTAAAAAACAAGCTCTATCTGACTTAGATCAGACAAATTTCTCAGATGAAGGAAGCCAAAGGTAAACTGACAAAATATAGTCAATAAAGATAACAATAAAGGAAGGAAGAAAAGTACATCCCATGGAAGTAAAAAAAAAAAAGCAGTAAATATTAAGATCATATTGTACATGAATTTCAAGCACTGGTTTCTTCTGATTCCCTTTCCTTACTTGAACTGACATGGTATCATGACTGGAAAAACAAAATACAAAAAAAAAAAAAAAAAAGTAAGAAAAAGCAATACCTATACCAAATTGAAGAAGATTTATATATCTATATCTGTCCTTAGCTGGAATGTTTGCTGTGTACTTTAATTACATTTAGGATTTTAAAAAACGTTAATTACAACAACTCCTCTATAAAGATAATTTTATTATCCTCAATTTTCTGTACTTGGGAAGCTGAGGCAGAAGGATTAAATGATATGCAAGTAAGGTGAAGTACAGGTGTTTGCCAAGTCTGGTTACAGCTGTCCAACACTAAGTAACCACACTGGAAAATGTCATCAACTTGTCAAAAAATTTAAAAAGTGGTTCGGAGCTCAGCTAGAGTTGAGAGATCAATGGCATCACCAATTCCTTTATGCCAGCTCTCCTGCTGTTGGGATACCTTTCTGATGGTCTGAAATCCTGCTGACTTGTTCCTCAGTAGAAGGGCTGGCTCAGCTGAAGCAGGCTGCTGGGCAGAGAATCTGCAGTGGCTGAAGTCTAAACCAGTCCAGGCTGAGTAATGGAGATGATCAGAAAAGTCAGATGAAAAGGCTCCTCATGAGCATTTACCAGTTTGTCAAAATGGTAACATTCCACAGAGGCATTTAAATTTTCAATGAGTTCCTTTGGTCTGCTGTCTGACAGCAGTTTTCAAAATTTTTTTTGAGTTCTTTCATATGTCCCTTCTCATCTGCCCACATCCCTGACAGGGTACACAGAGTTACAGTGTCTGTGATGTGAGGTAGCTAGACATGCAAGATTCTGCATACCTGAGAGCTCTCCCTTTCCTGGAGAATGCTGAGAAAGCATTATCTTTATTGAAATCAATTTTCAGAGTATTTCCCCTATTTGAGAATGACCCGAGTATTAGTCATTCTCCCTCTCACCAAAATACTCTAGAGTCCTTTCTTCACAGAGAGTAGGGACAAAACATGCATGGCCCAGTCTATGTATGTTTTAAAGAAGAGAAGAAAGGAGTGTGATCACTGCAAAATATTCAGAAAGGTTCCAGATGTTTGTTTGCATGAAACTGGCTATATTATTGATTAATGTGTCAAGGCTGTTTTCACAAGAAAACAGGCCTAGTAGATTGGGTTGGACCTTTTATTCTTTTTTAATTTCAATTTTTAGTCAATAAAGCTGTAAATACAGTTTTGGGCAGCTAAAATAGAAGAAAATCTCTTTGAGGTAATCAAAAACCATCAAAAGTCTTCTTGGTGGGATAGATCTTTTAAAGTATACATATGCAGTTCTAATGTATACCATAAAAAAATTCAGACCAACATTATTTTAACTGTAGAATTAATAGTGCCTGTGAAAACACTGCAAGGCTGTAACTGAAAGGCTGCTAAAGCATGCCAAAAAAAAAAAAGAGAAGCAAAAATAAAATACTGCTCTTTAAATATGTCAACAACAACAAAAAAAAGGAGGTCAAGTTGCAGTGCTATGGGAAACTTAAGAGAGGATTTCTGAGTTTTTGTGGAAATGCTGTCAAAAGCTTGATGTAAATTTAATTATTTTTCTATAAAAATTATTTATCTGGAATTGACATTGTTCTGACATTGTAATATGGTCTCCAGGGGCATGCTTGGCGATGTTGCCCAAAGGCCTTGAAAATGTCATTCATAATACAAGTCAGAAATTGCACAGGTGAAACAGCCAGGGTCTTAATCCATCAAACACTGCTCCAACTCAACATGCTGCCCTTATCTGACAAGCTCCTTAGTGTGTCTGTTGACAGCTCAAGACACTGACTAGCTGGCAGGGAATGGGGGTCAGAGGAAGTCAGGCAACATGGAGCTGTAAAAGCAGCAAAATCCGTGGGAACACAGATATTTCAAAATCTGCCATTTCTTTACTTTTGGTTTAGGTGGTTTATGCAACAATTTTATTGATCTCACTTCAGCATCTTCATTCATTATCCACTATTAAATTACAACAGTCTCAAAGCCACATATGCCCTACATAAAACCACTTCCAGTTTGTAAACTGAAGTCACCCATGAGAAGAAAAAATCCATTCCTCCCCTTGACATCAGCACTTCACTTCCAATGGCCTCACACTATCCATGAACTACCAGCAAGAAAATTTCTTCATATGATGAAGAATTTCTTCTTGAGTCTCTTTCAAATCTGCATCTTTAACAAAGTACATGTAGAGTAAGCTTACCAGTAGGAGCTACTAAGTATTATATTAACAGTTGCACTCTTGATTCACATTGGTGTAAACAGGACCAGAATCAGACTGCACTTATTTCCTCATGGTGTTGACTGGAACAAGAATATACTCTGGAGAAAATGTCTGGAGGAAGAGACAGGAATTGTAAACCAGTAGGCTAAGAGACCCCAACTGACTTACCTCTGAAGAGCTGATATCTACTAACAGATACTATATCACTTATTAAATTAAGGACAGATCTATTTAAAGTCTACCAGGGGCCCTCCAAAGGCCTATTCAGAACTTACGAAATTTGGCAGCCCTGTAAAGCAGAACCATAAATACTATTATGTCATTTACACTAACGGAATACTTGGGCTGCATACACTCCTTTATTTCAGCAAACTCGTATTCATCATTCTGAAATAATCAGAACTGGTTCAAAACTACAAGAATTTGCTAAAATACAATAATTCAGTTAAACATAAGTGTTTCTTTAGAGATGAGTGAGACTTTTTGACCATCAGAAAAACACACCAACCTGGAAAAAAGAATTTAGCTTAACTGTCAACACCCTTCCCTACTGTAGCAAAAAATATGACTGGTGAAAACATTCTCAGATACGTTTTTAGCTAAACTAACAGCTTTTTTTTATGTGTAGGTTACCCACAAAATGTGCACAGAATGATACGTAGGCACATCTGCAACACAAATAATGTGATATATTATCATAATCATTATTTTCTCTTTGTCCTGTATGTAGAAGACACTGCTGCAAACTGCCTTAGCACCATTACCAGATATCAAATGAAAAAACAAAAAAATTATGTGCTGAGAGAACATTTACACTTTACTAAGATAATTTTCACATGTATATGACAGATTTGAGGTTTAACTCTCAGTCAAAAAGAAGAGTGCTGATCATACACACAAACGTTATATTTACTACTTTTTCTTTTCTCTCTCCCAAGAGACCTTTAATTTGCAAGCCTTATTACTTCAGGTCACAAATTTAAATTTCCAAAGGGTCCTATGAATGAAGAATCTAGGATTCAAGTGACATTTGAGGTACAGTTTTAACTTTATTTTATGCTTTCTGCATAAATTTGAGAAAGTTGCTCAAGGATAGTGCTAAAGACTGATTTTGGTGCCCAATTGTCTCTTAAAGTATATTGATTAAGCTGCACAAAGGTATTTAAGCTCCAAGTTTCCATTTAAATCAATCAAAGTTAATCTGAATGTCTCTATGATCCAGATCATAATGACTAAATTTTGCACTTATATTTCTCTGAATCCCCTTTATTCCTAAATTGCTGTCTAACATTGTCAGTACCTAAAATTCTCTGGCTGCTTATATTTCCACCTTAAGGCAAAAATATCCCAATGCTGCCAAGCAGCCTGAAGAACTGGCTCTCAACCAAGTCCCAATGAGTTCCTCAAACTATAAATAATTACAAATTTACTGAGCCAGAAAGATTTTGAGAAAACAAGAAAACAAGTAAGAGACTGATTCAACATCCTAGCAGTACTCATGGGATAGAGCAGACTTAAATTGAAGCCTCTGCTCAAGATCTAATTATTTACACAAAGCAGAACAATTCCTTCCAAAGACTGAAGAAGCATGCTGTATCTTAGAAAATTCACTTTTGTGGTCAAGACAGAACCTGACACATAGTAACTGAGTTCATGTCTCTGCTTTAAATTAGAGCATGCACTTGACAAGAGCTGCTCTCTATTTTACAAGTTTCCATTAAACCTGACTTTCAGCTTCTCTCATGGCTCTTTTCAGGAAAGGAGGAATGACGTGAGCTCTAGAGAGGGAACATCCCTGTGAACAGAAGAAAAGGAGACTGGTGATGTTTTCACACCCAAACTTGGTTGTTTCACATGTGTTGGTAAGGAAAGGCTTCAGCTGCATGCTCCTCTTCAGCATTTTAATTACTTAGTTTGACAGATTCCTACTCAGTTTATTGACTTTAAGAACCACATTTGTAGACAGTTATGCCCACACCATTTCTGAGATGTGCCAACATGCCCAGCATTGCCCAGGTTCCACATAGGATGCCCAGCTGTTGGAAGCAATGAATTCCACTATATGAAGGGTCCAGGAGATGTGGGAACTGACAAACCTAAGCCCTCAGTCTTGTGGGGCCAACTGTCCAAAGACCATGAATGCCCCTAAAGGCCAGCAGGAAAAAAGAGGCCTCAGTCCATGTTCTGACACGTATGTAGCTATTTTATAGAAATAAATAAGTAAAACATCTCCAGTGGAAAAGCCACTTTCTCAGAACGATCAAAAGCCCTGTGTCTACATAAAAGGTTTGGAAAGTGGGAAACATGGATTCAGATCCCTTTTCCAAATCAGGTAGGGAGTAACTAAGACATTTAAGTTAGAATGGACTTTATCCCTGATGAGAAGGCTGCTGTACTGACTGGGGCAGCTCATATCACATTGGGCCAATCAATCAACCAGTGTCTAGCCTGAATCCTGCCAGTACTTTAATACGAAAGAGATTTCAAACAACCGAAAAATGCATAACTTAATTGGTTCTTTGCACTGGGAAAAGAAGATATTTAGATACTCTCACTCATTACTGTTGAACTCCACAGACTTTTGTCACCTCCGGCAACATTTTGACAATCTCAGAGGTATTGACTGCCAAGTGATTAAGAAAGCAATTAACTATCTAGACAGCTTTTTGGATTTTTTCCCTGTCATTTAAACAGAGTATTCCTCCAATTTACAGGTTCATTGTAAAGGTATTAATACAATATGGATGCTTTGGTTGTATAAATACTTGTAAAATCTGGGTAATTATGAACATTAGTATTGACCATTAAAAAAGGGAGAGACAAAATGTTGAAAAGAAGTAAATTAAATCTGTGGGAAGGACAATCTAAACATATGGGCAATATGAAATTGTTCCCATAAGAATTCCATGAAATCTACCAAATCTCCCTTTCTCCCTTTTCATTGTATCCTCACACACTATGAAGGAAAAAAAAAAAAGAAAAATAACTTAAAAGCACGCAGCTCTAAAATAAACCAACAATGTGAGGAGGAATTTTTAGTTAAAGTTGCACAAAATGTTCAACAGAAACATGAAATTGAAAACATAGTTGAGTTTGGCTGGAAGAAATGTGATCTTGGTGAAACAGGTTACTTAAATGCTGAAGTAAAAGGAACTTAGCTGACATACAACACATTTGGCAGCAAACCAAAACCACATGCCACACAAATGAAAAATAAAACATCAGCACTAAAACTTGTCCCTTTAGACACTACAGCTTCCATCAGGATGAGGAGTGTTTATAATTACCAGGCTGAATAATAAATATGACTACTGCATTGTTTCAATCAACTGGATAAGCATGATAGAGCTAAAACAAACCAGACTGCCCCAACACACTCTAAAGAATGAGACAGAGGAAGACAAAAAGAGCACTCAAACAAGTCTGGAAGTCTGGAAAGTAGCAGACCTTGATAAAGTAGAGCAGTAATTATTTGAACTGACCTGAATTGGTGTCATTACACAAGTAGGGAGGGCAAAGCTATTGTTCGCATGAGACCGTATTTCTGTCTACTCTGCTTTGAAAGAAAATCATAGCATGTAGGTGAGGCAGAAAAGTTCCCAAATTTATTTCAGATTGCAGAAACTTATACTCAGAAGTCTTTATCTCTCTTTTTTTTTACGTGTTTGATTTTTACGACCTCAGTACTTAAGAGTCATGGAACACCTTGGCAAATTCTGCTGCATTACACTTCTAGGCTAATTTCAGGTTTAATCTCTGTGCTTTATTCCAAGTCATAGCATTTATAAATCATCCCATTTGATACACTCACTCTGACAGTCCTTCCTGCATTTCAAACTGCATCTACCCCTAACAGCAGTATCATTTTAAAAAGTAGCAGCTTCTAGCTTCTCTTTGCAGTCATAATGCAGCCAAGTCTGGGTTTCTTAAGAAGTGCTTTTATTGCATAGTGGCTATTGGCTCTTCAAAAACTTCATTTTTGTTGCTAGCTTATCTGCTTGCCCATCACTTACATAGGCCCAGCTGTTTTTCTAACCAAGATCACTCATCCTAGATTTTATCCAAATTAGATTTCAGAAGCCACTTTGGTTCATATATATATATATATACAAAAAAATATGTAACATGTCAACTCGCCAGTGAAAGTACAAGTTATGAAAGGATGCTGTCCTTCAGGACCTTCCCATATTCTAAACATTAAAAAAAACCCTAAATTCTCATAATTTCCTGGAAGAACAACAGCAGTTCTCTGCATCAAGCACCTGTAAAATGGCCACAGAACTCAGTGGAATGCCCAAGAAACTGTGATAATATATAGATACACATAGAGCATTTCATTCTTTGGCTATGTGCTACCTTTTCTAAGCTAAAACAGACACTGTCACAGTGCCTATCAGCCTTGTTAATTATTTAATGAGGAATTTGGGTAGCATGCCAGAGCCCACTGAAGTCAGTGAAAAAGTCTTCCCCTAGCGGTTACCAGCTTCAGCAGAAGCCTTTGGATTATGTCTGTCCCTGTGGTCAGCCACAGCAATATTTATCACCCTGGAGCTGACAGAAACTGTGATGAAGCTCTGGGAAGGACTGTCTTGCTTGTTCTGCAGCAAGCACTCACGTCACCAGAAGCTGGCATCTTCCCAAGGCTTGCTGCTATCAAAACAAAGTATGAAACTCACATGTTCCGAAGTCCCAAAGGCTGATGGAAGTCCTCTGGAGATCAACAGACATAAGAAAGCATTGAAAATGAAGATCCTTTCAGACAGATTAATTTCAATGTCTGTGCTTAGTGTCTGGGTATTATAGTCCTGGATTGTATAGTCATTAAAAATGGAGCTGCAGCTCTTTTATCTTTCGCTAGCCTTGTACTTTGCATTCAAGCATGACAGGAACCAATGGTAGAAAGAGGTAGTGCCTTTATTTAATAGAGCTGCATATTAGTGGGCACTTTTAATGCATTTTTTTGCAGCAGGATCCTCAAATATATTTTTCATAGGTAATCCTGTATGAAATTCTACAATAGTATTTCAGAAGACTGTGACACACTATTAAAAAAATAAAAAAATTAGACAGCACTCTAATCCTTGTATCAACCAGGCAGCAGCTCCTATTTCAAGCCAGGTAAAATAACTATAAAATACAGGAAATTAATGTTTATCTAGACCACTCTATATTCTCAAAAAAGCTAGCCAGAGCAACTACTAGAATCAGCCAGAGGTTGTGTGCATGCTAACACCCTAAATACCTAGCATGCTTAAGCACATGTAGACACACACTTTCCTGGCACATTCCTGAGCCTCACAGTTCCTGAACGTTAAGGAAGGAAGGAGCAGAGTTACGGTTTCAAGACACAGCACAAATCAGACTGGCTGCCAAGCTGTCTTTTATTTTTTATTCTTAACATTTTTTTGCTTGGCAGGACAGCTCCGAGGATGGTCATGGGTAATAAGCTTCCTGCTAAACAGGAGTCCTGACAAACAATGAGTTCATGGCTTGATCCAATAGAGAATAATTTTAATACTTAAACAAACATCTCCCAAATAAGCAAAAAATACTGGCATGGACAGCAGTGAAGCAATTTTTAAGTCCTATTTTAACATATTACAGAGTTGTCAGTTATTCATTCCTCTGTTATCCCGTTAATACTAAAAAAGGTCTTAGACTAAGGCTGTGCAAAGTATCTACAAGAAGTGTATTGCAGCACTCAAAAGTCCCACAGCTGAGTCACTTGAATGTCTCCAAGCTACTTTACAGATAGCAGTGTTTCCCAGAATCTCCTCTAAAACACACTCCCAGGATATTCCCAGAGCTTGGATTAAGCAGTCCCCAAATTTGTCTTTTATTTTTGCCTGTAACAAGAGAATTTGCCTCTGGCTGTCCATGGAACTTTGAGAATCCACTAGACTTCTCTATGTGGAAAGACTATATATTTGGGACTAGAATCTGCTTTTAACATTAAATTAACAGACCGGGCTTTTTACAGGCATAAATCAAAAAATACTTTGTTTGGTTTTTTTTTTAATTTGAAACAATGACTAATATGAGTTTAATCAGAATCCAGTTTCTTAAAGTGCATATTGTTCTAAGCAGAAACTATGGCTTTGTGAAAATGCAGGTAATATCTATGAGAAGCATTATTTTAAAACAGTCTATTACTTTAAAAATAGCATGCAGTAGCAAACCATATTATCTGTTCTTTTTTTTTTTCTTCTAATGGTCATTAAAGACAAAATGTCTAGTAAAAACATAAAGAATTCTCTGACAGCTTTTAGAACCCAGCAGCTGAAAAGGGAATATTAAAAATGTGACCATTTCCTTATCTCAAATAACAGGCATTTATATTTCTCCCTTCTCATCTTTACTTATTTAATTATTTAGTTAGTTATTTAGTTAGTTATTTTCCCAGGTGGAAATCTGTTCCCTTTTCCTTTCAGAAACTGCATGAGATGATGCAGTACCAAATTCACATTTAAAGATCTGGTAAAAAGAAGTTCACTCTTTGATGCTCAGTTAAAACTATTGACACAAACAAGTCCATGAAATGCTGTGGAATGCCTTAGGATGGCAGAACTGTTACATAAACACAGCATTGTATCTAAGACTAAAACCTCTGGTTTCCTCATTTATATACACCACAATACAACTCTCTTCATCTGCTTCTCATTCAGTGAGCCTTTAAATTATTTCAAATAGTGAGAATAAACAGGCATCTACAGTAGCCTTTAGACTGTCGCTCAGAATGAAATATCTAGAACATTATGCTGGTGTATTAAGGGCAGGAATTGTCCCTTCAACCCACCTCTACACTCTTGAATAGAAACACAGACTTTCTCACCTGTTTCCATTCCTTTTCCCTTTCTCTCTGGTGTTGTGCCGAGAGGCTTACACACTTGCAAGAATGGAAAGAAGAACCAGAAGAAGCAGAAGCAGAAGAAGAAGCAGAAGCAGAAGAAGAAGCAGAAGAAACAGAAGAAGAAGCAGAAAAAGCAGATGCAGAAGAAACAGAAGAAGCAGAAGAAACAGAAGAAGAAGAAGAAGAAGAAGAAGAAGAAGAAGCACCTCTAATACTTCCCAATTTCCTGACAGAAGTGGCCTAAATAACTTATTGTCTTAGAACAACTGAGAATGGATAGAAGAAAGAAAAAGGGGGAATGCGTTGGAAGACAATTACCTCTCTTGGGTGAGATAATCAGCACCAAGCAATTGAGATGAACAAAGAACTAGCAACATTCAGGGCAATCATTCAATCAGAAGATACTCTGCCTTCATGCCATCTAGGTATTTAAGAGGTGGAGAGTATGTAATTTTTAAAATTCAAACAGAAAAAGGTGCTAAATCAAGACAGGTAACTCCTGGAACCTACTTCCACATCAAAGATCATAAATGCAAGCAGTCTATAAAATTTTACACCATACACCAGTTTTTAACTGATTTCTGTTGAGCCATATGTGAAGGTCAGTGGTCCATAGCACTAAAGTTTATTTTCAATCAACTCTATTAGTCATAACACGAAAAGATTATAAAAAATTTACAGTCTGTAAAAAAACATAGATTAAGCAGATGGAACATGAGACACATAGGTTTTCCCAAACAAATTGCAGATAAGGACATGTGATCTCTACTGGTTCAACAAAAAATGCATGGGGAGGACCAAATATATATTTATATACATTTAAAACTGAATGCAATTTGGTCAGACTAGATCCAATCTCTGCAGCTGCACAACTTCACTAAAGTGTTCAATATCCTCTGATGTGCATAATAATCCCAGGTATGAGGGGAATTGATTTACACTGCTTTCACAGTGTTAAATCCTCTAATTATTAAACAGCTCTCAACATATGGCAAGGAATTAGGTAATGTAAATCAGGAGCCGTGTGCTACACAGTAATCACATAAATGGTTGCCAAATAGCAACACCACTTCTGGAAGATTAGCAGAATCATACTTTCGTGATTTACACACAATTTCCACAAACTAGTGGTGAAATACTTTGCATGATACAGCAAAGTATTGCTAGGGTGGCAGTGGTAAACAAAATTTCTTTTAGCTTGTGATTAATTTCATTAACATGTAAAAAAACAGATATAAAAATGTGTTTAAAGATTAATCTTGTCATATTAAAGTCCATCGATTCTTATAATTAAAATGTATTAGACTTTTGACAGTATTAATTCAAAATCTTCTGCTGATGCTTTGATTTAGCAGTTTAGTGAATCGTACAGCAACACATCCTCTATGCCTGTTTCTTGAGATAGATGACTCATTGTTGAACAACACTAACACCAGAAATTTAAATGCATGCATATACCACAATGATAAAATTTCTTATCTATTCTACTTTCGAGTTTCCAAAGGATATTTGAAAAAACTATCACACAGCTGTTTAAATTTGCCAGTTGTTTAAAAGTGGTCAACGGTTAGTATGACAATTTTATCTCCTTCTTTTACCCATCATCTCTTTTGTTCTGCCCTCCTTCCCTTTCCCGTGTTTCTTGCTCATGGTGGTTTTTCACTTGGCTTTTATTACCCTGATGCTAGGTTGTTGAAAAACAGCTTTTTTTCCTACTTCATATATGTTATTTGGAGTATTTAGAAGCTACTGCTACATATTATTTGTAGCCACTAATACTGACAATTAAAACAGACCAAAATACTGTGGGGGGAAAAAAAAAAAAGCATGTGCTGTTTTAATATACAGATAATTACAATGTCCTTCTGCATGATCCTTTCTGATGAAATACCTCTCTCTCTCTCTCTCTCTCCACACTATTAATTCTAAAAATTGGATGCACTAGGTTGTGCATTGAAAAGGTTATTCTTAAAGTCAAAATGGCAGCATTGCAAGAAAACAGAAACAGGAATATGTAGTCAGGAGTACTGCCAGAAGCAACAGATCTCTCTCAGACCAGTCAACAACACCAGAGAACTGTGCTGGCACAAAAGGAAGGCCACACAATCTGTGGGTGAAAGATAACATTTGCTTTCTACCTACCTAGGAGTCTGCTTTCACACCATTTCAACCTCCTTCATCCAGTTTCATTGGGTAAGAAATCTTACAGGCAGCTGGATGTCAGCAGCTGTACCTGGGAGATGAGGCAAGGCAACGCTGGGTTTCCAGCCACAAAAAAAGAATTCACAGCTGCATCTACATGGCACGTCTCACCTGGACTTGGGTAGCATTGCATTTAGATGGAATTAAATGAATGCCTCAAATTTTGGTCAAAAATGATGGGCATTTTTTATGAGTATGGACAAAATAGGTATTTAGAAAAGAAAAAGGCAATATAAAACAGAAGAATGAAACAGAAAGAACTTTGGAAGGTGCCTTGGGGCACTTCAGAAGGGTAGTGATTCGAGGTTCCTGGGTGCTTCCTGAGGAGGTGCTGGTCTCTAGGATACATAGTGCTGTGCAGCTTTTCAGTTCCCTGTACACTGCCAAAGTAAACTGAGAACGATTCAATGAAATACAGTGCCTGTCCTTTAAAATACTGCCTTTTCACATATTTAACCCTTTTCAGGACTTCAGCATAAGATGATAATAGAAAAAATGTGGCAAAGACCATAGAAAAAGATACTTCCTCTTCATTTTTGCAGATGCTGTCTACCCAAAACCTTATATTTTTCAATGGGGTCTTTATGAATAATAAGCTCAAGAGTTGTACATCGTGCATCCTGCTGTTCTGAAGCAGTTTAAACCTTTCGTTTACACAGATTTTTTCTTTAGGCTATATCTTCAAGGTCTGATACACTAAATCTATTTTTTTCACCCTTTCCAAGTAAGATGGAAAGCTGCAGCCATTATTTCAATGTCTTGCTGACTGTCAGTTAAAGAATCGTAGAACAACTAAGTTTAAAAAGAACCTTTGTAAGGTCCAAAGCAGGGCAGATCTCTGAAGACACAGCAAGTTGCCCAGGTCATATTCTGTCAAATTGTGAGGGTCTCCACAAAGATGGGAACTCCACTACAACTCTGAACAACCATTATCTCTGTAACTGTTGAAAATCATCAGCACTGGCCTAATAGTTATGAGTTTGCCTAGTAAAGGTAAGGAGGGGAAGAAAATAACTCTTCTTTTTTTTTTGGTCCTTTTAGATTATGTCTCATAAAGAGACAGTATTGTTACACTGTTTTGCCACAATCAGGCCTTGAATGTAGTAGAAGCCTGTTGTGCTATGCAGAATGAATGTCTCGTGGCAGTTTTTTCTTCATGGGTGCTAAAACACAGAAAATATATTTAAATGTATATTTGCCATTAGAGGGCTCAAGAACCTCCAACATTTTCTTCATACAAAGAAGCTGAAGGAGTCATTCCTGTCCATTTAATCCCAAGTTTCCAAGTTTTCAGTTTTCATTGAAAATAAAATAAAATGTCAAAACTTGCCAATTATTTGTCTTGAAAGTTAGTTATGCATGACTATTTGCTTAAGTATTGGTTGATGTCACACAAGCAGAAATCAACATCACTAAATAGTGATGCTAGTCATATCACAGTATAATATAATTGTCATGTTTCCTTATATCAAACATATTCTAAGGTCGATTTTTTCACCTTTGTGAAGGGCAGTGTATTCCAAATATTGTCCTCATCCTATCCATCTAAACCCAAAATGTCAAAGACCATCAATGCTTTATTATAAACTGGTTTAATAGCTCTTCACCAAAATTTTCACAATATATTTAGGTGATTATATAACTGAATAAGAGATCTCTATAGTTTCCTTCTTACATTCTTAATTAGCACTCTTTTTTTGGTATATCTTATTTAAGGAAATATTTTAAATGTAATTTCCTGTGTGTCTCCTATAAAAAGAATATACAAAAATGAGTATAAAAAGAATATATCCCACAAAAAGAACATACAAAACTGATGGATGCATCACAGTAGTGAACCTGAAAGGATTTCCCTGACATTCTTTATAAGTAACCCAGAATACTATTAATTTTGCATTAAAAAATCTCTTTGTTTCTACAGACCGAATAATATTTTTTTTCATTTTAAGCAACATATACATTGATTACAATGTTTTAAATTAATTTTTTGCTTGGTTAAAATCCACTAGTAAAAGTCTATGAAATCCATTAAAATCCCCAAAGTTATCCTGGATGAATTTCTAATGTGCTTAAATATTTCTGAAAATGTTTTAGAGGTAGATTATTCAAATAATAATTGTATTTCCAATTCAGGTGGCTTTATGCAAATTGTATCTTTACACAAGGGTAATAAAAACTTTGGAACTATGATATTACATTCCTTTGGTACTTAGCTATTTAAACTATTCAGCCTGAATGAGATGTAGTTGTATATTTCAGATAGAAAAAAATATCATTGCAAGATAGAAGGCCTTAGTGGAAAGCAGTCAACAGTAGAATACCTTGGATATCAGCAAGACCACTGCTTCTCAACCTAAATAACTCAGAATAACTGCATCACAGAGAAAAGAGATGGTTTTGATGTCTTTGTCCATCAAATCTGGCTGAAAAATATAACCACCCCATCAGTCTGATTTACAATGAGCACCAATGAGCTATACAGAAATCTGCAGTATCTGCTTTCATGGCTTCCTTGCAGATAAGACAAAAGTAAGCAAAGCTCTAATTCAGCCTTGGTGTCGTCAGCAGAAATTCTGGCATTAGAAGCAAATGCCAATGCTTTGCCAGGAGAGAAAAAGAAAAAAAATTAATAAATATACATGTTCAGTGAACTGGGAGAGCCTCCCAGACTAGCTCCTCTACAGGCATATGTAACTACTGTAAAGTACCTACGTTTCTGTTAACTCATCTGAGGCAGAGCTTTTGACTCTTTGGGATGGTGCTGTGCAGGCCCAGGAGCTGGGCTCAAAGATCCTTGTGGGTCCCATCCATCTCAGCTTATTTTGTGATTCTGTGACTTTTTCTGTGAAGCTTTGCATCGTGCAACACTTTCCCCAATTGCAGTACCCTGCACAGTTGCAGCATTAATTTTATTTTTACGTCTTCACTGTTGATTTATTCATAGACTTTCAATGAACAAATAACCAAATAACTTCTGCCTAGCTACTCAGCCCCTATTGTATACCAGACAATTTTTCTGGTTTGTTCTTCAGTACTGAAGAGGATCCTGTAGGTTTTTTATCCTTCCACTTTCCTAATGAATCATTCCCTGGAATGCTTATAGCTACTGAGTTAATTTTGTTCTTGCATTTTAGCACTGTCTGCATGCCCTGGATAAGTTATTAATGAGATTTTCATATCCTGCTCTCTATTGCTTCTCCATTTTTTACAAGGAATGCTTTTTGCCAATATACATTATCCACAGCTCTAACATAAGTTTCTTGCTGACTCCTCTGAAAGCAGTATTATGGCCAGATTCCATGAGGCCCTTCCAGGTATGCCCAAAAGAGGAGCATACAGTAGTTTACTCCTTTGTGTCTCAGCACACCTACAAAGATAGTGGCCTTTTAGAAGATGCAAGTGCTGCTCTGAATTGCTCTGCACTAGCACTGGCAGAGAGATGTTACCATTTCCAAAAGATTAACCTGGATCAAAGAAAGGCTAAAGAAGCAACCAGAACTGGGATGGGAAACTGCACATTTTTCCTCTAAAAGCAGTAGTAAAAGCTTTCTAGCAGTGCTCTGAAAAAAAAAAAACATATATATATATATATAAAGAACCTTCCTTTATGATACTCTGAATTTGCATTAAGCATGTTTGGTGCTGACAAACACCACTAGGTTTGGCTAGGGGACTAGCCAAGCTAGGGTCCCCCAGCTAGGGACTGCTATAGCTACAGACTCTTCTAAAGCTCATTAAAAACTCTGAATCATAGTGATGTATAAATACAGTACCCTAAATTTAACTTATCCCAGATTATCAGCATATGACCATGGCTGTGTTTCCTGGCAACAGAAAACCTCCAACTATTTGATAAACACACACACACACACACACACACGTATGTGCATACAGCTCTCCTGATCTGGGCAGGGGACAAAGGTAATCTGTGAAAAAATGGGTTTCCCTTGTGCTCCTATTGGTGAGCACATCACACAACTGTTAATCACCAAGTCTGATATTCTACATCATTACACTGATTCTATGCAATGAAATATCGTTCTCCAAAGATGAAAGATCACACCTGCAAGTGCTCATCACTGACCATCTCTCTGATAGCAACAGTCAGCAAGAATTTCCCTCCATTCTTTTCAGTTTTCCTGTTCAATTGATTTAGAAAATGTTGGGAAAAAAAGAGGATTTGGTCTGTCTGTATGAGAAATCCAATGCAGATGCTTGCCTAAAGCAACCAGAACATTTGAAAGCAGAGATGGTTCCTTCAAAATAGAATCACAGTGCATTTAATTTTCACCTACCTACTGTCTTAGCATCCTCTTTTTTAACAACCAGCATTCAACTCTTTGGTTACAGTAAGAATGCCATTCCTGAAGCTGGTGAGACTGACCAGTTTGCAGAAGGATCCTGACATTTCCATAGATCTTTTCAACATCAAGATGGCACTTAAAACTTCAGGCTATGAAGTCCAGTCCTCTGTCCTCGTAACTTCCCTTTTGTTGTTGTTTTTTATTTTTCTCCATCATTTAAGTTTTCTATTCAATTTTGGTTTATAAGTTTCAGAGAGTAGAAAAGACAGAAGTTCTTTAGCTGTTGGAAAGGCTAATTACAGATGTGAGAAAGTAAAGAAGGCTGAATAACTAATGGGGATAGTCACAATACTGAAGTATTCAGCATGATCATGTCTTTCATGGGCAGAGGAGAACAGATAATTCAATCACTTACAGATATTTTGGTTCCTTGCTTAGTTTTAGTGCCCATTAATATGTGGATTTCCTTTTCTACATGCTAATAAAAAGCAAAGGATTTACGAAAAAATGTTACCCTAAGAGTATTGCAAACAATATAGCAAATAAAAAGAAGAAAATACCTTCACGATTTGTAGAAAGTCATAAACAATTAAGGTCTATATGACTTGCCATTTGCATGGCTGTATTTCATACAAATTAATGGTAATGATACAGGAAAATTTGTTTTGAAGTCAAATTTGTAATTTTTTTGATGACTAAACAGAAATGGCATGGAATGTTTGGGTAAAACAGCTCATTTCAGAGCTGGAAGTGCAGTCAAGAGTGTTCATGCTCCCATCATGTGCTTAGCATAAAATGAGTACAGAGAAAAGGCTATCTCCCCTTGAATAAACCCATGCTTATCCAGATCAATAGAGTAGCTTGGGGTATATATCTAAGTCATATGAGATGTCTCTGGCTTCAGAGGATGGTGCAGTGTCATTTCCTCCCTGCCCACACCCATTTTGCAGGTCATTTCATCATTGTAGTGATCATCACTCAAAGATCCCAGCCAACAGCCAAAACCTGCTTATCTGACTGAAGTGTACCACCTGTAAAAGTTAAACCTTCCTCAACACTCCATGGAAAATAGTACTCTGCTCTGAAGTGCATCAGTAAAGCATCAAGTTACATACTGTCAGTACTCACATCAAGTCTCCCAGCAAAATTAATTACAAATCTATCCCTTAATTGAAGAACTACCTCCCAACCAGACATTTACTTAGCTGAATTTAATATACAAATTTTCAAGAAGCCTGTACATTTCCCTTTTGTTGGTCAACAACTACATAAAATGACAATATTAACCCAAAGCATTTCATTACTAAAGGAGCAGTTTTTCACAATGAGCTAAATTCTTGCTGTAAGACATCTCAGAAAATGTCTTTCACAGCAAGTGAAAGTGGGCTGATGAACAGCTCTCGCTTTCAAACGACTTTGGAAGAATCTCAGACCCTGGACTATTTCTGTTGTAGCACATTTGGCCAGATTGTGCTCCCAGTCATAGCAGTGATATGTGCACGATAATGCTATGGCAAAGTAAACATTCTGCTGCTTTCAAATGAGCTATTTCAGATTGATATAAATGGAAGTGAAACATAACTGAGACTAGGTATCTTAAATTAATGATGCGTGGCACGGTCAGAATGCAGTGATCTCTTGCAAAAACACGTTTAGAAATTCCCAGGCTTACTAGGCATGTAGTGTTAAAAAAAAGGTTAATTATTCCCACATCTCTTCTCAGACTACAGGTCAATATAGAAAAAGAAATAAACTGCTAGAAAATTCCTGAAATATGAAACTACATAATTACTAAGCACTATGTACAAAAGCCTTGTTTGGAATGTTTTGTATCACGAATAATCACAACTGCCATTTACAAGTGTTCTTTTAAACTGTAAGAATCCATCCATCCACAACTGAAGTATTCTTGAAGATTAAGATTAATGTCATGAATCACCACGGTTTAATATGCATGACACAGTTTCATTTCACACATATTCTGCATGGGTTGATTGCCATGTATACAAATATCAAACAGATGTTAATTCTTTAAATTTTTTGCTCTCAGAATATGTTTTAATTATCTATGAAGCTTCATAATGAAAAAGAGGGAGGTTGTTTTGAAGCAAATTTAATGAAAAATATAAAAGAAAAACCTATTAGATTTTTTCTTTAATTCACGTTCTCAACAATACAATTTCAATATTAAAAAAAATACTTGATATGCAAAGGAACTGCAGACTACTCTCATTAAATGGCTCATTCCTTGTAGGCAAGAAAACTTTGATTATTTTTCTAATAAAATGCATGATTTTAAAAGCCCTGCCAATTCAGCATAAGCTTGGTGATATGAGACGATTCTGCAAGTCATTGTATGTTTATACTATGCCTAAATTCTTAAATTTGAGTATTTTGCAAAGAAATCAAAACTCTATATAAAACATGACTATATAAATTCTCGTATCAACAGTGCTGTAGGTCCCCAGAATCACCCAAATTAAGAAGTCTTTGGATATAAAATATTTCACAAGCCTCCACTGTCCAGAGGCCAGAAATGGAAATGAAAAGACATCCTAGGTTAAAAGTAATGTATAATGAGAAAACTGTTTTAGTCAGCATCAGCTCCCACTTTCTGCTGTGTCAGATGCAAGCCAGAATCCTCCAGGACCAGAACAGCAACAGAGCCACAGGTCAGGATGGAATAGTGTTGGACAAAAGCTCTGAGCTTTAACAAATGCTTGATTTGATCAGAGTTGTTATTGTAATTTCCATGGAAGTTGGAGCACGTCTCCAGCTTTGGGCCTGATCTTCCTGAAATCAACAGGAACGGGAATGGCTCCCAAGGATTTTGCACTAGGATGAGCTTCACCAAGCTGAAACAGTCTCCAGGTTGAAAATTACAATTGCCAAAACTGTTACAAATAATAATAATAGCAATAGAAGTGTATATTTGAACCATACATGTCAATGTTAGAGAGTATAAATACAGATAAACAGTAATAGATAAAATATTGCCAAAACTAAGATATTCAGCCCCTCCCTACGTCATAGAGATTTTTCTGTACACAGTAATATTTTCAACACCATAAAAATTATTTAAATTTCTTGCCTATATAACACATACTGACATAAGATGGCATACAGCTTTAAAATCAAAATGTGAACTGACACTTTGAAAAATAACTGACAGTCATGGCACAAGAGTGCAGTGACCTCTGTCCTTCAATATTCTCTTTCTGTATCTTTTTTACCAAATGCCCAAATAAGTGCAAGGTGCCCAGAAATGAAATGCATATTACCAGTGACACCCTAATTCCAAAGGAGTCAAAATCACAACATTTTCACTGAACTTACTGGGCCAAGGAATGAATCTAAAATGTGGAATTTATACACATCACACAAAACACTTGTGCAGATTTCTGAAAACATACACCTATCAGATTGCAGGGAATTAAGCCTGCATTCCTTGCTCAACCAAAATTCCCTGCCTGGTATAACAGCTTTAGATGTTATTTTTGTTCACATTCTGTTTTACTATGTTAAAACACCAGATTTTTTTTCTTTTTACTTAAGATAAATGTGTGAAAGTGCCTTCTTTCCATTCATAGATGTTATCTTCCTCAAACTTCAAATGATTCATCTGGGCAAATGTAGTTATAAATAATTTATCAAGATACATACCAGTTGTTAGGGAAAAAAAACCCCGAAGGAAGAATATCACTGCATAAAATCTGAACATTAAAATTGATTTTTTAAAATCAATCTTTAATTGGTTTTATTACCTCCTAATCCAGGTCTGAGGCGATTATCATAACCATCCAGAAGTCTGTCTAGAATTCTTGTAAAGATGGTGATGTTATTCTTAGCTTCGTCTTCCAGGGAGTCAGCCAGCACTGATCTAAACGGATATTTTACATTTTAGAAGGTGCTAAGTATGTTTTAACATTCACTCAACAAGCATTTTTTTCAGGCTGGCCTTTACTTGCTGCACTCCAACAGGAAAGGTGTATTTAACGGCATACGAATCCACAATTTGTATACCACAAGTTCAGACATATAAGGGTCAACAGCATACTATCTAAAATATCCAGGAAGTCATTTTCCAGTAGCCTCTACTTGCAGGCATCTTTGCAATACCGTGAGTGCTACTTCAAGCTCCCCTAGCACAGTTTGTGGAGGCTGTGCTGGTGCAAAACCCTTGAAGAGCTTCCCAGGCTTTGGTGGCATGTCACTCCTGGGCTGATAACCCGGGATCCCATGTACAAACCCATCTCCTTCCAGCTCTGTTTTATCTGTCCTCACTTAGTCATACTCTATCTCTGGATAAATCCTGTGGATTTGCCTCCACCCAATGGTCATGTCATGTACATGACCAGAAGAACTAACATGAGGGAAAACTCCAGCGATCATGCTCAGGGAGTCCTCTGACGCCAGCAGTTGGTGGGAGGGAACACCAGGGCTGACTAGCAAGCTGCAGGATAGCTGTGGATAGCCTTCATCTTTCTAAAACGCTATTTTGTCATAAAAAGCACTATCTGGTATTCCGTTAGATGCAGACAAACCTTATAAAAGTATGATGGAAATAGGAATCATAAATGAAGTGCCAAGAATAATCTGTAGATCACCGATTGTTTCAAACTTCCCCAGTAAAGGAAGAGACATTACAGCCTTTATGGATCAAATCTCTGTGGAACATGCTGGGGGCTGGAATATGAACCTGCTGCCCAGCCAGCCATGGTGCCCCACAGTCCTCCAGAACCTGGACACCCAGACCAACAGGGCTTGTGCCAGGGAAACCCTGACACGCAAAAAGCCTTACACATGCAAATGTTACTGTGCCAACAATTTTAAGCACTATGCATGTGAAATACATGAGCTCATCAGGCTTATCTATTTAAAACCAGCATATTGGTATCAAGGAAGTAAAGCATCATATGCTACACATATTACCACTGACACCTTTTTCAGCTACCTAAATTTTTAACCCTAAATGTTTGAGTATTAATCATCTCGAAATGAAGGCATTCTGAATGCCATAATAGCAAGCATGTTTTCCTCCTCCTCCTCCTCCTCCAAACCAAAAGTAGGTTTGGGTGATATTTTCTCTAAAGCAAGCTATAAAATGATTAAAGACAAGGCTGTATGTTGGTCCCCAGCTCAACAGCATAAAGAAGTATTTAAATGTAAATCATTGCAGTCTGTGTTTTCCATCATATAAACCACAGAATCGACCTAAATCAGAAAACTTATAATGAACCCATTTAAATGTCATGTGTGATTTTACTCATGTGTCAGTTTTTTCTTAGTTGCAATTACTGGATGGTTCCTTTTTGGTTTGTAAAATGTATCATTGTACTCATGGACTACCAGGATACGTCTCTGCTATTTTTAAGCTTCTTTTTGAGATACAACAGTTTTTGAACTCAAGATTCCACTAAAAATATTAGATCAATACAATTACATCAAATTAGGGTCGAATCCTGCAAACTTTACTCAGGCATAAAGTCTTTAATAACGCTTATAGTCTCTTTGACGTCAGTAAGATTACTCACTTGAGTAGGGTTTGCAGGATCTGGCCCACTGTGACTCAACTAATACTGCACCATAGTTAGGTGTAAAGTGAAATAAGAAAACGTATTTTCAGAAAATATTTTGTTCGCTGGGAAACAAACAAAAATATCAGAGACTTGTTAAATCATAAGAAACTTGCATTATATAGCATACAATCTTTACCGTATTAGGACAAGACCTACTGCAGCCAGAACCAAAGCAAGTAAATCAAAGTTACAAACTACAATTAATTATGTGTTTAAGAACTGTGAGCAACACAAAAGCATAATGTAATAAAAATTACTTCCTCATATGCTGTCACTTTAGAAATTGAGAACTTTACACAATATAAGAAAAGTTGATTAATAAATGATGCTATTGTTTTATTATATGTGATTGTGAAGTTGTATGCTATCTCCACCTAGAGGTTTAAAGCTTAAGCATCATTTTGAATTCTGTTTGACCAAAAAAAAAATCAACGGGAAAAAAAAAAGGCATGCCCATATTAATAAATATGTGAGCATTATTTTAAGGATAGTGAGTTGCAGTGTGACTTCATGATAATCTATTTCTCCATTTTGTACGGTACAGAATCACGGTCATACAGTAACTCAAATCTTTAAGATCCAAAAAGGCAGTTAAAGAAATTGTTATTTTAATGGTGGAATAAAGCATCAGTTCACAAACCGTTTAAGGACAAGAGATGAGGCTTTCATGGTCCCTAAACTACATTCTACTGCATTTACTCTCAAAACTATGTAATACTGCATTCAAACAGCTAAGAAAGATTTTTTTATTACGTTACTACATACTGTACTTTTATAACCCCTCACACAAGCTTACCCTTAGCAGATTGTAACATACGTGCTCGCACTGAACAACAAAACTAAATATCCTCTCACCTTGTTGGCAGCCACACCAATAAAACGAGAAGAACCAACTGCATCTCGGAGAGTGCCAGCGTCTTCTTCATCGCTGCTCTGTGCAAAACCTAACGGTGCAAGAAAAACACAAACCCACTCTCAGCCACAGTCACTCTCCGCCAAGCAGTGCTTTCAACTTAACCCGAAGAAAATATGTCACTTCACTGGAGAAAGGAAACCACTGGATTTCCGCACCACTTTTCAGTACTAGCAACTTATTGTATCTCCATCTTTCCCAACGATCCTGCTCTGTGCAAGGAGGCAACGTATGATCAGAAGTGGCATGTGAGCCGGCGCATCAGATGCTTTCCTGTTCCGTGATGTGAAAGCCCCGAGACGAAAAGGAACAAAAAATAAAAACCGTATGTATGGTATGGGAGGACGGGGGTTTAACCACCCCTCGCCTCACTACGGCACGCCGCAGCCGGGGGGGCGGGGGGGCGGGCGGGAGGCAGAGTCATGCCATTCGCCGGGGCTCGGTGCGGGGACCGCGGGCGAGCCGCCCCCCGTCGCCGCCGAGCGCCCAGCACGTTTGACAGCTGCTCGGCAAAGCACCGGNGAGCCGTACAACACATTTTCCGTAACCCCCCCTCCTAAAGCTCTCAGTCGCCTCCGGTCAAGTGTGCGTTTGCCAGGGCACGGCGCCGGCAGCCGCGCCGCGCTGCCCCGGACTGCGGCGGGAGCGGGGAGCCGCCAGCCCCGGCTCCCAGCCCGCTCTCCGGCTGCCTCATTAACATTCCCTTCCCCGCTTGCCCACTGGCACAGTCTAATTGGAATGCAGAGAGAAGAAAAGTCTGTCATTTAATGTGAGCTCAGGACGAAGGCAGACAAGGAAACAAACCTCGCTTGTATTTTTTTTCCCTTTTTTCCCCCTCAAATTGCATTACTTTCTGTTGTATTGTCTTTTAAAGCGCGTTGCCCTCCTTTCGTATATGCAGTCCTTCTCTGGTAGTAACTGGATCGCTGCTGGGACTCATTCTCATTGATTTCAGGTTTTCCAGTACAAGTAGAACAGGACAGGCTTAATAATTAAAGATAAGGGTTTATATTTAGTGTACCCTCATTTTGCATTGTTAACTTGGAAATAATTAAATAACGCTGGCAATAATATTTCAGCCTTTTTTTTTCCCTTTTTAAACCAATCCTCATCTATCTCCTTTCATTTCAATCTCTTAACTGCCCAAACCACCATCTCAATTATACTCTCTTAATGTCACTGGCTCGCTTATTGTGTTTAACTGAAGTTATTCTGATGAAGTTTGGCCCAGTTCCAAAATGAACATGTGAAATAGGCTGCACAGACATGGAAGGGGTCCGGAGGGGTGGGAGGGTGAGAAGAGGGAGAGGAGGGAAGTAGGAGGGAAGGAGAAGGAAGCAGGGAAAAAAAAGAAGAAAAAATTCTTAGATTACCTATAGAATTGGGGTGTTCCTGCTTCTTAATTGTTGCAGTTTGCAATTGGACGTGTCCTTGTTTCCTTCTCCTTTAGTGGTTTAATGACTCCACAGTAGAGGATGAGAAACAAAAGAAGGAAGAAAAACACTTGGGCTTTCAAGACAATTTGTTCCTTCCAACTTTGAGATATTTTGTAACTTGGAGTAAGACTGAGAAGAGAGAAGGAATAAGCTGAATGGCTTTGTTTTAGAATAACCAATAAAATGACAGCCTGAACTGTGGAAAATGACAAAGATAAGGACACAGGAGCAAAAATTGAAATCTGAAAATCACTCTTTCAGCAGCCATCTAACCCTGGCTGTGTCTAAGACACAAGGCCCTCATCTTTCCCTGTCCAGGTGTGAAAATGTGCTCTGTTCATTGTCAGTTAGGTATCTATGGTCGATCTAAGGTCTTCTTTAGATCTGCCTGTAAGTCCCACGTATTAGGAATTAACAACTGATACTAGATGCAGAATCAGCCCCCACAGTAAATACTAGTTTTAACTACTTGTCCTAAGAAAAAGTGACTTCACAGATATCAAAATGGAGTGGAAAAAAATCACTGAAAGTGAAGTCTTCATGATTTATTCTTATATGAAACACATTATGTAATCCAAGCAGAATGATTTTTTTTTCCACAGGTATTCATGGCATTCCTTCTGAAAATGCACTTCCAGTAATAATACTGAAGCTATAATCTAATTTTCATATGTAAGTTGCATCAAAAAATAGAAAAACACATTCATTAAGGAAAGCAGTTACAGTGGCTCCTTGTTGCTGTCATAGCACATTGTCATTCTTCAAAGGCCACATAGGGTGGGTATGTGTTTATGATGAGCTTGTGCTCATAGACTTCCCCAAGAAAAATGTGCTGGTTTTAAGCTCTAATAACAAATATTACCCGTGATGTTCTTTGAGATTTACTATGGCTTCATGCACTGAAGTCATGCTTCAGATCTAAAATTTCTAAATAACCCCTCATACCCATTTTAAACAAGTTGGACAGCCTCTGAGGCATCCCAAATCACAGGAAAGCTGAGTGCAGGGACAAACTACTGTAGCAACATGAAAAATCAGAGGCAATGTGATTGCTAACAGAGAGAAGGGTTTTTCTGCTAGGCTCTCATAGTTACAGACTGTGCTGCCAGTGAAGTGGAAAGTATTTGGGGAGAAAACTGTGCTATTGTTGGGCTGTTATTGTTTTGTTGGGTTACATGCAAGCATAGCTCAAATACGTTAGCTCTAGGTGGTAAGAAAAAGTGTGCTTGAGCCCCCTCAGGTGCACAGTCAGCAGGGACCCCTTCTTCCCTTCTGCATTATTATTTGTGTTATGGTATTGAATGCTGTCATTCATTGTTGAATTTCAATTAACTCTAAGGGATATGTGGTGTGCAACACGTCACCTGGGTCTGTGAGGCTCTCCTGAGCCCTGATGCAAGCACCCTGGAAGGTGGGGAGTCGTGCCCTTGGTTTGAATAGGACTTAAAATAGTCCATAGAAAAACAGCAGGTCTGCAAATTGTTACTTTCAAAGTATAAATAAAATATTTTACTTAAAAGGTTTTATTTCTTTTGTGCTATATTTGCTGCAACATAAAAATAGAATTCAATCCCTATTTTGATATTTAAAAGATCTTAAGAGCAAACAAAGGGCCTTACAATCCTATTATCCCTTGCCAAGGATCTCAAAACTCTGCACAGGCTGATAAACGATGTTTCAGAATTCTTTTGTGAGATTGGAATGACTTCCTCTGTGAGCACAAATTGAATAGCAGGGTAGGTATGTGACATTTCATAAGCACTTCTTAGAGTGTAGAGGTAATAGAAACACAGGAGAGGTTAAGCCAAGGCCTCAAGTCATTATCCAGACTGCAAAACTCTAGATTGAATGCTTTCTTTAAAATTGTTCTTAAAAGAATCATTTATATGACAAAGTTACACCATGCTTCAGACAAAATAAATTACTCAAAAACAATACCTCCAATTTGTAGCCACTAGGGAGGTGGCAGTAATCACTTTCTGTCATGGACATAATCAAGTAATGCAAAGCAGAACTTAATACATAATTCTGATCTTGGGTACATTCTGCAGTATAATATTTCTAGAAAAAATTTGGCAGATTGAGGTAATCAGCATTTACTTTGTACTTCATGAGAATAATCCCCACCCTTATATCTAGGCCAGCAGCACTCTGAGCTGTAAGGATATAAACAGTAATCACTGGAGTTAAATGAAGTGATGCATATGTGTGAAAATTGAAATGATATATCAGCAATTTTTGTATGTGATAAGTGGATTTTTTAGTATAAATTAAGCTTTTTATAAATATTCTTATCTCTAAAAAGGCATAAAACATATTTCAATATGATATTAATTTTTGCTTGACTGTTTCATCCTTTTAAAATTTCTATTTCTATTAATTAAATAGTTAACTATAAGTTCAAGTGTTTGAGATATATATCCAATACATAATTTTTATGTAGTTTTAAGCATGTATGTTATCTTATTTCTGTAAATAGTGATGAAATAAAATGATTGGGGGGGGTGGGAATTAGCTTTTGACCTTAGACTGGCTCATCATACAGGTACATGACTGCTAGTCCAAGAAAAGAGAAGGAAGAAGCTGGCTTTTTTCAGGCACTCCATCAAACAATAATGAAAATCAGATTTCTGTAAGAAGACTCAGGTGTCCAAAACTCCTCCTCCTTATGCAATATTGCAGCACAAATTTCTCAGAGTTGAAATTGAGATGCACCATCCAACACTAGGAGCTAGTATAACAAGGAAGCATGAAAAATCTTACAACTTGATGCAGTACCCGTTGTAAGGGTCTGAACAACTCTAAGAGTTTTCAATGTGACTGTGTCACTTACAGATTGGGAAGAGTTTCTCTGCTTGTTCCAAAGCTGTAGCTATCATAGTCTTTCTGACTGAAGAGCAAAAGCAAAGGGCCAGTGCCAGCTTTATTTCAGCTGTGTGTAATTGGCTTTAAGTTGCTTTCCAATGTGCACTGAGAAGTTCAGCAGAACAGGAATGTGAAATGAGCTTCCCCACCTTAAATATTGATGAATGTTTCTTCTTTCCCAGGATTATACTTCTCCCAGATTTGAACCTTAAATTCCACATCAGGATTCTCAGTTTTCTCCAAACTCAAAGATATCTAGAGAAGGGGTGAGAAGAGAGTCTTTGCTGTCTATCAGGAGTAGTGAAACTTTCATCATCCTTTTAGAGCAGATCTTCCTTGGCGAGAGAAACGTGAGACAAGCGACAGAGGGCAATGTAACACATTTACCAGCTGGGACTGGAAGGCTCTGGTAAATAGAACTGGCTAATCACTCTTGGTCTGAGTTGTGAGGAAGGGGAGATCTGCTTTTATAAAAGCAACACTTTTCTTCATCTGAAAATCCCTGTTTTCTGTTTTATGGCTTACAGCAAAATGAGACCTTTGCTTGAGTAGACAAGACAGAATGCTGAAAATGAAAATACATGTTAAATTGTTCTATAAATACTTTTATTGTAGAACTTTTTTGTTCTATAATAATACTTTTGTATTATTTATTTTTCAGCTGTTCACTCAAGTATTTCTTTGAAGATGTTTTTAAGGTAAAGCAACACAGATCTATGATTTTTCATGTTTCAGGTGTCTAGTTTGGGGCAAGTAGAACTTGTTTATTAGAAAGATAGAAATATAGTTAATTTCTAAAAATCAGTGTTACAATATAAAACTACTTTGAGTTCCCCTTGGTTTGAATATATTTTAAAGCTTAAAACCAAATCCTTTTGTATTGCTACAATGAGATTGATATTCAGAGAAAATTCTACAAATATAGGTCCAGTTATAAGCAACCCTTTTTCCAGGAATAGAAAGAAAGGAAAGACACTAGACTTCTGCCACTTTGTGTGGCCTATAAAATTGCCTTTGCTGACTTTGCTGCCTCGTAATATGAGGAATCATTTGTCAGTGGTTGTCTCTGCTTCTGCAAAGGCCTTATCTCCCCTTGTCACTAGCTGATACTGGCCATCCTAAATAATGTTTGATGCACACAAATTTATCAATGACCACAGGATCTGCCTAAGCCTCAGGGCCTCAGACAACTTCTTTCCCTTACTGTAATGCAGGCTGTAGGCAGATGACACAACTGAGCAGTGATATTTCTATATTTAAAATATCTATTTAATTACTTAAGTTCTGCTTCTGGGGATCCAGTAACATGAAAGATCTGTTAAAATAAGCAGAAAGCTGAATGGAATATAGTATGACAAACAAAGTGATTAAGGAGGGATGAACTTTTCAGACAAACTGGTTCAAAAAGTACTGTCTTTTGTAAATAAGCACAAGTCACTCTAGAATAAGAAGCACAATACAGACTTTCAGATTGCCTGAAAATTGCTGAAATTGGCAGTTCTAGCAGTGCCAGGTTTTGAGCAGAAAATAATCATGGGGTGTTTATTCCTACTAAGAATGGATTTAAATTTTAAATTAAAAAAAAAAAAATTATGCTTTTCTAAATTCCTTATAAAAAAATTTCATCCTTTGGCCTTATTTCAGTTGTCCTCCAAAAAATGGCCAGAATTCAGTTAGCAGTCTGTTCAATAACTGCTCCTAGTCAGGAAAGCTTTTGTTGCTGATCCAAGACTACATTATCTTGGGTGGCAAAAAGTTTGCATTTTAAAAATGATTCTGCCTCCCAGGACTTCAAAGAGTTTCCTCCTGTCTTTGACTAATGTTAGCTAAAACGCACACAAAGGTGTTCTTCTATCAGTAACAACAAATAATCCAAAGACAGTTCTAACATGAAATGTCTTGCCTAGCTTCGGAAAGAACAACAACAACAAAAAAAATCACATCACTCCTTACTTGAATTAAGACAAATGTAGCTTCTTCATCAATGGAGTCTAGGAGGAGAGTGTTGTGCTATGTCTCATGTTTTTTAGAAAAAAATAATAAACCATATAATTGCTTAGGGGTGTAGCTGTAGTTATTATAGTCTGCTCACATTTTGCAGAAGCACGGAGCTATATATATCTGGGTTAATTAACTGCCATTACAGTATTTTTTATGCATTTAAAAGAAGAATTTAGCTTTTCAGCACACTGCAGATGACATATTTTGCAGGATGACAATTAAATCATAGTATAGACAATTGCATAAACAAACTGCTGGATTTCAGTGCCTACTCTAAGTATTGCTGTTTCCTAAACTGTCCCTCGCTGCACCAGCAGATAGGGAGATCAGGAAGCTTCCAAGCTGGGCAGATAAGAACCACCTCAGGACCTGTTAGATGGGTTCTCAGCCTGCCCTGCTGGAGGAGGTTGAATTACCCAGTGATTTCTCCTAGTATGCACCCAAGCTGGCAGTATGAACCTTTCCTTCACTCTTCCTTGCTGAAGTCAGAGACCTTTGTGTGGATGAAGGTTCTCCATCTCACCGCTCCTCACTTCCAAACATGCAGATGCCAAGTACTGCCCAAAGCCTGAGAAAAAGCTTCAGACTTTGGCTGCTGTCAGTACAGCTGCATTCCATTGCTTTGAGAATGCCCCAGGCTCAAATAAATAAACAACCAGATAAATGGATGACAGTTCATATAAACAGTCCTGATTTACCTTCCTCTCCTTTCAAGCAATGAATCACCAGTGAAAGAGTGATGACTCACTGGGGGAATCCAAAACATGCTTTCTCTTTCATATGTGAGTCTGCAGTAGCCATCCATGCTCCAAAAGGGGAGAAAACTGGGCTGCATTTTAATATTCATTTTCACAAATCTGAGTCAAAACTGCTGGTAAGTGCCAAGGGATTTTCAAGGAAAAACAGCTGCCCTCATATCTCACGGATGTTGTGAGAATGTATAAATAGTTGCACATGGCAGATAGTTTATGTCAGCCCAGTATTGTATTTGTGAGAGGCTGGGTAGCAACTGCTGGACACAAGAGAGCATCTGCAATAAAAATAGTATGCTACTGCCTACAAAGTAAGAACTGTGTTACCCAAAAGCCCTGCACGGTGCTATTCAAGTTTGCCACATAAAAAGGGGTGCCTGGGGTAAGAGTTCATTAAACATCACCAAGATTAATTGAGAAGAGAGCTTGTTGTGTCCTTTTTAATTGATTCTGTGGTACCTGGCTTTGTGCTCTGAGCTCATTCTGATGGTCTCTGTTGTCTCTCTAAGAATCTGGACAGGTTATCACCTTGGCCTGGCCAGTCCCTGGCGTGGGTGGACAAGTTGCATGCCACATTTCGGGAACATGGCAACAGGCCACTCTTCCCTGTTTGGGTTTCCCTTTTCTCTCTGCACAATTTCCTCACTGTGCCACCTGGCTTTAGAAGCTTGATTTGGTGCATTGCAAGTCCCTTTTTCCTGGGAGGCCCTGAGGGATGCTGTGGGTGCACAGAGACAGCTCCTTCCCCACCCCACCTGGGGAGTGCAGGGCCACATTTGATGGAGGAAGCTTTTAGCTAACCCCAAATTGCCACTGCATTGGAAAGCAGGCATGAGCATGGCCATTTGTCACAAACATGCTTGTTAGCTGGGGCAAGATGCTCCCCAGTGCTGACTCTCTCTCAGTGCTTCCATCTGTTGTCACAAACACCAGAGGCAGAGGGATGGTGAACTGGGATGCACGAGACTGAAAAAAAAAGTAATTTTAAAGTCAATTAACCAAATCACACAGCTTAAACTTCCAACTTTACAGTCCTCACAGAATCCTCACTCCTCTCTTTTGCTTCCCTGCATACCACAGGCAACAGTTCACCAGGAACCTGATATCATCATATCCTTGACTGTAATTTTTTTAAAATTATGTATTTGCCCAACAGGATCATTTCTGCCAAAAAGAAGTGTATGTGGCTGCTACAATTCCCAATCAGTTTCTCTTCAAGGAAAAAAATTGTAGCTGAATGGAATCCTATTTAGTTTTTTGGAATTTTAAAGGACTAGCAAGGGGTTCTGTTTGTATAAGGATCTTCCTATTGCTCCAAACCTAAAGCCTACATTAAAATCTGTAGCTAAAAAAAAGAGATCAGTCTACCAAAAAGCAACAGCTTACATTCAAGAAACTGAAGAAAACATGCAAGATAGTCTTTGTGAGAGACTTAATCTCTTATTAGAGATGTACATGCAGCCCAATTTGGCAGCTTTCACATACTTTCATTGGAGTAGTTGGGATTGCAGAGAAGAGCTTTCTTCTCTGGTTTTTACTCATGAGGGACTCAGTACAGTCCCTCATGAGTACATTCAAGGAGTGGGATTTTTTTTTTCTTTCTGCACAGCAGCAGGTCTATCTCTAATTCAGTATAAACAGAGTGTTTAATTAATTATCATGCATTAAAAAAAATTTAAAAATCAAATGGATCAAGCTATTTAAAGAGACTATAAAGATATTTTCTTATTTAAATATCGTTTGTTTCTCCAATTGTCATTCTTTTTCATGGTGATTTTCTTCTCAACTTCCTGCATTTTTTACCAGCCTGTTCCATTATAAGAAAAATACCACAGGCTTCAAGCTGCTCCTGTGTTATATCATCTAAACCCTGGGAAAATTACTATTTCAAAACTAATTGTTATTAATATTTTAATTTTGTGAACATTATTTTAAATGTAAAATGAGTCTTCAGTGTTCCATGCCTTAAACTGAAAAAAAAAATTTGGCAATGAAGAATTTTGTGCTTCACTAGTACACCAGCCACATTGATAACAAGCCTCAAAAATTATAAACAGTACTTGTAAAGCCATGTAAGTCTTCTCAAATGACACAATATGGTTTTATTTGGCTGAAAATGAAAGAGCAAATTTAAGTTGATTCTGAATACTATTCAAACACATTATTTAAACAAAGACTGCTTGTTTGCAGTTTTCATTATTTTTTATGTTTTGTACTTCAACTCTGTCAAAATGCACTTGGTAAAACATTAATCATATGCAACCAGTTGCACATTGTTGCTGTGTTGCCTCAACAATGCAATTGTTGAGGCATTCCAGCCACCTGGCAAACCCAAGAATGTCAGAAACTAGCACATTAGTCCACCCAAATACCTGTGTTTGTGTGAGAGCATCTGTAAACTGCAATTTTTTTGGGAAAGAAATGTGATGAAACTTCAAAGCAACTTAGATTCTGTTAACAGTGTGGAATTTGGCAATAGGAGCAACAAAAGTTACTTGATAATGTTTGCATCTTTGAGATGGCAGGGTGAACACTCAGTGGTAGGTAACTCCATGGCTTTAGTGCTCTTAACCCAGATTTGTCTGCAGGTTGCTCTATACTGAATGTATCAGGATGAGTCCCCCTAAGAACTTAATGATTTTCATGCAGTGTTTATGAAACATATTTAAGATCTAAATTTTTGCATATGGTCCACAATCTCTTTTCTGTACCTGTGATCTGATGGACTGAGGATGTAGAGGAAAATGAATATATTATCAACTAAAAAATTGAATTTTCTACATGTATTGGTTTTGGAATAATCCTGAAGTATTATAAGATCATGGAAGGATTATTAACATAATATATTTATACAAGGACAATGTATATTTAATCAGTACTTAATGGTGATATAATAATAGGTTTCCCCATAGAGAATGACAATACAATTTTCATCTTCCTGAATTAATAATCTTGCAGAATACTTTTTTACATTTCACTCACATGCTGAAAGAAGTCCTTTTCTGAGCAACTAAGGAAACCTCCAAAACAAATCAAAGCTGTGGGCAGTGAGCACAGAGAACTAATTAACTCAAGGCGAGTAACCCAGGAAAATTAATGCTGGACTGTGGGGACTTCAAAGACTTTAAGGGTAACAGTTTAGAATGAAGTGTTTATAGCCTTGAATAGTTAAGACCTTGTGAATGACTATATTCTTTTCAGAAGGCGTGAAGCATCAAAGCCGAGGGAAACGGAAATAAATCTGTGCACAAAAAGAACTGACAAAGAACAAGGAAGAGCTTTCATTGTGTTCACAGAAGGGAAAGATTCCTCAAGATCCTCAGAGTCTACTCAGGAGATAGTGACCACTACTACTGCACTCTGAACAGGGGCGTGGATGCAGGGAGATTGTCAAAGGATCTGTGTAGGGGTCCAGACACACTGGGTACACCTTAAGTGGTGTGTCTGGTGGATGCTCCAGCTGTCAGGATCTTCAGCACACAGTATGTCCCATGTCTGCAAGTAGCTTCTTTTATACTGTTGATAAATTCAGTGTTCATTAGCCAGAAAGAGAGAAGAGAGTTGCTTCTGAATCGCTCATGTAAAGTGGTACTTTAAAGCAATTGTGAGCCTAGGACACACCAGGAAAATTTTTGCAGGAGAAATAAACTTTTAGTACCTCAGTATATGATGCTTATGTGGTCCTGTCAGGAATAATAACGATCAGCTTTTTAATGGGTGTTTTCAGGAGAACAATTGAAACTTGGCACATCTGTCCAAAAGGGCCATGGAAATGACAGGATTACTTGCATTACAGAAGAAAGTCGAGAGCTTTTCCCTTGTGCCTACTACAGTGAAGGCTGAAGGAAGAGGGGCAAAAAGAGGTAGGAAGCTCTGACAAGGTGTCTTTAGGAAACATCAGAGCAAAACAGAGATGTTGCTGCTGAAGGACAAAAGAGATGGGTAACCACAGGTCTGGAAAAGATGTACCCATGAAAACAGAGGGTTTCTGGCAAAGTCAAGCAGCTGCAACAGGAGACTGGGAGAGAAAAACACAACTGTTGGTAAGAAAAAGGGACCAAACCAGCTGTTTGAGCATCATTTTTCTGGATGCTTGTCTTGGGATATATTTCTCATTCGTTGATTGAACTTTGGAAATACTGGAAACCCCTCTTTTATAATCTTCAACTATATTTTCCACTGAAAGACAGTGTTGGCTGGGAAAGCTATAGGCAGGAGCAGAGTGAGTTATTTTACTTCTATACATCTTGAATGTTTCAGCACTATTGCTTGGTGGTAGAAGAAAAAAATCAATGATAGCAATAATTTTATAATAAATATGGTACAAAACTGAGGAGCACACTTTATCATAAGCCCCTACTGACACTGCTGATGAGTCTTAGTTTGGCAACACTGGTAGCATCTGTTGCACAGATATTTAAATAGCATCACTGTCCAGTTTTTGGATGGAGCTGTCTTGCAGAAAATTGTATTTTTGAACAAATAATGTGTGTACTGATTCCTTACACATGAAACCTGCCTTTTTCCAAGCAACCCCACTATGTCAGCTCATTATGGTTGTGAAAAAGATATAGCATTAAAATATGTTACCATGCCTGCTCTAGAACTTTTAAACACAAAATTACTTTTTTTTTTTGACATTTATTATCTGATTGAGACAAACTTCTTCCAAAAATCTTCTTCCAAAAAGACATAGAGAACAAGCTACAGTTCTTTCCCTTGTTTTGTAAGATTAGGACTTTCCCCTTAAGGCTCAATATGGATTCAGTGACATCAGTCGTGTATTTTATAGCAACATATATTCTGAATACCTTAGAAGAGTAAGATATATGCTGACAGAAGTCAGAAATAAGTGAGGTGTCTCAAGGTGTCTCATGAAAATGTACATATGGATGAAGATCCAGTTTGGAGTTGTTCTGCTGAACAGGAAAATATTTTTACAAAACTGTCAAAGTATTTATTAAAAATATTTTCAATAATATAGCATCTCATTATTTTACTGTATAGTAAAAATTACTGGCCCTACAGCATCAACATAATTTATTTGATATGCTACTACCTCAAATTTATTCTTCCTCTATTAGAGAGAATGAGCCATGACATATATGTGTGTGTATATATATATCTACACACTAAAAAAGTGTGATTGATTAGGCCTGATTTTGATTAAGCAGATATGCATTGTTCATTTCCATCCCAAAAGGGATGGAAGGTAAAAAATGAATGAAAAATGTTAGCAAAGTCATTTAGGAATGAATGTAATTAGAATCCGTATCTTTCTTACTGTACCCAGAACTCCCAACAGCAAATGGCAAATGTATTCCAGCCACTGGCAAGCAAAGATTAGGTAATAAATCTCAGAGAAATGAGAAAGGTTAATAGAAGACCATAATAAGGAAAGAAAATTATCTCATGAATTCAATTAGGAACTTTGATATCTAAGGCTAAAAGTAGAAACCAGAGATTCGGAGGTACCTGGACATGGAATTGTATGTCATTGAAACAAGAAAATCTAGAACAAAGATGCTTTTTGGTAGAGAGTGGTCAGTTTTACACAGGTGGAAGAGAGACAGAAGTATTTAGTCCACTGAAAAAGTTTCTTTACTAGCTGGATTGGATGCTGCTGTGTTGCTATATTAAAGCTGGATTGAACATTTGTGTGTTTCCTACAGTGCGATCTGTCAAAGCCAGTCTCAGAGGTCAGGAATGCCCCCTCTTTTCCTTGTTTCACAAGGGAGTGTATTCTCCAGTGATTTCTACAGCCTTGTTTTTAACCTTGATTAGTTAAAGAGGATAAATAGGTAAGTATAAATGAAAAGAATAAACAGTTTTCTCTTACTTAAGTCTGTTATTACTATCGAATAAAGTTAACAGAGTAGCTTACAACTTCTATCAACTCACTTCAAGGTCCTTATCCACAATTATGAACAAGAAATACAGAAAAGCTTTTGCAAAATGTTATTTTATGATTTCATAAGAAGCATAAAAGACAATTCCCCTATTTTAAAGAAGAAAAATGTAGTAGGACAGGGATAAATGTAGTAGGGTGTTCATAAAACTTGAAGTTAGAATATAAGCCTTTTTGCAGCAAAAAAACAATTACGTACCAGGGGAAAAAAAAAAAGGGAAATGTCTCCTGCAGCTCAAGGAATAGTTGTTCACACACTTGGCCAGGAGAGGGACTGCTGATGTCTGAGCCGTGCTATGCCCAGCAGAAGCTGCCTTAGTTATGCCAGAAAGGCATTTCCAGGACAGCCCTGCTGCCAGGTAGGGGGGTTTTGCTTTTGGTACTAAACAGCAGCAGGAAAGCTGTCCACCTGGAGATTCAGTTAAGTGCCCAAGCTTTCAAAAAATGCACACACACCTCAAAATACTGCATGGTGCCCTAATGGATGAAGGGGGTTATTTAGATTTAAAATGACAAAGACATTTCTCCAGGCTTAAATGAATTAATTATACAGCAACTATGAGACAACCAAATCTCAGCAATATCCAGGCTGTTTGTGTGTAGGCTGAAACTACTATTCAGCCAGTGTCCAGCATTCCTTTCCCTTCCTCTTCCTCCCTTACCTGCCAGGCAAGCCTTTGGCCCTCTCTGCACATTCTCGGTTTCATTTTGCAAGCGCAGGCTGCACCACTAGTTCTCCCAATACTGTGAAGACACAGTGATCTCTGTTTTAATTTGCATGCTTTTATGTTTCAAATAAAGGGTCCAGAGTTCCAAATAAAGCTTTGAAATATGCACTTTTATCATCCTACTCTCCCCTCCCTCTTTTTATATAATGACCTAATGCACTTTGGTTTCAAACTTTTTTGCAATTTGCAGACCTCTAAAATCCTCCCTGTGGAGATAGATAGTGAATTAAAGCCTGCCAACATTTCATGGTTCTGTTTCTCAGACCCTTAGAGAAGGAACCCATAGACTTTACAAATTAAAATCCTCCACAGTGTCCAAGCCTTATCCTGATTGCAACCAACCAGTGAATGTGTCCTGTGACTTTAGCTGTACCATTTGATTTTACAGACCTTCCTAAAGACAGAAGGATATAATTCCCATCTAAACAGCATTAAATTGCTGAGAATTTACTTAGATACATATATTAAAGACAATTTTGTATTTCCTCATCTTTGCCAATGATGGTTCACTTTAAAGGTATGAGAAATTCTTCCTTTATTCAGCTAGAATATCTTTCTTTTAATCAGTCAAGTGCAAACCTGTCAAGAAACTCAAGAAATCACTTTAACTCTACAAGAGGTACTTTACAGCCAGAGGAGAAGTATTCTGGAGAGCAAATTTGCCTTTTGCCTGTGCAGTTGTACCTCAGATAGGGCACCCAGGAGGAAAATGGACCTGTCATAGCCTGGCCTGTCCCTCATTTTTCCAGTCATTGGTATGTGCACAGTCCCTAGGTCGCAGGCACCCTGTGCTGAGACAGATAATTGAGGCTGTATCCAAACTAGGGCTTAAGCAGAATCCAGACCTCATGTTAGATGCCCCAACACACAGGGCATGCAAAAAGAGGGAGAGCCCAAACAATGTCCAGAACAGCTGCCTCTTACTTCCAAACATCTTCTCCTGAGCTTACTACTTTAAAGATCGAGCTGTTTTCTATTTTTAGAAAATACTGAGGCCCTTGGTTCTTACATACTAGGCAGATATTCATGCCAAATACCTTCTGAGCCACCTCTCCCATAATGGCACCCCAGTGACTGTCCTACTTCTGCATGACACTATGGAAACTTGTCTATCAACACACAAGAGAACAAACTTCTCTCAGTTATGGCACCATAGGCTGCTGTGTAGAAACAAAGACCAAACAGGATAGAGATTAGGAGAAGATTCAGGGATATTGCTATGAAGGCATGTTCCTTCAAAGCTATTTCCAGAAAGAATATGTTCTGGAGAAAAAAAAAAAAAAAAAACACAAAAAAAAACCCAAACAAAACCCAAGAACAAACAAGCAAATAACCCCCCATCACACACACACATACACACAAGGTTTTTGTTACTCTGCACTTCTCACTGAGATTTCTGAAGAATTTGCCTGGAAAAAAAATAGAGAGAGAAAAGTTAAGTTACTCTTTCTTTTGCCCATATGCTTCAGATTTGTCTAATTTGGGTGAAGAGTGGTGGGTGGGTATTTTGGATTTTTAAGGACACTTGCTCCAATTGTACAAAAAAGCTCAGCATCCATTCTGCTTTTGGCAGAGCAGAAAGCGTGTAAGTAGCTAGCAAAATAGAAACACCAAAATCTGTAAATCCTTACTTGAACTTAATGCCCAAGCTTCTGCCTATAGGTGACAGACTCGATTCCCCACTGGTGCAAATCCTTTTAATCAATGCATTACTTCAAATCATATAGACTGTAAAATAAAGTAATTTGTTTTTGAATTTCCTGTGCTGCAGAGAAATATACTTCCTATTGTCAAAGATGTCTGCTATGCAAGTCAAGCAAAATATTTTTTGGAGAAAAAGTTTAAAATCCAGTGGCTTATGCAACATGAGACAGGAAAGTGTTGCATGAAAATGCAAGCTGTGCTGTGTAGAAGTTTTTGCAAAGCACTCACTGGTTTTTAAAGCTATTTCACGAGAGTATTTAAAAGAGCCGTTAACTCAACTTCTCATTCACATGTAGGAGTTTCATAAAAATTCATTTTATAATATAAAGCAAATGTCTCCCCAGCCATTTCAAAGAGATTGTGTCCCTTGTTGTTTCAATATATTAAGAAGCTGAGCATATGATTTTATGTAAAGTTTCAATATGACTAATAACGTTGATTTAGTGTGTTAAATAATCAGTCTTTAAAGTGTGTTAAATAATCAGTCTTTAAAGTAATTGAGGGAAGAGAGAAACAGAGGCACTGTTATGTTTTAGTTCCTCTGAATTTGTAGCTATAGTTCTGCTATTACCCTCTAAGCATTTTTATTGTGCATTTGCATGTTTAATAAGCATTACAGTCCAAATAAAGGTTTAAACAGACAACAAGAGTAAAAAAAATTCTTAAATTTCATCAATCCGGGGATACAAATATGTCAGACATATTTGAAACCAGCTACTTTAGTAAATTGTGTTCATTTAGGACCTTTCACAATAAAGTAGACTGAAAAGCCATTTAATAAATTCAGTCATCATGGTCAACAGAAATCTTTTCTTTCAGGTTTCAAGAGACATGACTGCTATTTCATATCGTAAATATTTTTGCCAGTGAAATCTTGGGATACAGACTGCCCTGCTATGCAATACTTGCTTCCACCCCAGAGGCACTACTGAACATATAAATGACTGTTTTTTCTGTAAAGATCACATGAGTTACACAGGGTAAAGAATCTGAGTTAAATATAATCACATTTTAACACTGTGCTATAAAATTACAGCCTGGATTATTCTTGCCTGCTTGTAGTCAAGAGATTTAAACAAGCATTTCCAATAATCTCATTTTAACGTTTTAGATTGACACTTCACAATAGCTATAGTTGAGTCAATTAAATGTTTGGGTACTAGAGTGAGGAAGGGAGGCAGCTTTATTTGAATTGATTGACTTTTTCAGCTGCTCTCTGAAATACACCCATAGTATGCTCAGTGTCCTTGTCCTACTCAAAAGACACTACTTTGACTGTAAAATGAGGTTTCAGCTTCAACATCAGAAAAGAGATGGGAACATAGGAATGTTGAATTATTTGCATTAGCTATCTTTTTTTTTCTTGAAAATGATTTATCTCAAAAAGGTAGAAAGGGACTTCTAATAAAACATCTCAATTCAGTGGAACCCAGCACTTTGACAGCCTACAGACACCGACTTTCTAACTGATAACACTGTTTTTTCAAATATATTTGAGACAGCTCTGACATAAGGATTGCTATGCAGAAGGGTATGAGCGAAGTACACCAAATAAGTTTTACAAGGAAAGCTTTTTCTTTCTTTATGCAAAAAATTATCTTTTTCTTTAAGAGCTTGGAAAAGAATATCACTTTTTCCCTTTGAAATTTTAATTTCAGCTCTTAGAAGAATCTGAAGGGACACTTAAAATATTTTGAGTCTTTATGCTTAGTTACAATTAAAACCTTCACCAAGCTGGAACATGCCTTCATTGCTTAATACTCAACTGTGGTGGCCAGTGTGAGCTCGCTCTCATGAGGGATAAGTGCTTGGGCATCTTAAAGAAAATGGATAGAAATCCCATCCTATCCTATGTCTCAGCTCAATTTACTCTCTGTTCCAAATGAACGTCCTTTTTACGTGGACACTTGATAAGCAGTTCAAGGTTCTAGATTGCTCTCAAGTTTCTTGTTTCCCATTCATTATTGCACAGGAATCAGTACAGCTGGCATTGTAGTCTTTGTGCTGACATGTAGTGGTGCAAATCTCTGCAGTGTGTATGTCTGGAAGATATTGCTCCCCAGAAATAATGTGCCTATGGTGGCAACAGGAGGACAAAGAAAGTTAACTTCCCATATTATGCACTGGAAAAAGACATTTTAAATGAACAGATTTTAAAATGAACAGATAGAGAGTACATCAGAAAATTGCTCGTCTCTCCAATTCGTGCTATTGAAATAGCACTTGGGGACTGATTTGTGATAATCTGGTGATTCACTGGAAAGAGCTGGAGGAACAATGCCCCCCCTGTTGACAATGATAAGCAAGAATGAGATTTCTTATTACTGCCGATGTACCTGCTGAAATTACTACCCAAGTACTTTTTGCTATTGCTGTTTTTCCTTCTGTTGTAATTAAAACAACACCAGAACACTGTCTTCTGATGTGTTTCAATTAAACCAAAGTCAGCTTCTCCATGAAATCCTATCCAAGAGGTTTATAAGGGGAACAATATATTAACTTTAACACTCTTTCAAAGTTTTTAGCACTTTCGCTATTTAGTGAGGTCTTTATCTCAGAGAATTGCATTTCCAAATATCCATGAGAGTCCAGATGATTTTATTTTTTCTGAGGTCACATCCTCATCATTAATTTAACTGCAGTAGGATTGCTGGTTGATCCTAGATAGTAGAGGTACCTAGAATGCAAGGGTGCCAGCATGTGACCTGAGTGTTTATCATGCAAAGACTCAGACAAAATTCCATTTTCTTTCAATAGGTGATTTGATGGAAGGAAAATAAGTGTGGAAACACGCTTCATGATCTGATCCAAAACTTCAGCCAGATTCTCAGATGTGATAGTAAATATAATCTGAATGCCAGTATCAGGTTTATTAACTAGTAGCTGAGCAACATTTTCTTTCTCTGCATACATAAATTGGTCTTGGCTGTGACTTAAGTCTTCAGCCAAGAGGCCAGCCCCTTCATGGATCAACAACTGAGACCTCATGTCTGCAGAGCCAAGACCTACTCATATCAATCACAAGTCATGGGGAGTGGAGCCTTTGACCTAGTCTTGCACATTGAAGTACTTGACTCATTAGAGGGAGCATGAAAGGTGATTATTGCTTAAAAGGACTGGGATTAAATTACTGCTGTGGGATATGTAGAGCATTTTACCCTGGAGACTTTTCTCTTAATCACACAAGCTATGTCTTTATTGCTAAATAAAACCAGGCAGGCGAGTGTCCACCTGTTTAAAGACACTGACATAGCAAGTGAGATGGTATGGTCCAAAACAGGGACAGGTAGCAAGCTATCAGTTCAGTAATTCAGATAGTCAGGAGACCAATATTTGATCCCAGTTTCTGGGCCTCTTGTTAACAAAATAGAGGCATGATCCGAGTGCTCAGGAGCCCACTGCACAGAACCATGGCTGAAGCCCCAGTCCTCAAGCATCTGCCTTTCTGCAGTAGCCACCTCTTCTGTCAATGGCACAGGGCTCCCTCTTTACCCAGACTATCCAGGGATGGATATGGATCTAGTGTTTGGTCCATACCACTTGGAATGTGCCAGTCCTAGGGGAGAAGAGGAAGAAAAGAGCAAAAGGGAGCTGACAACCAATGTCAGTAAATATAAAGGCAGAGAAGCTATGTCCATCTCATGTCCAGTTCTACTGACACAGCTGTTTCTTTACTGTTTCTTTATAATCTGTTAATTTGTATCAATGTACCTATGTGCATATGTTTTTATATAAAAGTAAAAGGCAGTTTCACATTACAGCTAAAGGAAACTAACCCCCAGCTGCAATCAAGTGGTCCCAAAATTCTCCTTATACTATTTCCTTAGCATTTGTCTCACTTGCAATGAACCAGTTTCAAACCCTAAACTACACAACTGTACCCTAATTTCTGTCAGCCCAGGTCCCTGAATAAATTAACCACTGAACAGGAACCCATCATTGTGAGGCTGCACTGGAACCTAGAAAGGAAGGTGCTTTCATGTCAGCCATCAGCTATTTGACAGGCTCAGCTGTACTTGCAAACATACTGTCAGCCAAGATTTTTATTTAGCAGAGATTTATTGGACCTAACAATATCTACTATTGCATACATACATTTTGACAAAGAAAGATTTATTCCTTAAGACCTGAAAATACAATTAATTAATAGATTTAGATACATGGGTCAATTTGAAACCGGAACATTTTCTACTTTTTAGGATGTGATGTCAATCCAGTCTTACATTTAATCTCATGTCAAAAGTAAGATCTCAGCATATACCTGCTGCTTCCTTTTCAGTGAAGGAGCCATAAGCACATGAGCAGCAAGAAACCTCTGTGGTCTGAAACTTTTGCTTATCATTTTAGAACACTGCTTTCTGGGCATATCAAGAGTAAATCACTTCTATGGGCTGAATCTGTCAGAAGATCACTGCATTATTAATAGCTGATTCAATTTAGCTAGTTAGACAAAGAATGGTTCCTGAAGTTAGACTGGATTTCAACCACCTTTTTTGGATTTATGTTATTTTCAGCCACTAATTGTTTCCTGTGCATGGATTGCCACACAGCTATAATTCCTATGTAATACTAAAACAAATAGCTGCTAGGAAATGCTAATCCTTGCTACCATCATGCTGGACATTTTATTCTCCCCCCACCTCGTTGGGATCTTTCCCTTAAAATGCTTTTTAATTTCATCTTGAAATTGCATTGTTGCATTTTCCTAGTCATGCCTTCCCACTTCTCCCACCTCCCACCAGAGATTCTTCTGCTGCTAATTTTTCCTGCTGCTCTAGCATGTCATAGAACCCAAAAACGTCTTGGGCTGGAAGGGACCTTAAAGATCAGTTAGTTCCAACCCCTCCACTACGGGGAGAAACGCCTTCCTCCAGACCAGGTTGCTCACAGCTCCATCCAAACTGGCCTTGAACACCTCCAGGGATGAGGCAGCCACAACTTCTCTGGTAGTAGTGCAAGGTATCCTCACTGCCAAAGACAAATGAGGTACACTCAGTTATTCCTGATTTAGGAAAGCAGCCAGCATGAGGGCTGTCCTCTACCAACGTGGCTTTTTAAAAATTAAATTTGTTCTAAGAAGAAAGTTTTCAAAGTAAAAATAATGCCTCTGCACCAAATCCCTTTCAAAAGGCAAAGGCTGTGGCAATATATTACTCTGTACCTTTCTCTAAGATCAAGAATAAATACGATATATCCTTCAGGCACTTCTTTCTAGATACCATATTTATATTTATTATCTGTAACTGAACAATTATACAGCAACATTCTGCAATGAAGCCCTAGAGATACTGTGCTGTGTTCACTTACAAAACACAGTAAGTTTTGTGTCACCAGCAGATATATGGTTTCTGCTCTGAAGCTTTTTTTGACTGAAGAATTTCTTCAATGGTCCTAATCTTACATATACATATAATAAAATACTTGCACAAAGGATTTTAGTTAACATTTACAAATATCTTAAGAAATGAAGAATGGTAATGGTTTTTCTCCTTGCTACTTATTTCACTAAAAAATTGCTCTAGGTGTTGAAACGGAAAGCAGTGGATGTGGAGATTCCAAGAAAGAGTAGTAGCAAAATATTCCCAGATACAGTGAAGGGACATGACATTAGCAGCCATATTTTTTTCTAGGAAAAGGGGGAAAGTGATGGTAATCTTGGGAAAAATAGACAATAAAGCAGTTTGAGTGCTCACAATGTATGAGACTTCAAGCCTGAATATGTTGAGCCTCTGTTGAAAAAAAAAAAAAGACTGAGATTACTATGGAAGGAAAAATAAAGAAGCCATGCATGAAAAGCAGCCTGGGTCTTGGAGTCCAGCAAGAAATGAGGGTCATCTTGAACATTATGTAATCCATATCCCAAGACAAATAATAACACTTTGAAAATGTTTGTTGCTTTCAGTTTGATTAAATTACAACAAGTTACTTACTCATCAATCAATTAAATAGGCAAGACTGGAATTGATTGTATATTCCTGAGTCAATCTGCCATAAATCAAGTGCACAGCTGAATGAGTGTTTAATTATGTGTTCATAAACTGTAGTGTAAAAAGCAGTTTACCTATCAGGTCATATTTTTTACTTCTTCTCTGAAGAATTTGTTTCTCATTAACCACTGACTAGCCACAGTGAACTTTCTTTTCAGCCAAATGTCAGGACAGAATCTCACTTAGGAAGATCCTAAGGGGAAGCTGCATGGGGGACAGCTGAGGTCAGTTCATCCTGGAGAAGAGGAGACTGAGGGGAGACTGAGAGGAGACTTCATTGCAGTCTCCACCATCCTTGTGAGTGGAAGAGGAGGGGCAGACACTGATCTCTTCTTTCTGGTGACCAGTGACAGGACTCAAGGAAACAGCATGAAGCTGAGTCAGGGAAGCTTTAGGTTAGACAACAGGAACAGGTTCTTCACTCAAAGAGTGGCTGAGCACAAGAAGAGGGAAGGAGTGACAGCAGCAGCTTGACAGAGTCCAAGAAGTGTTTGGACAACACTCTCAGGCACATGGTGTGACTCGAGGATGGGATGGGCAGGGGCAGGAGTTGGATTCGATGATCCTTGTGGGTTCCAAACAATTCAGAATATTCTGTGGTTCTGTGTGTCCATTGACTCAATCAAATGTCAGCTTGAGGAAAGGACTCCACACCTTGCAGAAAGAGGATTCATTTTCAATCTGAATGTGTATACTTCTGGCTTTGTTTATCTTGTATTTGCTGCATTTGGCCCACATTTGTGAAGTGAGTACAAGATTGAGGAAAGCTTTATATCAAGATACAAGCAGCAAACTTATTTTTGGACAACAGCCTGGATAAAAAAAAAAACATGAAAAGTAAGAGCTTTTTTCATCTATTGTGACAAGAAAAGCCACAGGATAGGATGCCTTCCAGTGCACCTAAGAGCAAAAGGATCAGAAAAATATAAATTTACCAGAAGAGATTGTGTGCCCAAACGGTGTCATGACATCCATTTTTAGTAAACTTAGTAAATAGTTGGACCATAATCAAACCACAGTGGTTCACAACCTTTCTACATTATTTATTGAAAAGCATCAGCCACCTGGGTTTTTTTGCTTGCTTTTAGGAATTTTTAGCCTAAAGGGTGATCACATGTAAGCAGTCTGCACCTCCTTGTTAATACAAACAATTGAGTGTATTTTTAAGGCTATCAGGCTATTGGTAGAAGTATCTTAGACTCCTAATGCAAGTCATTACTGCTCCAGAGGGAGAGTTTCAGAGATGGAGTTGTATTTTGTAAGGACAAAGCTATTTGGGAAGTCAACCCTAAGATCCATAATCATAATTTGTCTCCTACTGATATCCTAAGAAATACACCATTCTCCCATCTTCTCTCGTTGGTCTTTTCAATATATTGTTGTCTTGAGAAGAAGCCAGGAAATCCACATTTCCAGTGACTTGGTGCTAAGGGATATTTACCAGCATTGTCATAAGTTAGTGAACCACTATGATGAGTAAGTCATGAGAGGAAAAGAAGTTCCTAACATCAAAACTTATAATGCTCAAAAAACAAAAGAGCTACATTAGATAGAATCTAAATAATTCATTGTCTCTGATCCCAACTTATGCATAAAGTACTTTTAATGATAAGTCACCACAAGTTTTGTCTTGATTTGAAACCTCTTCTGTTATAAAAACATGCCTTTCAATGGGCAGATAATCACAACATTAGGAAACCTGTACTCTCTTTCTTCCACCACCCCAGCCAAGGCTGGTGATGCGTCACAGAATTTGATTTCTTAGAAATAGCAGGTCTTTACCAGGTCTGGCTGGTCCCAGATGCTGTTATGTACAGAGAACAGATTACCCTATTACAGTGCCCTTCAAAATCAATGGAATATTCTTTCATAAATTTGCATAAGGACACAAGCTTAAACTCTAAAGTAAAAAATGATGTATCAATTCTAATTCATGATGCCAAACTCTTTATCTCACATATTTAACTTTTGCCAATATATATGAACATATATATGTTTGGAACACATAGAGGTTCTTACTGGAAAACCTAATTTAGCCAGAAATCCAAGAGTTGCCACTAAAACTGTACCTTAACATTTTGTTGAAGAACAGGGAATTGCATGCTATTTTAATCAACCTCTAGCTTGACACAAGAAAACCATATCCACACTCTTAGAAGGTGATCTGGGAGCAGTAAAATTTTACATATAGTGCAACCTTTAGGGTGCCACAGAAGAATTACAGATGAACTTGAAAGATTACTTTCAGGCTCTTTTCTGAGCAATTAAGACTCTTGGTGTGGGAGGAGAATGGTGAGACCCAGGCAAAGCACGAGATTTCCAAGAGGCATGAAGAACATAGATGTTTCCATATTGCACACCTGTAATTAGTACTTTCCTGGTGCAACCATCTTAGCATGTAGTAAATGAGACACTCTGGCTATTTTCACCTACATCAGTTCTTGCCAGACTTGATCAGCTTTGCATTTTTTACTGCTGGCAGCCAGATGATGACTGCCCTTGCTACAGTGCAGGACACTCTTGGGTGGAAAAAAAAGTGAGAGAATGCACAAAAACCCCCAGTGTTATGTTTCCCCTCCAGAGGGTGGGGAAAATTGCTGAAATCATATAATTATTTTGTATGATTTTTTGGGGAGGGTGGAAGTTCTCCTGTTGAATCTTGAGCATTGGCTGCATAGTAATGTATCACTGCTTTTACAGAAAAAATGTGGTTTGTGATCTTTGGTTTCTATGATTTCAGTTTCTGGGCAGCTTCATTTGCTCAATATTTTGTCATATTCTGAGACATGAATACATTGATACATGAGTATAGGCTAGTCTAAATTCATAAACAAGATATTTACTTAGAGAATCCCAGGATAAGTGTTCTCCTAGAGAATGTCCAAGATATTAATTTGCCTCAAATATGTATCCTTGCCAAGGACATATCAGAAGCCAGATAAGGTCATTCAGAAATTTATTACAGCTCCAAGGCTTTGAACTAAGACAAATCAAAGGCAGATTTTAAATTTGAAAGTAATAAGTTCTTAATATCCCTTTGGTACTCTGCAAGCGCAATATGTTGAGGCTTTTTTCTGTGGAGCGGGAAAAGACGGCATATATTTCCCAAAATCAAAATTTATTTTGTATTTTCTTTAATTCAGAGCAAATGAACTTTTTTCCCCTTTTAGCATCTTCATAATTTGTTCTGATTCATCAAGGTGGAGTCAATAGGACTGCATGTGTCCCACAGCTAAGGAACATGCTTAGACATACGTGGAATTCAGCCTTAATTAGTTTCTAGCCCTAGTAAATGCTTCTTAAGACAAGGGAGGATATGGAGTACCTGTTGATTGGAACATTTCATATACAGCAGGAACCAGGGTTATCTTGACCTAGCCATGAATGTCATAAATAATTAAGTAGCTTCATGATAACACTTATCAATGTATTTCTTTATTTATTTTAAATAAGGAAAGAGAGAGAAGACTCCTAAATTTGGAGTTATCCTGACATTTCTAATACTACAAAATAAACAGCTAATGAGAATGAAACAGAGAAAATCCTGAAGATAGGAATGCAACCATATAAGCAGAAAGAATGAAGTACTTTCATTCTTTGGTGAGGAATTCATTTAGATTCTCACATTAGGTTTCTCTACCTATTTGTTCTTGCAGATTAAACCAAATGAGTTGCTTAAACTCTGTTTACTTAATGGAGGAAGTCAGTGCACTTTTTTAGTGGAAAGAGTGGAGACAAGAGGACTTGGTTTTGGAAAGTGCATTAATTATGTTTAGGCACCTTTGTACATACACTAGAATTGCTAATTGCAAATCAGAAAAATGCAAGAAATGGAACCCTCTGCCTATAGGACTCCAGGACAGAAAATTTCTGTCTGCATATGTAAGATTACACATGAAGAGAGGAGGCAGCTCTAGTGAATAAAAGGAATAGAAAAATGGTGGATGAGGAGTGAGTTTTAAGAATAGCCTTCTAAGCATAATTTTAACTGGATGCTAAATTAATTGGAAGCTAATGAAATTGGTTTAAAAAACATACCTATTTATAGCATGCCAGCTCAAGTCATAGCTTCCTGAAATCTTCATTGCCACATCTTCCTTTCTTATTCTTCAAAGTGGTACAGAAACCTCTGCAAGTTGCAAGGATGTGTGATGCTTTTTGATTCTCTTCTTCTTAATTTCTCTGCTACCAGGTTATGCAAATCTTCTACTTACAATATTTTAAACTACTTCCCCTAATACAAATAGTAAGAGTCAGAAAATCACTGGAGTAAAAAGTTTATTGACAAAGATGAGTGAATAAAGTAATGAAAAAAGACAGAGGTCTGTATACTTTAAATACAGAAGAAAGCAGCTGTCTGGTGAATTGGCTTTCCTACAGCAAAAGCCATTTAGCTTGTGTTTAAGAATAATGGAAAACAGTAAAAATAATTAATAGAAACAGATATCACTGGGGCTACTTAAGCAAGAAAAACTAATATGGTTAAGTACTTGAAGCGATATAACATTTAATGATGGATACTTATAGGGAACTTCATGTGTTCCAGGAACTGCATTTACAGCAATTAATCCTTAGGACACCCCGGGGAGACGACTTTGTAAGAAATAGTTTCCTGCTCAGTTTGCAGAAGGGGTTACATGCATGAAAACAAGCTGTCATTGTGCTATGCCCAAGACCAAATAGCACTTTGACAGGAACAGCAAGGCAAGAGCTCCTGAAGTTCTGGGTTTCTGTTCTGCATTCATGCCATAAAAGTGGCAGAACCAGAGTGATGTGGGAGATAAATGCACACAATTATTTTGTGTGTGTGTGTGTCTGTGCACTCTGTTCCTAAGAGTGGATCTCATACAGTGAAGTCCCATAGCAAGATATCTAAAAAAAATATTCATACAATTTTCAGGATGGAAATTCATAGCTTTCCTTCATTATTTTCAGTGCTATGACTAATAGAAATTTAAGCTGATTTTAAAAATTAAAAAATAAATAATAGTTGGGTTGTTTTGTTTTGTTTTTTATTTCAGAAATAGTAGGGAGAGAAGAATATTTCTTTGCTGGTGTTTTGAGGATGAAACAAGAGCTGGCATAAGTTAAAAATGTCTCATATTTTCCCTTGGTATCAGTGGCTCATTTGAACAACAGAGGATAGACAATGAAAGAGACTGTGAAAAAGGGCAAAACAGAATATAATCAGAAGGGAAGGAAAGAAACTTAGCTTGCAATTTAAAATTCCTGTGTTACATTTTAAATACTTGCTTTTTTTCCCCAACAGACTCATATAAGCAAGTCTTCATCTACCTTACTGAGGTTCACACAATAATTTTATGTGTTCCCATTTACAAGAATTTTATTGAACATAGCAATTATAGACTATTATCTTTATTAGCATTGGGTACCAGTAGTAGACCAACCTGCCATTATAGAGACAACAACAAAATCATTCCTCCTTCAAACAACTTACACATTCTTTTTAATGGGATGTGTAAAATATTATAATGAGAACAATTCTGAATTGCAGTGATTTTCCTGATTAAATGGTGGCATGTACAGAAACTTCAAAGATGATTTTTCTTCTAACTCTTACATCTAAAATAACCAGACTTTTAAAGCAAGCTTAATAGAGAATTAATATGGACATTGTTATTTTTATTCAGATAGTTAATATATTTTTTTTAAACATCAGAGTTCGAAAACTCCAATGTCTACTTGTTCTAAAACAAGTAAAAAGGAAGAATCTGATATTGCTATAGCTGTGTGTCCTGAATAATAAAAATTTAATTATCCTGTCCCGTGTGTCAGTGATAAGTCTGTGGGCTTCAGTTTGCATGCTCAGAATGTTTATGATGTTTTCACAGTTCCTGCATAGGAGGGATGTATAATAGTTTTTCTTAGGTAATATTCTCTGTCAGATATGCTCAGACATAGTTCTTTGCATTCTGCCATTCCAGCTAGATCCATAACCCATTCCTGCAAAAAGGACAGTACAAAGTCCAACTATACTGTGAAAGCAAAAAGTGACTCTTGAAATTCAATTATGAAAGGAAGAGGAAAAAGATATTATTATGCTTCCCATGAGGCTGTGCAATTTGAATCTATCCTGTAGTTTTATGTATAGTAGCGTGCCTAGTTTGCACTTCTATTTTTTTATTCTACATCTCCTCTTATAGAGAGAAAACACTCATGGTGTATCCATAATAACTCACAATTACAAGGATACATATTGCAATGACATGACCCTTTGCAAGAAAGCAGGAGATGTCAGATTTTTATTTTTACTATTTTGCCATATACAGTCTCTGAGAAAGAAGCTAATACAAAGCTGGAAGTCACAAACTCTCTGTTGTGCATGAGCAATGAATTGTCCTCCTAATCTAGGAAGATGAAGCTCTCTTACAGCCTTATAATAATTTGAAGAAAGAGCCAGAAGCCAGAAAGACTAATTAAGGAGCACGGTGGAAATATCTGTGTGAGTTTGGTACTATTCTAATTAATTAGAAGCAAATTTAGAGGGAAAGAGAAACTAAACCTAACCCCTGGTAGCAAGGGATAAGAAATCATCATTCTTACTACTGTTGTTTGAGTAGCCTCACGAGAGAGGAAGTAAGTTCACAGCCATGTGTAGGAAAACCAAGAAGGAAGTCTACTGAGCACAATGAGAGAAACTCCCTCTAGGGACAATACGTTTTTAACAAAGACCGAAAGAACTGCTAAAACCCCCAACAAGACAGGGTAATCCCAGCACCGACCCTAGCAGAAATGCAGAGGCAGTGAAACAGGGAGCTTTAGCAGAATCCATCTTAACTAAAGAACAAAGAGGTCCAATAAGAGAGGAAAGCCTCTGGGCAAATGTATGCAGACCATACATGAGCTAGTTACTGTGTCCTAGCAATGAGTAACTTGGAGCAACTAGGGAATCCTTGCAGTGCCAGGACTGAGGCAGAACTGCACTTTGTGGTGGCTTATTGGTTTGCGGTTTTTTTATTTCTTTTCTGATTTTTACATTTTAAAATTTGTATTTTAAGAAACTTCGTATTAGCCTGAGCTGAATGTGGCGATGAGCACTCTCAAACTGCTTGCAGAAATGCCCAGGACTCATCACTAAGCTACTACCAGATATTACCCCAGTTCTTTCTTCTTTCTTCCTTATGGAGTAACACATCACAATACAGTGAGGACTGAGGGCAGAAACCTTGGCCAAGAGAAGGATTCCTGTAAGGGGGTATTCCCAGGAACCACTGGGATTGTGGTTCACGTCAAAAATATCCTGAAGAAGTGTGCAAAATGTAAGTGCTGCCTTCATCAAACAGAAACTAAGGAAAACTTGTTAATGCCTTTTTTCCCTTTTGGTTTCCTATTTCTTCTCCCCCTTCCACAATTCTCCCATTTTTTCACCCTTTTTGAGAGGAGTTCTTTGGATCCCAGGACTAATTCATNTCATCAAACAGAAACTAAGGAAAACTTGTTAATGCCTTTTTTCTCTTTTGGTTTCCTATTTCTTCTCCCCCTTCCACAATTCTCCCATTTTTTCACCCTTTTTGAGAGGAGTTCTTTGGATCCCAGGACTAATTCATATCAGAGAAGAGGCCAGATTTTTTCTGTTACGAGCTATAACTCTTTCTTTGCAAATCTCTTTGCTCCAGACTTCTTGTATCTCCAAGACAAATTAAATTCCTAAATAACATGCCTGGGGCTGGTGTTAGCCATAAAAGTTCTGATCCTCCACTCACGTAAAGCATAAGAAAAAATTATCTCAGCAGGAGCAAGCTTGAGGGAGGGCTTCTAGTCCTGATTAACAGCAAGTCCCAGCACTTCACATTCACTGCCATTTGTTTCTGCAGCACTCCAGAGACATGTAATTCCTTATCCTGCAGGTGACAGATATCTTTGGTGTTATTGCTGCTCTGTGGGCAGTAAATCTCCACTCAAATATAAGCTTAGGTCATGCCATGTGACAACTTCTTTACTTATTTGCATCACTGTAAGGCAGCCTGGCAATTATACAGAAAGTATGTTACCATGGCAACACAGGGAAACTGCAGCATCTAAAAAAAAACAAGACTGCAGAATTACTTAACATTTTATTCTCCAAAGACTTCAGTATTCTGAGTTTAAACTTCACACAAAAAATCATAACAAATGCTTATTTCATAAATAGTGCTTCCTACATCATTTAGAAGTAATTGCTTCTTTACATCAAAGCATTTTATATTTTCATCTTTGTGGAATTACTGAATACAGAATTTAATGAGTAAAATACTCCTCTATCCCCTGTCCAGAATTTTTTTTTTGGCAAAAAATATCACTTATTAGTCAAGTCAAATACAGTAATTATTTCAGCACAGTTAGTGCGTAAGTCTCCTCACACACCTCCCACACAAATGACTGCAGACAGCTCTGACAGCGCCTGAGTCTTGGTAAAGCTCTGGAACAGCACAAAGGAATAGCTGACATATTAGTCTGCATAGGATGGGAAGAGCCAAGCATTCTGAACTATGAAAAGGGGCACGAAAAGATAAGAGGAACACGACTGTCCAATGTCCAAGTCATGGGCTGGTACCCACCGACTCAGGATAAAAAACACCCTGCCTTCTAGCACAAGTCAGAAGGTTCCTTCTGGCTTAATGCCTAATTCAAAACTGAGGCTCAGACAATCAAAGATGGCTTTATCATCCAAGTCCCACCAGCTGCACTGGTTTTGGATGTCAGATGTCACATCGTTTTAACCTTTTAGTCATGTGCTGTTGATCAGGAAAGCAATGCAGACAGTGCTACTGCAGACCCCTCGTAACCCAGGGTTTTGTAATAATTTAGTATAAGCTATTGCTGTCATATTAATACTATACATAGTGGCAATACAATAAAGTACCCATACAATATTAATGAAATTCAAATAAATGAAAAAAAAAATCACTATATCTCAGGACATTTTCTCTCATGCTGCTACCATTTCATCTCACAAACATGGTCAATGCATGTAAAGGCAAAAGCTGTTTAGTCACCTAAGAGTTATTCTGTTCCTCAGAACAGAAATAATTGTAAGCATACATGAAGCAGTCATAGTTTTAGGACACCTTCCTTGCAAACAGAGGGCAAGCAGAGAGCCTTTTTTGACAAAAATGGAACTGTGTGACACAGATACAAAATTTTAGAGGAGCCCATTAATGCATGACTAATGCTCTCCACTGAGGTAAATATTCTGGCTTCAATTCTTTTTCTAAAAGATCTGACACTAGTAGCAGCCTACTTTAAAGTCCGATTTTGTAAAAGACACCATTCATTCGTTCATTGGAACAGTCAATAGAAAAATACATATTGACATCTAAAGATCAGAATTTGAAAAACAAAGTCTTGCTGTGCAGTGTCTCTGATCTACATTCCATGCTAATTAACCTATATATTTCAATTGAAAACAGACCTTGCTTCCTTATCAAGAAGCCTAATTATGTCACCTATATTGCATTTCTGAAATAGATTATAAAGTCCAGTCTCAAGTCTTTGTTAACAACATTAACAAATAAAATTCACAGAGAGCTGCTTAGGAACAGAAACACTAAAAATGTCCAAAGTATTTGCACAAATAAAACATACATAATTTAACCACCATGGCATACCCAGAATTATCCATTGCCTTACTATGTGCAATAAATATGAAACAAAAAGTTCAAAATAGCCCACTCATCTTTAGTAAAATTCTAGATCTTAAGGTCAACAATACAACAGAACATAAACAGCTCAATAAAATCTCAGAAATACAAGCAGCAAGGATATTCAGACGTTTGTTCCAAACAATAAACCCATTGAACATGAACCAGAATGCCAGGCACAGGGAAGAGCAGAAGCAGCAAGAGGAGGAGAGGTAACACAAGGGGATACTTGATGTTGTCAGAGAGTCTACTGGCATGTCAGCTGGAGAAACAAGATGAGAGCTGTAAAAAGAAAGTGGCAAACAGCTCAGTCATTAACAAGCAGCAGCCAAATAATGGGAAAAGACATCCAGCTACCAGGAAGCCAACTTCTAACTAAAACTGCCACAATGGAAAGGTGACCACCTGGCATGACGGAGAAGAAAACAACAATTAGCTTCACATACCAGCAAAATCATAAGAGCGATTCAGAGTAAAAAGCAAGAAGAAGGGAAGCCTGAAGGTAAAGCTGCAGGAAGGGTTTGGCCACATTGCAGACATTACTTGAAACTACTTCACTTTTGACCACAGCTTCATGTGGTTTAGTGCAGCATTCACAATGAAATGAACAGATTTACAGGTACTAATATGTTCCTCCTGGAGAAAACGAGGCATCATCATAGGAATAGAATTACTTACCACCTCAGACTAACTGCTTACCTATTCCTGTTTGTAGAAGTGCTGAATTGAGTGATATTTCTGTTCATAGGGTAGGATTGCTTCCATACCACATCAGTATTTCCCATCATGCCAAGCCCCAAATAAAACCACACATGTAACTAAAGAGAGGGAGGAAGTAACATCAACATGGGAAGTAAGGAGTCAAGCAGGTTCAATTCCCTGCCCTGTCACACCCTTCTGGTGTAAAGTTTTACAAGCCAACTTAGGCAATTCAGGTCCTTCCAGTATACCATGGCTCATAGTCTTGGCATGGCTTTCCACTGGGCTCAGCAGGTGATGCACAAACCTGCATTAGGATACCTCCTGCAGTCACACTGGAAGCCTTCCTATCCGTTGAATGAATATAACAATCTTCCACATCCTATAAAAATGTGAACTGGGCAGAGATGTGGATGACAAAGAGCTAGTGACATATTAGGTCTGTATTTTCGTTATTCACAGAGCACAAACTGTTGAAAAATCTAGTGGATATAGGCTGAAAGGAATGTGCAGCCACCTCTACAGAAAACATATGGCTGAATTCAATCTTGGTGTAAACAAAAATACTCTAAGTTTCACACCAATTTTTTTTCTTCTTTTTATTTCACACTTTTCCCAATAGCTGCAAACTATCGTCAAAGCCCATCACAGATGAAGTCATTTCTGAAGCCAAGCTATGCATTTTTAACACCATTTTATCTTTTCCCATATGTCACTCTATCTATTTCTGTTGCTCTTCTTCACCTTAAGCTGATTATGTATCTGGTAATTCACTCTCCAGCAAAGCCTGATTCATCTGTAACCACGTAAGGACAGATTCCGTGATGAAATCTTTGATTGAGATGGTTTGGAGGAGGGAAACTTCAAAGTTTCCTCCAAAGATAGTTTTTCAAGGCATTCCACTTCTGGGAAAAAAAGCTCTCTGAAGCCTGTGGAATTAACATAATAAATAATACAAACCCTAAGGCCAAAATTGCAAAATAGAGAAGACTGTTTCTGGACAGGTTTTCTTTCATTTCCTGTGCATTTTTTCCTTCTTAAGGACACTGTTGGGAGTGATAAGTTATATTTTACTGTGTCTATAGTAATTGCAAAATTATTTCACCAATTTTAACAGATATCTTTCCATATTGTCATGGGGTTTTTTTGCCTGTATATCCAGTCTTTTGACTCTAAATCAATGTTTTCCCTACAATTTGCTTTGAATGTTCGGAACTCATGGATATGTTTTACCATCATAAGAAAAAACAGGTCATTAAATAACTATATTGTTTGAGATATTGTTATTTTTAACACATGTGGTAGTCCTTCAGCGCTTTTTTTTTGGAACATGTGGTATCACTCTTTTCAAATAAATGTGAATTAATTTTTGTCATCTGATCTTATAGAATGAGATAAAATTCTGAAATTAAATCCAAATATATTTATGCTGCAGTTTGTACAGCCACTGATTTTTCTACTGTACTTTTAAAAGAACAATTCAAAACATGCCTGATAAAAACCAACTTTTATAAGAATCATAACACTTCCTGCTCAAAATGGTTTTGTATGTTTAGAGAGATGGGTTTTGCTACGACTCTGTTATGCTTCTAGAAGCAGAAGTTAAATGTATGGAAGGCTCATGATTACCTTGCCACCTTGATCCCTTTCTTCTCTACTCCCAATTTACTAATCAGTACAAACAGGTGTTTTTCTGCCATTTTCAAGCAAGTGACAGGTTAAGCGTTCACCCTGAACTCAACAGAATGCCATAAATTCTCCACAGCAGCAAGTCCCCCAGGCTCTGCTTCTTCAAGTGTTTCCTCACTTGCTCCCTTGTCCTCCCCTGAAATTATTTCTGTATGACCTTTTCTTATTTCTAGTTTGTGTGTGCACATACGACAAAGAAATTTTGCAGAGAATCTCAATCTTTGCCATTTTCAATTCATAATTAATTCATTCCTCTTCATTTATTAATGAACTAATTTCTTGCTAAGGTTGAAGTTATTCAAAAATGAAAAAAGGCAGAACTTTTTCAGTGCATGAAGAGCTCATCAGTAAAGAAACATGTTTTGGAGGCCTAAATCCCACAGGAATCCACACACTATAGCAATGAATAACAGAAGCTGCATGTTTGGGGAAACTGGGACCTGACATCTGGTTTGGACTTGTTTGTACTTCTTCTTTGTAAGCTGTGTAAGTCTGTTTAGACTCTTTAGAGGAGGAAAACAAAACCAACCCCTCAACCATTCCCCTATAAGCATCCACAGACGAAGTCTTCACAGCTTTTGAAGATGTGAAGAAGATCCCACCTTTTACTATCCCACCTTCACATGTGCGGATAGTATTTCTTTTCTGAGGATCATGAAAGCAATTATTTGAATCTGTACACAAAAAATCTTTTATGATCATTAGCATCCTGGAATGGGAAGCTCAGGATTTCAGGTGTCTAATCAGGAATTATTAAAGAGACATAGCAAACTATGTCCCAGTGCAACTTTTACCATGTTGGAGCAGCGCAGTTGTGCAGGTTTGCCTCACAGTTTATGTATACATATTCTCCCCTATATACAGTCTGATCACTACACTGAGCTGCACATTCTTTCCTATACATTGCAACGTAAGGGGAAGTGCAGTAAGTGAAGACACTGTATCCGTACTACTTGCAGAGACATTTTTGAATATTGCATGCCACTAACCACATCTTCTGGATTATGCATGCCTCCTGTTCTCCCTACCCTCTTGTACGACTGAATGTTACACACTGATTTCAGTTCAGGCTCACTCTCTTTTCACTAACATTACGTTCTCGTTTCTAAGCTCTCTTAGAAAATGGGTCTTTAGCTCATTTGACTATGTGGTATGCACATTTCTAAAACAAAAAATAAAGTCAATCAAGGTCACCATTACTAATGGAGCCTATTCTAAAATTATATAGCCCAGATGTGATTTTTTTTTCTTTTTTAATCAAATGTAGGACAAGAGTAAAGAGTACTTGAATTGACACATTAATATAGGAGGCAGACTATGTGAAGAAGGAATTAGAGTTATAATCAAAGCCTGGTGCATAAGAGCAAATTGCTTCAGCTATGTTCAGAGTGGAGTATAATTTGATCTGTCTATCCATGTTTATTTCTTTATTGCTTTGTTACTGAAGACTTGTATTTCTATACACAGATGCACAAGCTGTAAGTAAGAGATCATAGTTACTGTTGGCAAGGAAACAAGTTACTGGGTGCTGAAACTCACATTTCAAATTAAAATTATATTTGTATTTGAGTAATTCATACTTCTAATTGTCAGTGAGTTTTTATTTGTATATACTTAGAGCAGGAAGTCATTAATTGAGCTAATATATTTGAAGGAAAATTACTTATTCCACTAGTGTTGAATTCAGGAAGAGATACAAGAAATAAATTGCTAAAGAAAGTGTGGCCATTCCTGTACAAAAATCAAGCACATAAAATTGCAATAACTTGCTTCCCACAGCTTTCAGTAACTTTTGAGGAACCAAGAAATCAAAACACAGCATTTTTTTGTTCTTTTCTGTTAAATTACTCCTATAGACTGCACCTGAATTATCTGCCTTCCCACAGTTGCTCTCCAGAAAAAAACAACTGCAATTTCCCTTTCTCCTATTCTTGCTCATGTCATATTCACATGCAGCCTTCCTCATACCCCTCTGTTGCAGCCCCTTCACATCTTGTGCAGTTGTCCCAAGCAATTCAGCACCTCTATTTCTCCTTACATTTTAGGACAAGCAAGAAAAGACCCTGGAAATATTCACTGGACTGAGATTGTAAAGATCTAGCAGCAAAAGTGAAAGAAAATGTTTACCCTTTATGGCTCTTCTGAGGGCATCAAAAAGCAGCCAGGAAGGGATGTTCTTGTGTATCACTAGGATACTGACAGCATTTTCCTGGCAGATATTGTTTGTTACCTAAAAAAAGTCCAATTACATGGTCATTAAACTAATTTCATTATTCCTAGATGTAAAGATCTGAACTTGAATTGAAGTGTAATGCTACACCAGTTCTTTCTGAAGTAAAATTTTTGGTTTTCTTCTGTATAGGAATTAAAGGGATTCAGTAGGGATTACTGAAAATGTTACCATTTTACGTAAAAACATTAAATGTGAAAATATAAAGTGTGGCAGTTCAAGTGATAAGTGGAACAAGTCAGCATTTTAAGTTTTCCACATATAAATCAGTTCGTCACATGTATCTTATTAAGATATAACCAAAGAAACTATAATTCACTTCCCATTCTGTTCTCATGGTGTAGTCTGGGAATGTATCATCTCTGCTTGAATCACTTCTGGGAGTTACATGCATACTATGTAATGAGAATAAAACTTCATGTCATATTTTGAAAATGGCATTTATGGTCTATTTATGGCTTCGCAGTTCAAGGTCATTTACAGGAATCATTATCTCCACTTACTCTGCCAATTCTTTCAGTAGTTTGACATAGTCAACTAGCAAGGTTTCTGAAAGTATTAAAGCACAAGTTGTCTTAGTTTAAAATAGATGACAACTTGTGGAACTTCAAATTAGAAAAAAGCACATGATATATAGACATAGAATCACAGAATATGCTGTATTGGAAGGGACACACAATGGTCATCAAGTCAAACTCCTGGCCCTGCACAGAACCATCTCCAAGAGTCACACCATGTGCCTGAGAGTATTGTCCAAACACTTACTGAACTCTGTCACTCTTGGTGCTGGGACCACTGCTCTGGGTGGCCACAGCACCAAGGCTGAGACAGTTGGTTCTAGTATCCAACCACTCTCTGCATGAAGAACCTTTTCCTAACATTCAACCTAAACCTCCCTTGACTCAACTTCATGCTATTTCTGTGAGTCCTGTCACCTATCATGAGTGATCTGTTCTTGCCCCTCATCTTCCCTTCATGAGGGAGTTGTAGACTGCAATAGGTCTCCTCAGTCTTCTCTTCTTCAGGCTGAAAAAACCAAGTGACCTCAGCCACTCTTCATAAGGCTTTCCCTCCAGACCCTCCCACTGTTGTTGCCCTCCTTTGGATGCTCCCCAATAGCTTAATGTCATTATATTGCCACATTTATATAATGTGTAACCCAAAACCGCACACAATATTCAAGGTGAGGGCACCCCAGTGCAGAGCAGAGCAGGACAATCCCCTCCCTTGCCCAGGCTGGCCATGATGTGTCTGATGCCCCTCAGGACAGGGATGGCCCTCCTGGCTGCCAGGGCACTGCTGACTCATGTTCAGCTTGTCATTGACCAGGACCTCCGGGTCCCTTTCTGTGGCACTGCTTTCCAGCCTCTCATTCCCTGGTCTATACACACAACCAGGGTTGCTCCATCCCAGGTGCAGAATCTGACACTCATCCTTGTTAAACTTCACAGGGTTGGTGATTGCCCATCTCTGTAATTTATCCAGGTCTCTCTGCAGGGCCTCTCTGTCCTTGAGGGAGTCAACAGTGCTTCCCAATTTAGTGTCATCAGCAAACTTACTTAGTATTCCTTCACGTCCTATGTACAAGTTGTTAATGAAGATGTCGAGCAGTGCTGGGCTGAGGATGGAGCCCTGTGGAACCCCACTGGTGACCAGACACCAGCTGATGTCACCCATTCACTGTAACTCTCTGTGCCAGACCTGTGAGCCAGTTGCTTACCCAGTGCCTAACAGAGCTGTTCAGCTGTGGGATGGACATTCTGTCCACAAGGACACCATGAGACAGCATCAACAGCTTTGCTGAAGTCCAAAAAGATTGTATCTACTGGAGTTCCTAGATCAGCTAGGTGGGTTACCCTGTCATAGAAGGAAATTAGATTGGACAAGCAGAACTTTCCCTTCATGAAGCCCTGTAGGCTGTGACAAATCCTTGTAGGCTTTGTCCTAGAGATTTTTTTAATACCTCCCCGAATAATCTTTTCCATGATTTTACCAGGCTCTGAATTGAGACTGACAGGCCCGTAGTTTCTGGGGTCCTCTTTCTTTCCCTTATTGAAAATCAGGATGTCAGTCAGTTGTATTATTAAATAGAAGTGTATATAATTAACTAAGAATTTTTAAGCTTTCTTTTTTTGGTAAAGATTCCTACATTCCTAGAGTAATTATTAAATTCTGTATGGAAAATGCTTCTTCTAACTTTATGTCTTTATGCACAAACAAATACCCTTATAATTTTAAGCTCGAATACAATTTTAATTTTTTTTGTTAAAAAGAGCATATTTTTGAAATAATGAAAACTAAAAAAATGCTTAGGAACAAGCTATTAAATCCTACTACATGTGGGAAGATGGTTCTAAATCTCTTGGACATTTTTCAGCCAGCAATATGTCACGCACTTATTATATTAGGAGCTTTATTTCATTTGAATAGAAGGAAAATTCTTACTGATTTAACTTCATTAACTATGCATAACCATCGGCAAATTTAAAGAATAGAATTATTAGAGAGTTCTCCTGTTCCCTCTAGGGAGAAGTTTTCCCTCTTTTCAGGAAGCTGTGCAGAGCTGCCCTGCTACAAGCATTAACCTCTTAGCATCTACAGTAATGATATATTTTCTTTCTCCTCTCCTAATAAAAATAATTCAGGTGTTGAGTGCTTTAATTATTACTTCTTAGTACTAATGGCTCTTTATGCAAGTGGATCTAATAGCAATGAATTATCAGAACTAATATACCCATATAACTCCAACAATGAAACTATCTGGTCTTGTGCAATGCTGTGAATCTTATTATTTTTAACTTCATATGTCTACAAAAAAATCCTTATTTACCTACAGATGATCAATAGAAACAAGTGATGGACCAAAGTCTTCAAAGATATACTTTTTTTTTCAGTAAGCACCAGCAAGTAAGAAATACAAAGCCAAAATATTTATATTTGAATGTCAATACACATACTGGCTACACCAGACTTAAACTTCTCCATGTGAGCTTAGAAAATCTCAGTTTAAGTTTGGTGTGGTTCCTTGCTGCAGTTGTTAAAGGTGCCTCACAACCTAATGATGATGAATTTATCCTAGTCATGTTCTCAAGTGAATTCAAAGCACTGAACACATCAATTTCAAAAGGAAATGCTTGGTTCTTTTCCTGAAATACCTATTATATTTTTCTGGCTACATTCATCCCAGAATCCCAGTGCTTTGTGAACACTTCTGAACATAACACAGCAGTTTGTTAGCGCATGGAGGTGTAGCCAAATGAACCAAATCCATCACATAGGGATTATTCTAGCCAGAAGACTGGTGACTGCTGTAGGCAATTTTTATAATTAAAATAGCTAATAATAAATGACAATTCCTTCATTCCTTCTGCACTGCCAGCTACTAAAACAAGTCTCCTTTCTGTTGCATTTCTCTTTAAGCAGGTTTCAAAAGCAGGATCCAGAGCCACATGTTCTGCACCCGCATGGGAAGTGGACATGTTCAATCCTACTGTGCTCAGGAGCCATGGGCAGAAGTGTGGCTGCCTGAACAAGCTAAGGAAATGAGGTTCTTGCTGACTCTCCAGTCTTCAATGAGAGTGTGGGATTTTGTGTTATTGGTGAGAAATCAAGCAGCAGGAAGCCAAAGTGTTTTCCAGACTAGCTAAAATGTTTTCCAGCCCTGAAGGTACACTTTGATCTCTCCTTACTTTGAACGCTTTTCCTGACCTCCTGAAACTTCCTTTCTTTTCTGGTTTTTGTCTCACACTGCTTTCACCACACTTCTCACAGTAACCAGTTGCTCTATTTGTGAAAGATAATTTCATGCTATGTTGGTACATCTAGGAGAGATGATGCCATAGACAGAAAGCCATAGAAGCTTTTGCTGGGCGTGGTTTTGGGAAGACCTGTGCACTTCAGCATGTGTATGTGCACAGTGTTTTCCTCTTTCCTTTCAACCAACCTCAAATCAGAAGGAAATGTTTCTGAAAAAATAATGCAAAACTCTATAAACTAATTTCAAACCAAAGCCATTTGGGTCTCCAAATTATAGACAACAATACTGCAACTACTGTTACTGACTCTGCAGTGGGTATTCCAAGGGAGTCAAGGTGACTGACAGCTCTCACTGGGCTAATAAGCTACATAATTTTTTCTATAGCTGAAGTACTCCTACAGAAGCTAAAAAGAGCAACACAAACTTCTGCTTTTCCTCCACTTTAAAAGTATTTATGTTGTTATCTGTTTAGAGCCCTCCAGAACTTTTTTTGCTTTCTAACGAGATTTTGGTCATATGTCATCATATACACAATGAGGCATATGTCATCCTTGCAACAGATCTCCTTGCCTTTCTACTCCTTTTAGGTTACCTAAAAGAAAATAATAATTAAGAAAGAAATCCAAATAAAATATGATACTGGGAAAAAACCAAAAAGTACTTTGTTTAGAGGCAGAAACACTTCCCAAGATCTGAAGAGAATTTTTGAAATTACAGTGGAAGTGTTCTCCTCTGAAGCCTAGGTGTACTTTCACACATTCCCTGAGTGATTCATGGAATAGTCACTAAGTTGATTGAATAGCTCTAAAGGATTTAAATAGATTATACCAATTAAGTTAACATAAACACTGGCAACACATTAAAATCATCAAAATTATTACACACTTCAGAAAATATAAAGTTATTTAAGTAGACTATAGATTGTATATTCTGTTACAATGTAGTATATTAAGAAACAGCTGACTCCTCTTTTTCTTTCCAGTAAGCCCTGGGTTGAAAAGTTATTCTTTGCCCATTCGGTTTGTCTGCACATTTTCTCTCAACAACAACAATCCTGCTCTCAGCAGCGTGTGTTTTCCTTAATGCAGAGTCTCATTGAGAAGCAACGCTCTGATGTCTTTGGTGGAATTTGGTGCTCAGCATATGCAGCACTCAGATGTGCTATGAATAGCGTACATACAAATCACCTCTAAATTTGTTCATTCCAGTAGTGTAAATTAGCAACATTCTGAACAGATTTTTCAATGCATTCATCACAGAAAAAAATTTTTAGCTCTTCTATGAATGCTAGCTCTGCTTTAGTATCACAGCAATACAAATCTCTGTCTTCCTAAACTTATGGGAACATGCTTTTCATTCTATCACAAACAAGATTAACCTTAAAAGTTAGCATTTTTCTTATTATTTACTCCACTAAAGCAGTGCTCTAACTCCACTGATGCTCCAAGTACAACCAGTCAGCCAACTGTATGTCTGTTCAGCAACACAGAATCTTTTAAACCTAAAATGCTAAAACATCTGTTTAAAGACGTGTCAAATTATTCTGTAGTGAATAGAATACTGAACAGGAGCCACTGTTTGCTGGTTAATGATAGGCAAGAGATATCATTTCCTACCCACAAAACCAGTTAATTTTTTAGGATTTGCATTGTTGGTATTAATGCAGAGATATTGTTGATTTTTTGCAGTGCATAGCACCTCATGAAAAGAGACTCCCATAGAAAAGACATAACTGAGCTGAATTCCATAGGCTTTTGCCAGGCAAAAGCCATTACTCAATTAAAGAGCACAGAATTTAGCACACAGACCTTGACCATTTGTCTCATATACAACAATGTATGGTTTTCTAAAATAAGAAAATTTGACACTAACCAATTTTATTTCATCTTCCCATCTGACAAACAGCAGAAGTATGAATGTTTATATCTGTTCTGTAATTCCCACTTGTAGTGCAACTGTAAATACTGTGAAGAGATATATAAAATGCTAAGACTTTTTGTGTTCCTGCTTGCCATCTGTCTGCAATGATATCTTGAGGCAATACATGATTGAGTTTAATTATGCATCACAAAAAAAATCGTGTTTTGTGCTTAGCTTCATTTTGAACTGATTGAATGTTCCCTTGCTGTCAGCATCTAGGAATTGTGAACTTGAAGAACTAAAAGAGACCCCAAGAAATCATCTAGATTTATCTCCTCTCAGAGGAACACAAATACCACTTACTGTCAACTAGAAGGACACTCTGGTGTGTGACTTGTCAGTTTTAAGTTGTATAAGATGGACAAACATCACCTGGTAATTATTTTTTTCTTAAAAGATATTGAAGGGGTTTTTTTGTATTCAGTGAGGATTAACTATGGCCTATTAAGTTTAAACTGCAAAAGAGGCCACTAGAGAAAACAGCCAATTTCACTTATCTTTACAACATCAACAGTGCCATTCCATTATTCCTGAGTAGCATTTAGCATAATTTCAGCTTCTAGTTTTGATATCTTTAGTCATTACTACAATTCTTCCCATGGGACAAATTCCTGCTATTTGTAAAGACACACAGAATTTTTTTCTGCCTTTCCTACAAAAGAATGCACAGCGGACAGGGATGACTTCAAGAACAGTAAAAAGAAAATCCCAGAAAAATATCTGAAGTGAATATAATAATCTAAATATTTTGGTCAAAGTTTGGAAACACTGCTGTAACTTTTCTGGGAAAATTTGTGTACTTCATTCTTTAGCTGTCCTTTGTAGGTCAGTCTGTCCTCTTGGGGAAAGCATCTATTTTATATAAAAGTCCTGTTTAGTCAAAAAGTACTTCTGCAGTGAGCATGCTCAAGTGTAACTTGCCATCAACCATAATACCAGCACAACAGCAGAGGTTAAAATTTAAATTCCTGTTAGCATGTTCATTTTATAGTCTGTTCTTCCTCATTTTACTCTCTAAATCTCTTTTACATGAAAGGATGAGTCTCAAGAATACAGCTAATGCAGGGGAGCATAATGTAGGAACCCTTTAAAATCAAGGCTAAACCAGCCCTTACCTCATTAAAGTTATGCTTTGGCAGCTGTTACAGTCTATCAGGAAAGGAACCTTGCAAACTAAACAGTGTAAAACAACTCAGCACAAAAATAAGAATTTTTTGGTCCTACCTCTGCCTCTTCCCAGATTAATCAGACTTCTGGTGTTAGTTTAGCATACTTTTTCTCTGGATTCCCTTTTTGGTGTTTAAAAGGAGAGAGGTCGAATAAAAGTTAATAACAGACATTTTATTTAAAATTAAGTGCACTGGTGAAAAGAACCAGGCAGACTTCTGATGGAGCTCAGTACAGCAAAGCTCCAATTTTCCCCAAAGTGCAGCCGAGTTTCACAGGAGTAATCATTTTTCCTAACGTGAGGTCTCCTTTCACTTTCTGGAATGGGCTCCACTGGTCTAGGAGCACCAAAACCAAACTCATACCACTAATGCCATTGTATCAATACTCCAATCATACAGGCTTCTGAATTAATCATTCTGACCTTGTATTGTGACACCAGAATGGTATCCTTCCCATCAACCTCACAGTCTGTACTACTAGTTAAATTACCACTACTAATACTGGCGTCATAAAAGATGAGTAAGTGTAATATTTAAAAATCAATACATAAGCATATCCTTAATATAAATATATATATTAATCTTATATAGTAAGTATAAATGCAGATATACTTATGTATTTAAAAATAAATACATAAGTAAATAGTTAAAGCAAAACTCTAATTATTAACTAAGCCACTGAAGAACGAAGTATGCTATATGTTTCACAAAAAGTCCTAGCTTCCCTCCTTTCTTAGGTTCCTTTCAAAATGACTGAAAATTTTCTTTCATTGTCTCCTACTTAAGGATACATCTTTATGAAGGGTCTCCAGCCCCTTGCACATTGTCTGTACACCTGACAGCTCTAGCCCGACACTGAGGCACAGCAGAGGGTAGAACTCACTGTCACAACGTTTTAGATTTCAGACTCAAATTAGGGAGGACTTTTGGGTTTAGTAATTAACTGCCCCAATCAGTGATCCAGGAATATAAATATATGCCTCAATAAGTTGAAGTTTATGTCTTCAAGCTTTTATCTTTAGCTGTACCTAAATTAAAATATATCTGAACAGGCATGAAAGGTAAAGTAGCTTGTATACAATTGGCAGACTTATTTTTACAAAATACTTAATCACACCACCCAAAGATCAGTTCCGTAATTTAATATTTCAAATACCACCTTCAACAGAAAAAAAAAAAATCAGAAATTCAGCATACTTCATTGGGTATTGAAAGTGATAAGAATGGACAACATTTTGTTGTAACAACAAGCCCATTTTTGTATGCACCTTTCTTAAACTGGAACAATAGCAGCAATTAGTGTGAAGTCATTCTGGGATAACTTTCTATTCTGTGTCAAATGAGATGCACAGACACTCATGGAGTGTTTCCACACATTTTTCAAGCCATAGTAATTTTTACAGAACTACCTAGAATTTTGTCACTCAGAAGCAGTTTGTCCAAAGACTAACAATGAAACTGGTTGCTCTTATTTCATACTAGATTGAGGAAAAGAAAAACCAAGCCACTATGATTCATGTTTTCTACTCTTGACTAGATCACCACTTTTCCTATTTTTTCTTGTCTCTCAGGCAATAAATATTTCCAAATGTCTTCCCTCAGGCATATTACAGCTAAGTTAAAGACTAAGCCCTTAGGATCAAAGATGACTCAATACTGTTTTTTTCTACAAAATGTAAAAAAAGAAAGAAATTTGTTTATGGAAGTCACTTTTCTTTGCTCTCTAAAAATAGTAACAGGAGTATTTGAAAGAATGTCCTTTCTTACCAAGTGCACTTTTGGTCTAGTTATCTATGAAGCAATCACCTCAAATGGTGAGGAGGGTAATAAAGAAGAATGAAATGAGGGTAGAAAGCAGGCAGCTAATAAAAATGTAAGTGACTAAACAAAAGACAGAAAGAAAGCTCCAATTTCATGCCATGTTTACAGAGCTTAAATAAAGAGAAAGGCACTACATTACCTACATTCATCTGTCTGACCTTCCTATCACTGCTGATCTACAGCCTACTAAACAACTAAATGCACACATTCTTCATTTCTTTATGACTTGCGCGTAGGGTACAAGTAAATCTAATTCTTCACAATGATGTATGAGGGTTTAAAACTCGGATAACCACTGTCATGGATCATTGTAATTTCCTGCAGACACACCTAGACAGAGCCCCATCAGCTGATTTATACTGAATTTTTACTCTTCTCAGATGAATAAATAAATTGATTTTTTTTTACAGACAACAAACAAAAGAAAATTGTCCGAGTCAAGGAAATAATGAAATATCCAAACTAATTTATGGAAGCTCCACTACTGCCTTCAGTTTCAAGAGAAAGCCTCTGCCAGCCAAACCTAGGGAAGGCAGCATCCCAGATGTTTGGACACTTCCAGGGATGGGGCATCCACAATTGCTCTGGGAAACCTGTTTAAGCGTCTTGCGACTCTCTGGATAAAGTATTTTTCCTAACATCTAATCTAAACCTACTCTATTTTGGTTTAAAGCCATTCACTCTTGTCTTGTCACTACATGCCCTTTCAAAAATCCCCCTCCATCTTTCTTGTAGGATCCTTTCAGGTACTCGAAGGCTGCAATTAGGTAACTCCAAAGCCTTCCCTTCTCCAGGCTGAACAATCCCAATTCTCTCAACATTTCCTCATAGGAGAGGTGCTCTATCCCTCTCACCATCTTGCTGGCCTCCGCTGGGCTTGTTCCAACAGATCTGTGTCCTTCTGGTGCTGGGGACCCCAGACCTGCATGCAGCCCTGCAGGTGGGGTCTCATTTCAGCAGAGCAGAGGGGCAGAATCACTTTTCCTGACCTGCTCGCCACGCTGCTTTTGATGCAGCCCAGGTGATGGTTTATTTTCTAGGCTGTAAGTGTGCAATTGCCCGCTCATGTTCAGCTCTCTTTTATGTAGCTGCAAATGTTAAAACCATCCTAAGTAAAATATACATTTTAGTTGTGCATCCTTAAAAAAAAAGAGAGAGAGAGAAACAGAACATACACAAATATTGTAGGAAATATTTTGCCTCCATTTTAAGGTATCAGAAATTGGTGCAGTGTCATATCTCCAGTGCCCCTCTTCTGAAATACTGAATTATCCTCATATTAAGGTGCCTCCTGCTTTGAAACTGGAGGTTGCTAACTTCAGTTTACATCTCCTGGGTTTTGATGGAGATAGGAGTGGACCAGGAAATGCTTTCTGGTTTGGAGCCTCACTGATGAAGATTGGTATAATATTCTCAGCCATTGTATGTCTTGCTTTCTTCTTGGTCAGGTCACGGGTATTACTGAATGCCATGTTTGGGAGGGAGATGGGTTTTTGTTTGATGGGGTTTTTTTTTAGTATCACTCAGCTGTATTGTTTCAACATCCTCGTGGGTTCATGGATGAAGAAACACAGCTTGGAGTAAAAATACAATTTGAGTGCCTATAAAGATCCAAGTATGTGCTGTCAAAACATGTAGATTTGAGATGGTTAATTTTCACAGATTAATGTCTGACAATTCCCTTTGTTATAATTGGCAGCCTATCTACCACACCCTATATGATGGAGCTATTACTCTGCTTCAGAACAGAAGGTTCCGCTTGAACCACTTGCATCTCTATTATTTAAAATCAACATTTAATAATAGCTATGTCTCTAAATGAAGGTCTTTTATTCCTCAGATATAGGAGATAAATGTTTGCATGATTTTTAGCCAAAGTAGTCATGGATATTTGATTATTCCTTTACACATTTTCATCTGCCATGTCTATGATTAACAGTTACAATATATTTGATTGCATTTATCCAATATAAATACTTACCTCTCCTTTAAGTAGAATGGATTATTACTTAGTGTAACAGCCCATTCTGCAACTCTTTCCAAGAGTTTAAAAGTGTCTCAGGGTTGTGTTTTTCTCAGACTGCTTTGGATTAGTCTCTATAAGGAAGCTTCATGCAGTATCATAACTTAGGTTTTCTCCATTTTTCCCAGAGACAGACCAAAATATCCACACACATACACCACCCAAAAGTGTTGATGTCACCTGGCACGAAGCAAAAGTGGCCTCTTCCAGCATCAGGCAATCAAAAAATTCTAAGCCCTCTAGGCTGCTTAATTTCACCTCAACACAAACGAGAGGCAGCATACGAACTGCAACAACCACAGTTAAAACTTACCAACAAAGCACTGTTCCTCTGACACTCTGCTGTTTTGCTAATCCAAATAACACTCATCAGGGCAACATGACTGTAGGAGATAAAGGAGAGGATACATACAATTAATCCTTATAATCAGAGAGGATATAAAGAACATTTGTCTTAATTTGTTCTCAGACTTCTGGCACACTTAACAGCTCTTGTCTGGCAGACATACTTGCTTTGAAATCACTGGGACAAATCTGACTCTTGTGTATAAAAGGATAATACTCTACCAAAGCAACTCTGTTAGCACAAATAGCTTCAAATTAACTTCAGTAGTGGATTATTTGGCCATTTAAGATTGCCATATTCAATCTCTTCTGTTACCTTACGTAGGTTTTCTAACTGCAGCAATGAAAGGAAGTGTTACTAAAAATCAACGAAAATAAAAAGACTCCTTAACACCAATGCAGGCAATTAAGAAGCAGGCATTCTTTACTCAGCCAGATGCACAAGGGGATATCTCCTCCAAAAATCATGCATGCTTAGTAGAGAAAAAGCTCCTGTTCATGTACTGCATGTTACATATATGTTCGTTCATTCTCACAGAATAAACATATAGATGACAATTATTTCCCCAAAATCATTAACCTATTTTCCTTCCCCTTTACACATCCAGTCTTCTGTCTTGGGAAACTTTTTGGTGGTCCCTGGTAGTCAATGACCCCAAAATCATCCCTGACTGCCTGGTGAATTGGTAAAAGTTGGCACAGCTGGGCTGGTTGCTTTCCAATTCTTCCTACAGAATAACCATTGTGCAGTTCCATAGGCCAGTGGTTTTTGAAAAATGAGCATTTTATTAGCCCACCAGATGCAGTAAGCAGAAGTTTTACCATGTAGAGAAACATCTCAGTTTAAAGCAAGTGACAAAATATTTCATTTTGTGGCATGTGTGCTGCAAAGACATAGCATGTGAAAAGAAGTTTTTTCGTACTGTTGCCTGTTAAAATCTCACCAGGTAACTGTGAGTGCAGGTATCACATGTGCCTGCAGCTAATGGTTATAGCTCCCACAGAGCCCCAGTACCTCTGTATCTTCCTGGCATTGCCTTTCCATGGCAGGCATCTGTTTTTGGAGAGATGCTTACCTGGCATGTAAAGCCATTGCTCTTAACACTGAGCATCGGTGTTTGGAGAAGGCAAAAAATGTCCAAACTCTAAGCTGAGTAAAAAGCAACTTTGGGATCACAGTAAAAAATTGTGCATTTTATGACCAACAAAATCCAGTGGGCATGCCGCTCAATTCACTTGAGTCACACTTAATAGTTCTGTTCAATTATGTCAAAGTGACATAACAATAATTCAGGAAACATTTCAGAGCCTTTACATCAATTTTAAGTTATTCACAAGCAATGAAACCAGAAATCAAAAGTATTTTTATGATTTTATTATGATAAACATAATTTTACATTTTTATGATGATAAACATAATTTTACAACCTGCTCTCTCAATGGAGAATAGTTTCTCCATTGTCTGTGGACTTTGAACAGATGCATAGTAATCATAAAATAATTCAGACAGCCTCTCTGAGACATGCCACCCTCTCAATCTTATGCTTTTAGATTTGCTGCAGGAGTCATGCACGCACACAGAATAAGAAAAAACTGTGAGGAAAAAGATACATAAATCAGACTTTCCTGCTTAAATAAGGACATTGTATTTTCCTGAGGTAAATTTTTGCCTTTAATTTGTTATGGGTGACAGTATTTATCCCATTTTTCATATTCTGTATCGGTGATAAATAGCAATCAAGGAGTCAGTAGTAAACAAAAAATGTTTTATTTTCTGGAAGTATCAATCAACAGCCTTCAATTTTGATGCCAAAATTGATTATTTTCTTCATGTAAGTCCCATTATTTTGATCCTGATTTTGCCCTAACATTCTGTTGTGAGAAACTTTCCAATGATTTTCATGCCCTTAACACTCAAAGAACAATGTCTCATGTCTCATGTGTTTATATTTTGATTGCTTTCTTGGTGACACAAAATACTTAAACGAGTTAAGGAAATCAATATGCAATCTGTTTTTTGCTAACAGAAGCCAAAGGGAAGCCACCCTCTTAGAATGAACCCAAGTCTACTCAACCTAAAGAAATGCAAGTGATTCTAGAAGGAGGTTTTGTAAATTTTGTATTGCTTCACATCCTGTGCTTTTTAAAACAGGGTTTTTAAACCAACATAAGAATGTATACAATGTGGCATTATGAATCATATCAAGTATGGAACATTGGGTAGAAGTTTGACTTTAACCATTCTAGAAATGGCTATAAATCTAAAAAACTCTTCGGTCAAAACACAAACAACACATCAAGAATGTCTTCTTGCTATACAGGACACATGACTCCTGTAGAGGTAGCAACTTACAGAAATAACTTGTCAAAAAATTGAGTCATGCCTATGTTTTAGAAGGGGATCTGCATGTATAAAGGAAATCTACTACATAAAAGAAGTATACTGAGCAGACAGCCACCACAAAAACAGAAGTGATGCCAATGGTATAACTTATGAGCTGAAAGCTCATAGAGGTTTATCATATCCATCTTTCTCTCTGAAAAGAAAACAAAAAAATTCAAGTCTTAACCATAGAATTATACTTGTTATACAGATAAAAACAGTGTAACTTGTGTGTTACCAAAATAGTAAAAAGCTTTTTGTTGCTATAACATCAAATGTCCTCACTTATTTTACAACTTTACCTGCAGATATGTTTACTCTAAAAAGCAAGCCTTCAAGCTTTCAAATAATTGCACGAAACCTCAGCTATATACTGGTAAAATGCTGCCTATAATAGTGTAATAAGCCATAATTTATTGAAAGCTTGTTCTTAATTGGAGTTAAAGATTTCTTAAGAATCATCTGTGCTTTGAAAAGCAGATAGTCTGACAAATGAGTATTTTTTTAAAAAATAAATCAGAATTAAAACTGGAATTATGTACAGTGAGTGAAGGCCATCTGTAAGTTTGGGATAAATTCACACTTCGAAACTTTTTTTAAGATCATGTAATTGAAAAAGTCAAAGAATAATTAAAAATGCTAAATAATCAAAATGGGGTATTTCTGGTTAGATTTCAATAATTTGTCATACAGGAAATATTTTATCCTCTCATTTTTGCAAAATTCAGTTCCAAAAAAATTTGAATTAGATTTGCCTGCTCCTGCTCCATGTTGTCGCAACTGCAGAGAGGAAAATAAAGAAACCTCTTCACTCTGATAAATAGGTAAAATGGATCCCTAAGAAAGATGGTATAAGAATTAACATTCAAAAGATGTCCCAAAAGCTTTCCTACTCCTGAGGTGAAGGCAGTTACACTTTCACTGCATTAGCAACACTGAATATACATTTTTATGACTTGTCCTCTCTCCCTCTCTGCACTGACTTCAGATAAAATACACCTGGTACAAAGTAGTTCTTATCTGGAATAGCCTGTTACACAACACTGACCACCCCCTCCATATCTCAGGGATTTATGGAAGATGAAATAACCAGTGTGTGAGTGTGAGCTACATGGAAACTGTAATGATTAATGAGGATCCAATGAAAAATATGAACACACACAGAATGTCAAATACTACTTCTCACACCTAAGGCACTTCCAATTAGTTCGCCGATAAAATTTCTAGTCCTGTAGCTCTCAGAGATTCCAGTGTTGTGGATCTGTGATGCTTGTATGGTCAGGCAGTGTGGTGCCTAGTCTAACAAAAATTAAACTAAGGCCACCAAAAGCAATCAGAAGTTTCTGAAAATTCAGCAGAGAACACATAGCAGTAGGGCAGTACCACCTTCTCATATCTTGAAATAATACTAAATTTTTATAAGATTTGCTCAGCATTTAAGACTGACAGTAAAATGCTGATAGGTAATGTTAATAGCAAAAACAAAAGCCAAACTAAACAAACACATAACACAAACACAATAATTAACTAAATAAGTGTCCAAACACCAATAGAAACTTTCTAGCTCTGAGGAACCTGCTCCACTCTGACAAGCCAATGCAACGAATGGTTACATTTTAATAAGAAGCTTCATTTATTTCAAGTTTAAATATTTCTTCTTTCACAAGTCAGATATTGAACATCTCTTATCAAAGTTTGTTCTCACTGTTATAAATAGATTTTTCAGCACTTAAATTTCTTCTTGATAAGTCAAACAGACTGAGTCTTTAGTAACTATTTAAAGGCCTATTTTCTATTTGTTCCCCCACTCTTTTTTTTTTCTTTTCTGAATCTTCTTCAATACCTTTTTATTTGTAAATTACAGACTTTAGAACTGAATGTAGCATTCTTTCAGTAGTCTCATCAACATCAAAGGGAATACAGATATTAGCAAGAACATGTAATTCCAGCATTAAACATTATTGTCTTGACATTGTTCCTTAAGCTCATGAATAGATTCTTAGTGGAAAAATGCATCCTGAAAAAACCAATTTTACATTCTCCCTATGACAATCATTTTGCAAAGCCTCTCCATTGGTCTCAGTTCTCTTGGCACAACCCTTCCAATCTGTTGTGCTCTGCAGAACGGTTTCCAGCCCTTCAGGTTGTCACTGACATCCCCTAGAGCACATTTCTGAAAAGCACATGCTCTTTTTTATTTCTTTCATTCTTTCTGGGGCTCTGTGAGGTCAGGCAGACACACAGACCAGGCCACACATCATGAGTACCAGCAGCTATGTCTAGGCCACGTGTTGTCTTCAGCAGCTGGCTTGGTTCATTGCAGCAGTTATGAGTGCCCTGAGGAGAAAATCACAGCCTTTGAGGAATCGTATGATCCTAACAAGCAGACAACAATACTCTTATCTATTAATTATATTTTACTAGAAATAAAGCCTGGGTTATTTCTGAGAGAGATATTTTTTCCTACATGCATTCTATTTTGATAGTAAACACAACACAAAGACAATCTGCAATGTCCAGTATTGTTCTACCCCTATGACCTGTGAGAAAAATAAAAATGCCATTAATATGCTACCTTTCCAGATGTAGACTGCAGTTGCTGAGGATCTTTTAGTTACATTTAGTTACACTAACAACACACCAAAAATATATTAAAAAACTCTGTAAGACAGAAAACCACACTTGGCTCAAGTACACCTCAGTGTGTTGGTTTTAGGTTCATTTTTAAAGGTAGAGTTTTTCCTTTCATCTATTCCATATTATCTTTCTAATTTCAGAATTTTCATATGATTATTAAGTTAACAGCAAGCAGCTCACATATTATGTCTGTACAACATTTTTTAATTTAGTTTGGTGGCACTTTACTCTTAGTGGGTGTTTGTGAACAAAGATAGTAAAGACAAAATATCTCTTGATTCCTTCTACTCATAGGAGAAACAGCTTGTAGCCATTCCCTGAAATGTATGGAAAAATGACAGAAACCTCCTGCAGGCAGAATATTCCTGTGTATGAAAGTCATTGTATGAAAAAAAATATGGAAACAAAACTGAGATCAATTCAGGGAATTAAAAACCAACAACCACAAAGGTATATGCACAAAAAGCAAAACACACGCTTCCACAACTCGGGCATTCCGAGTCTTTTGACTCAGTTTCTCCACCCACTGATACGAATATCCAGTATTGAAGGTCCCACGTTTCCCTGGCACTTTTCAGAGCCACCCTGCACGCTACCCACGGTCAGTGAAGCCGCAGAGCCTGTCACGACCCCACACATCCCCCGTTCAGCCCCGGGGCCACGTTCCGCCGAGAGGATGCTCCTGTCACATTGCCAGTGTCCCGTGTCGCTGCTCCTGCGCGCTCTCCTCTTGGCTCTCCCTGAGTGAGCCTTCCTGCTCCTCTGCCCCTTGTACAGCCCTGGAAAGGGATTTTCATGCTTCCAAACTGTCTAACAATTATTGCTTTACAAGTAGCACAAGCTCTGTGTCAGTTCTTTCAACTCTCGTTGACATTCACTGTGAAATTCATTCTGGCAAAGCCCCAGAGGCCTTTCTCCCTTCTCTCTGAGGCTCTGAACCCTCATACGCCGTGACCGGGGGCTGAGATGGGGTTAGGCAGAAGCCTCGCTCAGCCTGCACCAAACTGAAACCATTTTCTGCTTATTCAATCACTGAGAACAGCCCCACCTGGTTACCTCTGTAAGCAGAGATTCGGGAGCGGGGTGGAGCGGGCGCTGTCCCGGGCGCGGCGGCTCCGGGCCCTTCCTTCCTTCCGCCCTGCTATCAATAGATGGCAGCCGGGAGCTCCTTCTCCGCCGAGAGCCGCGCTGGGAAGGGGCTCCCGGCGGGAGCGCAGCGCGAGCTGCCCGGCAGGCCTCACACAACGCCAGGGGTTAACAGCCTCGGCTCCTCAGGGAAGGAATGGCTCGGGTCACAACGCCAGGGGTTAACAGCCTCGGCTCCTCAGGGAAGGAATGGCTCGGGTCACAACGCCAGGGGTTAACAGCCTCGGATTCAAAGGGAGGGAATGGCTCGGGTCACAACGCCAGGGGTTAACAGCCTCGGCTCCTCAGGGAGGGAATGGCTCGGGTCACAACGCCAGGAGTTAACAGCCTCGGCTCCCAGTGAAGGAATGGCTCGGCTAGACTTGCCACAAAGCAGAGATGTGGAGGTGGCCCTTCAGTAAAACGCCCCGACGCGTTTGCAGTACATTTACAACAGGCCGATAACAGGAATTAAATGCAGTTTACACTCGAGCTTGCTTGGATCTTTACTGGGGTGGGTGGAAGTCCGAAAGCGGTGTATAACAACGAGAGAAAGCAATAGTCAAACCAGGTCAGGATGCCATTTGCACCAAATTAAACCACAAGTTTTTACTGACAAGGGGTGAAACTGTGGTACAGCCCACTACACAATTTGACCAGTTTGTGTGTTTAGAAGAAAGATGCAATTTATATTACATGAAAATTTGAATGTGTATTAAAAAATATATAATTTTTCCCTATCAAAGAAGAGTCCTTCAGGAGTGTCTCAGAACTACTGCATTTTCCTTCTTTGCACTCAATGTGACTCTTTTTTTTGTCTGGATCAAATTTTTAACTTCCTGTTTTGCCACTTTGTCTATTCAAAATAATATTTTTTCCATTCATAGAATGTCTCTTTAATCACAAATAAGTTTTGCTCATACCTCACACGCTACCCCCCCACCACATATTGTTCCTTAACACCCTTTTTCCTGTCTATTCCTACCTTTTGTCATTTCTCATGCTCTTAGAGTGAAAATCTTCACATTAAAACATCTCTTTGCCATCCCACGTGTTGTCAATTGACTGAGTTGGCCAAATGATCTGGTGACCTCTGAAGGATGCGTGAAATGGGAATGAATATGACTGAGCCTTGCTGCTGCCATGCAAATGGAGACACTCTGTTGGGACTGCTTGGGAGACAGATTTTACTATGATATTTGATATATCTGCTAATAAATGTGAATTTTTAATCTACAAAATTATTAAAGCAGATCATTAATAACTTTTTTTCACACAAAAGATATCTTAATATAATATCCTGAACAGATAAATCCAGTAAAGGAGGAAAATATACCTTCTTCAAAGCATTCCAACTAAGAAATTTGAATTTCATTGTTCAATTTCAATATTAAAATGACTCAGAACATTGATTTCAAGACCTTTAATTTCCTGCACCATGCTATGTGCTTTTAGGAAGTAATGTTGCAAAGAAAGAAAAAATATTTTGCTATTCTTTTCAGTAGCCAACCTATTATTTCTGCATAAAGCTTCCCAAGTTCTGGAGCAATTAGCTGTTTCTTGCACAGATATTGACTGAGTTAAAATGCAAAGTCTACAGCATCACTTCTGGATGCCTAAAATCAGTCCTAACGTGAGCAACAGGGATAGTGCCATTCACATCCAGCAGAGTTCTCAGTCTCCTACATGTCTGCAGCAGAAAGTGCTATGAGTGTCAATGGTAGTTAAAACTACATTAAATCCTGGCTTCTTGTCAGCAGTGTCATGGTATGCTTGTTAGGTGGTATGGTAAGTTGAGCTGGAAAGAGTGGCTAGACTTGTGGAAGGATCTAACATTTTCATTTTGTAGTCAAGGCTGGAGAATATTTGTGCTGGACAAGCTGGAAGTGCCTCAGCACATCACAGAGCTCTCCCAGCAGCTTTAAGAGCTTTTATCTCTTTTTTTTGTTTCGGGTTTTTTGTTTTGTTTTGGTTTTTTAAGCTCTTTCTCCCTTCCAGCAGAAAGTTTTGTTGTTTGGAATTCACAAAGAGAAACCTATGTCACCATGGATTGAAGCCTTATCATGCACCTGCTTTTATGGGCTCTGCTGACTTCACTGGTCACAATCTCACTGAGAATTCCTTTGGGGATTTGAAGAAAAATCATGTACTTAACATCACCTTGTCTTTAAATTTTAGCTAGATGGCATCAGGCTTGTTTTCTTGAATATTTTTTTTCCAGTTTTTTATTCAAAAGCCAGATACTGACTTACCACAGAAGTCTTCCCTTGTGTTTTTATGCTGGCAGAATAACACTCAAGTATTCTTGTAGTCATCTCCAAGCATGTTTAGCTAAGATTCAGGCTTGGAGAACTTTCTGCCAAGATGAAAAGAGGCAGAGGAGAGTCATGAGCTTAAGAGGAAAAGATTTCCTCAGAAGGTGAAAACCAACAGTTTTGCTGCGAAGTTCTGATAACAGGGAGATAGCCCAGGGCTGCAATCAGAGGTAAAAACCCTCATGCTTGTTAATTTATTCTCCTTTTCCAAGCAACAGAGATCACTGCAGAAAGGTATAACTGAGGAGACATGGATTGCTGAAGATAATTTATGGTATCCAATTCTATTTCAACTTATCAAAAATGTGCAGAGGAGGGAAGCAACACCCACACTTGCAGCCAGAGGGTGGCCATAGATTTATTTCTGCTGCACTGGAAGCTGCATCCCCCTCTTCTGTCATGATTATTTGCACATCCAGTACCCAGTCAAAGTGCAGTCACATCCTTGCTGTGTGGCAGCCTCAGTCATGGGACTGTGGCGTGGGGGAGCAGGCAGATCAGCTAGCTCCTCTCTTCATCCTTACAGGTCATGGATGTTGCAGGATGCACGTCTGGCACATGTTCAAAGGAATCATTGCTTTTCACAAAGTGGGTATGTGGTTGGTCACGGCAGAGAAACTGCTGCAGAGACCTGGAAAGCTGCCAGCAGAAAGGACCTCAGGGTGCTGGTTGACAGCAGTGAAGCAGGAGCCAGCATGTGCCAGTTAAGACAAGAAGGCCAATGGCATCTTGGCCTGTGTCAGCAATAGTGTGGCCAGCAGGAGCAGGGCAGTGATTGTCCCCCTGTGTTCAGCACTGGTGAGGCTGCACCTCAAATCTTGTGTCCAGTTCTGTGCCCCTTTGTACATTGAGGGGCTGAAACAAGTCCTGAGAACAGCAATGGAGCTGGGGAAGGGTCTGGAGCACAAGTCCTGTGAGGAGCAGCTGAGGCAGCTGGGGGTGTTTCGCCTGGAGAAAAGGAGGCTCAGGGATGTTACCACTCTCTACAAGTGCATGATAGGAGGTTGTAGCCAAGTGGGAGTCAGTCTCTTCTCCCAAGTAAAAAGTGACAGGAGAAGAGCAAGCAGCCTCAAGTTGTTCCAGGGAGGGTTTAGACTGACTGTTAGGGAAAATTCCTTGCCAAAATGTTGTCAAGCATTGGAACAGGTTTGCCAGGGAAGAGGTTGAGTCACCATCCCTAGAGCTATTTAAAAGACGTATAGATGTGGCACTCAGGGACATAGTTTTGTGGTGGACTTCACAGTGTTAGGTTTACAGTTGGACTAGGTGATCTTGAAGATCTTTTCCAACCATAGCAATTCTGTAATTCTGTGAAATGAGAGCAGCTTCTGTTTGCCACCACAGTATTTTGGCTCTATGACCCCTTCCCAGGCACAAAGATAGCAGACAGATGCACACAGAAAAAGGCAACAGAATCACACTATAGAAAGCAGGAATTTTACTATAAAGTACATCTGGCACATGGACCACATCTCAACTAATACTGGTTTGAGGAGCAAAAGTTTTGAAAATTTTCTGTCATTCTTAACAGGTTATATAACTAAAGGAAAGTAGAGTAATGGCAATGAATAACACAATGCAGAGTCTTCACTGAAAGCTAATCCACTAAACAACATGCAGTCTATATCCTCCAGGAAAATATTTTCTGCTGTGGAGAATCCTTTCTTCAAGAGTTAAGATGCCATTCTGCAGGCCAGTAAGAAGTTCTACTCTGTGTTGCACACCATTAGGAATTGTTATGTGGGTGAAACCCTGTTTTGTCATGCTTTACAAATGGACATCAGTGAACTAATCTTTTATTACTTAATCAAGATAACAATTACATTTCATTAGCTTAAAAAATCCATTCATACAGTGATCTTGGAGTAAAGGATGAATATTTTAGATGTTTGTATTAATCAGATCTCATACCACACAGACCAATTTCAGTATGATTCCCCTGGCAATGCTTCTGCAAACTGCATCTCACCTCAGGGTGTTTAAGACAACAATTGTACCAGATTCCCACTGCTTGTTTTATCTTCTTGCAGCTGTTTGCAGTCTTGTAGTCATACCTGACAATTTAAGAGGGGACTGCTGTAAGTGGAAGGGATGGCCCTTCCCTGTGGCATTTTTATAAGGCTTATTCCCATCTCCTCATCTCCTTCCACCAGCAGAACAGTGAATGCTATGACCAGGAATCAATTGGAGGGTGAGCAGCAGCACCTGCCACCTTCCATTGCTGCACACATTTATGGTACTGTAGTCCCCTCACTAATTCACTGTGGGTCTAACTGGTGATGCCTTCTGGACTCTTTCTCTGATTCTTCTACACCAACCATCTGCTTTCTGCAGAGATTTCAAATACTTTTCAAAGCTTTTAGAAATAGGAGATTTTATGTCTGAATAATATTCTGTGATCTTATTTTCAATATGTATTTTGCCCCATGTTTGTTATCTAGGGGGTTTTTATCTTTTTTTTTTTTTTTAATTTAGAACCACAGAAGTTGTTGGGTCGTGGTCAGTGTTTTCAATTCTTTAACCATGCTGTTCAATGGAAAGGGCATAGCTTGAATTGTCAAACTAGTTCCTACTCTTTACTCTTTCTTGTTTGCTTGTTTTTTTGAAAAGAATGGGTTTAGGCATCACAGCAGGTACTGTGATACACTTCATTTTTCATCAATTCCTTGTCTGGAGACAGCGTGAACAGTTAAATTTGCAGAGTGTTACATACTGGGCAGATATAAGAGCCTTTTTAAGTCATCAAGCTTCATTCAGTCCTCACTTCAGAGAGTTCCAAATAGCAACAGCATCACATCTTGTTTTCTTCATTCTTACTTAAGACTCCTTCTGCAATATCATAAATTTGTTTCTGCAAGGGAGCCAGAAAAAGAAGGATGCAATTGGAGGCAACAGACAGAAGCTGCCTTCTCAGAAACGTGGCAGAGGTGGTAGGAGAGAATTGAATTAGCCCTCAAAAAAAATGAGAAGTGGAAATAAGTTTGTGTTACTGTACTTGGGAAAGGAAGAAACAGTGAAGCAGGATGAAGAGGAAAACACCCTTTGGACCTATGAAGAAGGAGTGTGTGCTTTGTAACATTCTCTGAAGTAGAATGGAAAGGATGTATTTACCAGTTCCAAACAGCCATGTGATACTTTTTGAATAAAACAACTTCAGCATGCAGAGTGAGAGGAAAAATGAGAATTTAGATGTCAAGGTGACAGTTTTCTTTTGTTTTATAGAGTTCTCTTGACACTATATAGAAATCCATTAGCTACTCTGCTTACTACTCTAATATCTAAATTTCTCCATTTCGTTTAATATTGCTAGTGAGACCTGCAGCATTTCTTATTCTGAAGGCCTTGAGATATTTCCAAGATGAAGTGTTTCACTGTTAGTTTTTGTATCCTTTAGAAAGAAGTGTGCAGTGTCAATCCTGTTACCATCTTCTCATTGCGTGCACAGTCAAGGTGAATGTAGTCATTACAAACTTATTTTCCCTATAACTTTTCTCAAAATGCTAAGAAAGTCTTGCCACTTTTTCTTTTTTTCTTTATCTTAGAGTAAGGGCAAATGTAAAACTGCACGATTGACCTATGTAATGCTTTTCAAAGACAAGATGACAACAATTACCCTTGCTTGTTTTGGGCTTATTATGTGCCCACACAACTTGTTTTACGATAACCTTTAATCTGCAAAAATATAAGGTGAGGGGAGAGAGAAGGAGAGAGAGAGGAGAAAAAAAGAGAGAAGGGGGGGAAGAGAGAAAAGGAAAAAAAAAGAGAGAAGGGGGAAGAGAGAAAAGGAAAAAT